>JAVJIF010005124.1:0-148771 GCA_038442645.1 Agave tequilana
CTGAAAACTCGGTTCCTCTCTCGCTTCTATGAGGACGACACTGAAGTGACCATGGACAAGCTCCTCTCTACCGTACAGAAGAAGGGCGAACCGTCCGCGACTACATGAGCGGTTCAGAAACTAATCCTTGATGTGTCCAGCAGGGATGCCGTTACCCATGCTCTTACAGACATGCAGGCACAACTTCTTGGATCAAGTAGAAGTTCGCATGGGGGCTGTCAAAGCCCACACTTTGGAAGGAATTAGTCGAACAAGCTGAGATAGCTGAGAAGTCGGCTAAAAGTTCGAGCCATCCGCCCCCAGAGGCAAATGGGTACGAACAGCAAAGGACGCGGCGACCCACCTCAGTCTTCCAAGCTAAGGGAAAGAGATTATGTCCGTAGAGTTATCCGGAGACGTACAGTCGAAGGCTAAGAAGAGCGGCTTCAACAATCAGGAGCCAAGTTCCCTCCAAAACAGTACTCCTTCAAAGATGATCAGGTGGTTACAATATTCCATCTGCTCCACAAAGGGAACAAGCTGAAGCTGCCGGATGCTCGACGTCCTGATGAGGTAGGGCGCACAAATGACCCCAAATACTGCCTCTATCATAGGATGATTCACCATCCTACTGACAAGTGTTATGTCCTCAAGGACAGGATACAAGCCCTGATTGATGCCGGCGTCCTCACACTGAAGACGGAGCAGAAGAAAGTCACTGCCAATATGGTGACTCTTGAGTTCGGCACTGCCCAGAAGGTCACAGTTCCTGACGGGACCTATCCAGCCCCGCGCCGCGGTTGGAAGTCAAGCATCCTCAGCCATGACTCAATACAACAAGGGTCTCGTCCCTTTGACATTGGAGACGGGGGAAGTCATGTGGATACACCCAGATCTCGTCCAAGACATTCACGGTGTTCAAAGCGGCCCAACTCAAAAGGCAAGTCCTGCAATGTCATCTCTGTCCTGCCAGATGATAGTAATCTTACTTCGGCTTCCCTCAGCGATTCAGAAGAAGAGAAGCATGCCTATACAGCGCAGGCAGATGCGCCTCAACAGACGGGCACCCGGTCTGGAAAGTCATATCAAAGGCAGTATGACAAGCCTACTGACGAGATACAGCAGCAAACGACGTCAGTACCAATGCCGGCATCCACTCCAATTCCAGCCAAGGGAAAGGAAAAGCCTAAGGAGGTGCGGTTCGACCATGTGTTGAAGAAACACCAAGCCAAGGGCTAGGCACGCCCTTTCGCTTTGATATATTGGCCCACTTAGCCAATATCCCGGCTCGTATCACAATACACGAGCTTCTTCGTCTCTCCAAAGAGACAAGAGAGGCACTCAGAGATGCGCTGGCCAACTCGGAGTCCTTTCTGACATGCATGCCCGAGGTTCCTGGTGATGAGATGCGGCCTTCCTGCTCAGAGTGCCATCACGCACAGTTAAAGGTGCCTGCTATTACCTTCACGGCGGAAGATATGCTTCTCAAAGACAACAAGCATGATCGACCTCTGTACTACACCGGATATATCGGTTCAACCTGCATTGAAAGGATACAAGTCGATCCGGGGTCGGCACTCAGCATCATCCCAAAACGGCTTCTCTATTTCCTCGGCATACCACTGTACAGGTTTCCGCAACCACTACTACAATATATAGTTTTAACGCTGGGAGCAGCCATCCACTTGGGAAGATTCGGCTCCGCTGCAGAATCGGAAGCCTGAAGTCAGAGGTGACATGCTATGTCATCGATGCGGACACATCATACAACCTGCTACTGGGACGACCATGGATCCATGCCAACTGGATCGTTCCTTCTACCCTCCACCAGTGCTTCAAGTATGTTGAGGATGATGCGACAGTACGAACTGTCTTCGCTGAGAAGCAACCCTTCAAGGGGTGGAAAACTACTTCACTGATGCTCTCCTATATCAAGAGGCTAGTGGAACGCC
This sequence comes from Agave tequilana, assembly GCA_038442645.1. Lineage (NCBI taxonomy): Eukaryota > Viridiplantae > Streptophyta > Magnoliopsida > Asparagales > Asparagaceae > Agave > Agave tequilana. The sequence continues at coordinate 1,932 of JAVJIF010005124.1, forward strand.
GGGAGAACCATTGCCAGACGATGATGAAAGTGGCAATGAGGCAGATTCGGAATCCGAAACGGGCATGCCAGCCATTCTGATTGGCGAGCCAATTGTAGCATGCTTTAATGATCCCCGATGTAAGATCCCTCCTGAAGAGGAAGGCGAATGGATAATTAATGATAATATTTCTTTTGATTATCCTGCGAGCATCGAGTCGATTAAATCCATTATGGATGGCTCTCTTCATATGCCCGTACATGAGCCGAGTATGGCTAGCACATCTGTGGAAGCCATAGAAGGGGCCACACTGGTAGTCCCTCCGTCCAAGCAAGGTCAGGCGCCGATAATCTTCGGCAGAGCCCGGCCAGGGAGATTCTCAACTGCAGACTCAAGCTCAGAGTCAGATGCTCCACAGTTCTTTCATTACGCGCCATCAGCGCGCCATATTATGAAGAAGATCGGTTACAACCTGAAGCAGGGAGCGGGCCTAAACTTCGGAAAAGGAAGACACAGCTTGATGCGTAACTCCGTCCCAAGAGGGAAACCTGCAAATTACTATGATAGTACACGCAGGGGGTTGGGTTACGTCACGCCCACATCATCAGTAACAGTTCAGGTAAAGACGACGGACCAATTCCATCACAGTCGGCTTCATCCTCCGAGTGGGACTCCGATATCAGCATAGGAGAAATGATCAAAGGCCTCGCCGCGAATATGACTTCAAGCAGTCAATTGGAACCTGCGGAAGCTGCCAATGATGAACCATGGGCCCAGCAGTTAAGCCTCCAATGGAAAAACGGTTCGAACTGCGTGAGCCGCCTACTGAAGACAAGGTGATGCAGGTCAATCTGGGAAGTCAAGATCATCCCAAACCCATCTTTATAAGTGAAAGCCTATCACTTATAGAAAAGAAGGAATTGATAATGCTCGTAAAAGAGTATATAGACGTCTTCGCGTGGAGCTATGAAGACATGCCCGGACTCGACCCACAGGTCGCTATGCACCGGCTGAATATCAAGCCCGACGTCAAGCCAGTCAAGCAGCAACAACGTCAGTTTCGCCCGAACATTATGGAAGCTATTGAAGCCGAAGTTCACAACTCATTGCAAGTGGCTTCATTCGGGAGGAGCAACATCCAGATTGGGTGGCTAATATAGTCCCCGTCCTCAAGAAGAATGGCAAAATACGGATCTGCATCGACTACCGTGATCTCAATGCGGCCTGCCCCAAAGATGAATTTCCACTGCCCATCACTGATGTCATGATTGACAACACATGCGGGTTCGAAAGGATGTCTTTCATGGACGGCTTTTCAGGGTACAACCAGATTAAGATGTATCCCGACGATGAGAAGCATACTTCGTTCCGAACACCATTGGGGTATACTGCTACACTGTAATGCCCTTCGGACTGAAGAATGCCGGAGCAACCTACCAGCGGGCAATGAGTACGATCTTTCGCGATCATCTCCGAAAGACAGTGGAATGTTATGTTGACGACATTGCTGTCAAAAGCCGCAACAAGGATGAGCATCTCCGCGATCTCAGAAAGATGTTCGACATAATGCGAGCTCATCAACTGAAAATGAACCCGACAAAATCCTTCTTGGGAGTGTCAAGTGGCAAGTTCCTTGGATTTATCGTCACATCAAAAGGATTCACCTTGACCCAGACAAAGTCAGAGCTATCCAGAGCATGCATCCGCCAAGGAACTCAAAGAGCTGAGAGGCTTGCAAGGCAGGTTGGCCTACATCAGAAGATTCATTGCAAATCTCTCAGGCCGCTGTCAGCCGTTCACCCGGCTCATGAAAAAGGGTGCTTCCTTCGTATGGGATCAAGCTTGTCAGGAAGCTTATGAAGACATCAAGAGGTACCTCACAAAGCCTCCAGTCTTAGTGGACCCTACATCAGGGAAGCCATTCTTGCTTTATGTAAAAGCTCTGACTACTCCCTCGGCGCCCTCCTCGCTCAAAAAGACGGCAATGGCCACGAGCAGGCATTTATTATCTGAGCAGGACTCTCATAGGAGCGGAATCTCGCTACAATCCTGTTGAGAAAGAGTGTTTAGCTCTCGTCTTTGCCGTTCAGAAGACACGGCATTATTTGGTTGGCCAGACCATACATGTCATCTCCAGGGTGAATCCTTTACGTCTTCTTATGACGAAGCCAGGGTCACTAAATTCAAGATTGGCTAAATGGACACTTCTGCTGTCTCAATACGACATGACCTTTATTCCTCAGAAGGCGGTCAAAGGCCAAGCCCTTGCAGAATTCTTGGCTGCTCATCCAGTTCCGGAGCATTCAAAACTCCACGAAGACATCCCTGATGAAGTCTTCGAGTCCAACGCAATTTCAGTAGAGGAAGTATGGCAGATGTTCTTTGATGGAGCATCGCGAATGGGCCCTAAAGGCAAGATTATTGCCGGAGTGGGTTGTGTTTATCTCCCCGCAGAACCATGTTCTTCCCAGAGCATTTTCTTTGACAGAATCATGCTCCAACAATGTAGCAGAATATAATGCTCTGCTCATTGGTCTTCAACTCGCCCATGGAATGGGGGTACGCTACCTTGAAGCTTATGGCGATTCAAAACTGATCATCAATCAGGTTAAAGGCGAATATGAAGTCCGCCATGAGGACTTGGTGCCTTATTACCATACGGCCATTGAGTTGGCTAACCTATTTGAAGGTTTCTACATCGGGCATGTGTCTCGATCTCAAAATACCAAGGCGGACGCTCTCGCTGCATTAGCGACGACGCTAGCCTTGCCAGCCGACACCGAGTACTATCTCACAGTCGCGACCCAACACCTCGTATGCTCTAAGTATATGCTGAAAATCCAAGAGGTCCATAATGTCTCTGCAGACCTCGAGCCGAGGGATTGGCGCTTCCCTCTCATTGACTATGCTCTGCACGGATTGCTCCCTGACGATCCTAAAGAAGCGGCTTCCATCAGACGAAGATCTCTCCGCTTCTATTATGATCCAACCTTGAAGACACTTTACCGTCGTTCATATGACGGTGTCCTCCTCCGTTGTCTCTCTCATTCAGAGGCACAGTGAGTGCTTAAAGAAGCACATGATGGCATTTGCGGAGCTCACCAGCCGGGTCCAAAGCTTAAAGACAGGCTGCACAGACTTGGGTATTACTGGCCGACCATGATAGCCGATGCCACCCAATATGCACGAAGGTGTAAAGCGTGCCAGTCCATGCAGACTTCATACACCAACCTTCGGAATTGCTCCACCCTACTGCTGCTTCATGGCCATTTGAAGCGTGGGGAATTGATGTCGTAGGGCCAATCAGCCCCTCTTCGGCAAGAGGTCACCGTTTATCCTCGCAATAACCGACTACTTCTCAAAATGGGCAGAGGCCATACCGTTGGCCGAAGTCAAAACCTCCAATCTGGTTAGCTTCATCAAACACCATGTCATCTATCGATTTGGTGTCCCCAGGCGGATCATCCACGACAATGGTCCTCAATTCATAAGCCAAGGATTCTATCGGTTCTGCGATAAATACCGAATTCAGAATATGGCTTCAACAGCTTACAATCCTGCCGCAATGGTTTAGCAGAAGCATTCAACAAGACAATCATCAAGCTGCTCAAGAAGTTTGTCTCCTCGAACAAGCGAGATTGGGACGAAAAGCTCGGTAAATGCCTTTGGGCCTACCGGACTACGGTTCGGACACCGACAGGCAATACGCCTTTCTCCCTGGTATATGGGTGCGAAGCGGTCATCCCATTGGAATCCAGGTGCCATCATTGCGAGTAGCCCTGACTACTAAAATGACATCAGAAGACAATGATCGCCTGCGTCTTCAAGAGCTCGAAGCCCTGGACGAGAAGCGGCTGCAAGCTCAGCAACACATCGAGCTATATCAGGCTCGGATGTCAAAAGCCTTCAATAAGAAGGTTAAGCAAAGAACCTTCCAGAAAGGAGATCTGGTCTTAGCCGTCAGACGACTGATGATTATGACGCACAAGACCAAAGGCAAATTTCAGCCTAAATGGGAAGGACCGTTTGTGATAGAGACAGTCTATTCAAACGGAGCATACCGCCTTATGACTGCAGAGGGCGACCTCCTCATGATGCCAATCAATGGCAAATTCTTAAAGAAGTACTATCCTTAATCAAGGATCTTGCTCTCGATCAAGTTAACATTACACCTCTGATCGAGATCCGCGCGTCCGGAATGCGCACAAAGAGAGCCTCTCTCTTTCTCCAAGCATATCAAATCTGTTGGTAGCTGGGGGTTTGCTTAAATCCCAAGGGACCTGCTCCCACTTGATTCCCTCTCCAGAATCACTTACCAATTCTCATCCATAGAATGGTAAGACCACATATTCCGCTGTTACGTTAACATTAAACCTATGACAGCAGTCCCCTCATTTCTCCTCATGAGAGCGAGACCTCCAAAGTCACTTACCAATTCTCATCCATAGAATGGTAGGACCACACATATTCCGCTGTTACGTTAACATTAAACCTATGACAGTGATTTCTCGTTTCTTCCCGAGAAGATGAGACTTTTCCAAATCCAATCCGACTTTTGAACTTGGTGGCTTCTCAACCAGTTATGTCATTGCGACCTCTGAACTGGCAGATAGCCAAGTCTCATCTGTCATTGAGCTTAGTGGCGTCTTAATCGGTATGTCATTGCGACCTCTGAACCAGTAGACAGCTAAGTCTCAATCTCGAGTCCTGTTGACATTTACAAAAGACAGGTCTCGATACTTGTTGACATTTACAAAAGACAAGTATCACCTATTTTGAGCTTGGTGGCTTCTCAACCAGTTACGTCATCGCGACCTCTGAACTGGCAGATAGCCGAGTTTCATCTACCATTGAGCTTGGTGGCTTCTCAACCAGTTACGTCATTGCGACCTCTGAACTGGCAGAAAGCCAAGCCCCTATCATTGAGCTTGGGGGCGTCTCAATTGTTATGTCATTGCGACCTCTGAACCAGCAGACAGCTAAGTCTCAATCTCGAGCCCTGTTGACATTTACAAAAGACAGGCCTCATACTTGCTGACATTTACAAAAGGCAAGTATCTTCACTCCAGCCCCACAATGGGCTAACCTCGAGACTGGCAACATCTCAATTGGTTATGTCATTGCGACCTCTGAACCAACAGACAGTCATGTCTCATTATCCAAACAGCAGAAGTCAAAAGGAAAATTTTCTATTAAAGCCAAAAAGATGGGATACATGGAGGAGCATATACAATGGCCTACAGGCGTATATGGTAAGATCGAATCCGATCCCCGAGCGAAGCTAGCCTCGTTCTCCTGTCATCAGCAGCCTGGGCCAGCGCCTGTGATCTCAGCTCAGCCTCATCGAAGTCCACCGCCTGAGCCAGACGAGCCTCGACCTCCGCCAAAGTCGCCCTCTGTGACGACTCCTGCCGCGCCAGTTCCTCACTCTGAGCCCTGAGCTGCTCAAAGCCGCGCAGTCTCTTCATGACGCATCTGTGTAGCTTTGGATAAGAGGAGATTTGCCTTCCGGATCATCTCTTCGGCCCTCTTAACCTTATCTTCGGCATCAAGAAGAGCACTGGTGGAAGCGTCAATTGCACTCCCAACCTCTACTTGCTCTGTCTCCAAGGACTTCAAGTCAGAGGAGATAGCCTCAGCAGCCTCTTGAGCGGCGAGCTGAGCCTCGCGCCTTTGGGCAACAAGATGTGTGAGCCGTTCATCAGCCAAAGACGCTGCGTCTGAACGATAGAGACGGCGCCATTCCTCCACGTCCTTCTCAAGGTCATCTACCAGGAGTTCCAGAGCAGTAGCTTGATGGTACCCCTCAAAGTCTCGAATGCAATCAATACCTCGGGAGAGGACCACCTTCAGCTTCGAAAATGGCACAGGCGAGCCTTTCAAGACTAGACCGATAGTCTGCTCCAAATTGTTATAGAAGCTATCGACCAGATTACCTATGAAGTCATTCTCAGCTTCATCAATCTTTGGTAGAGGGACAACCTCGGAGCAGTCTACCAGCCCGGCCGACACCACCACAGAAGAAGAAGCGGGAACATCGACAGCAGCAGGACAAGCCAAGGACGATCTCGGCGGAGTCCTCATCGAAATTAATACACCAGCCACCGCGAGGGAAGGGCTGGCAACTACCTCTGGAGCAACGGGCTCAACCACCTGAGTTGGGGAGGCAGGGCTGGTGATCACCCTCAACTCCATACTCGCCGGCATCTCACTCGGGAGTGAAGGCATCTGTGGGACTGTCGTCTCCACAACCCCCGACCTCTCAGTTGTCATGGGCTGATAAGAGGGGAGGTCGCCATACAGCGCGTCCAACACAGCAGCATTCGCCGCGGTCGAAGCACTCGACTCGCCCTCTAACCTCTCAGGAGAACCCTCCGCTTCCTTCGAAGCTGATGCACCTTGGGGACGAATACCTGTAACAAAACCAAGGTCAAAAAGGAGACGCAGCAAACAGGCGAAGACCAAGAGATCGTAGTCATACCGAAGGCTGATGTCACCTCGTCAGCCGCATCGGAATCCAAGGGTCCCATCGGAAAGTTCTTACCAGACTCGACGTAAATGGCCGGCCCGCTCTCGCCCGCCGAGTCCCCTGCAGACCACTCAACAGAGCTTGATTCCACAGAACTTCCTTTGGAGGTCCCAACACCCGAAGGACCGGCATCAGCTGCGCCACTCCCAGACTCTTGCGAGTGAGCGGAAGAGCTGGCTGCAGCCCTATAAGTGAACAGGGGATCGTAGTGTTCCCCTTGCTCTCCAACTGCCTCAGCTCCTGCAACAAAAAGCAAATGATGAGTTATTTAAAGTGCGCTGAAGGCATATTAGATGGGGCCAATCTTACCAGTAGTCGGTTCAGCAACCGACGGCTCAGCCACTAATGGAGCAACAGAAGGAAGCGCAGTAGAGGGTTCGCCCTCTACCACAATTGTAGGAGCATGGCGACGGGGCTTCTTCGCCAACGACTTCCTACGGGATCCACTCCCACGTTTCCTCTTGAAGTGGACATCAGAATCCTCTTCTTCCACTTCTTCCACATGTCGTGGGGAAGCTGTCCCCACCACGCCGGAGCCGGCTTCACAGGTGTCAGCTTCACGGACATCAGCTCCTGTCCCTACCTCAAAGCGAGGGCTCCCTACATCAGAAGCCTCGCTATCATCCACAGCGATGAACTCCTCTATGCCAGGGACACGGACTCGTTTACCCTCCTTCTTCTCAGAAGCCTTCTGCCTCATCCGATGAGCAATCAATCTCACACCCGAACTATTGCATTGAATCCAGGAGGCGTGGAATTCGAAGCCGCATACCATTGGCAGAAGCACAAGGTCGTCCGAAGGCCGGGATCTCTCAACGGCGTGCGTAGCCGCGCCCCAGTGCCATCTGCAGTAAAGAACTGCCAGGCGCGGGCCCCATCAATGAGGCTCCCCATGAAAGCCAAGTCCGGATTCGGGTTGCCCACGTACAGCTGGTCATACCCGAATTGGCGGGCAAACCGGCTCGGAACGTAGGGTTCCAGGTAGCAGGTGTCCCCACTCCTGAACAGCAAATGCGAGGGCCGGATGCTGACCAGCCACTCGAAAACACCTCGACTCATGGGAGAGTCACTCGATTCCGCATCATGGAATTCCTCATTGTACCCCGCATCCCGCATGCGAGGAAAACAGCGGAACAGGCTGTAAGCGTCATATCGGCGTACTAACTTACGGGCCTCAGCCACGTAGATCTTCTGCCATGAACAGCCCTCGAAGCGGCGGAGAAGTGCCGTTCGAACACCCTGCGGAGGATCCGCCCCAGCTCCAATCAAAGCCGGGCAGTGCAAGGCGAACCACGCCATCAAGTAGGTATACGGTAAACCTACCCTAGGATTGGGTCCGTCACAGGGCAGGACGGCACCCTTTCCTCTCCTCGACACCGATGGTCTGCAGAAAGCCTCCGTTAGCGCACGAAGGCCCCTCTGGATACAGCACACCATAGCCGGGAGAAGACCCAGACGGTGGCCATGGACCAAGCGCACAGCCGGCAGCAAGACATTCGGGTGGACAATGTCACCCGAGGAAGACGGCACCACACATTTCTTTAACCAGATGGTTAAGAAACCGGCCAGCAGCGCCTTCCGAGACATAGGCCGACGAGCCTGGTGGTGAAAGCTCCGAAGGACATCACCTTCCTCAAAAGGACCATCATCTTCAGTCACGATGATGTCCTTTTCGGCATGCGCCTCCATCCGGGCCAAGATGTCCCTTCAGCAACTCCGCAATGAGCAGCTTCAGGCGCACTCTTCATGTCCGGGAACAGATAGTTCCCCAGCTCTTTAAGCTCTTCGAGCTACTCTTGCCACCAGTGTGGATGCTGGAACAAATGTGCAAGTGGCACATCAATTCCCGGTAAGTCTCAAGCAAAGCAGGCTCCTGCTTCTCCAGCAGAGCCAACTCCGCTTCACAGGGAAAGTACTCTTCGTACGGAAGAGACCCAAAAGGCAAGGCAGAAATTTTCCACATCTCATGCAGGGCCATGCCCAACTCACCAACTGGGTGAAGAAGGTCCCCGAGGCAGGGCAGTATAACTCAAGGATGGCGTAGAAGCACGCCACCTTCATATCAATGCCGTAGCAGGTCGCCCTGACGGCCTCATGGAGGTTTAACTTCTCCAAGTCCTTCCCGAAATTAGCAAGGACATAGTTGGTCAACTCCGCCCACCATGTCTTGGGAGGATGAACCCAACCAGGGGTCCTGAAGTCAGTAGCGGGATAATTCCCGCCAACTGCGCAGAATTGGGCGCCAAAAGTCTGCGCCACAGCCGGATTCTCTCCCACTGGAAGTTCTCGCGATACCTTCCCAGGGTACAGCCCCATTATGCCGCGAGGAGGGCCCACCCCTGAATAGCCGGACTGATATGACAATCTCCCGACATGGACAGATTCAGCACTTCGGCTCACACTCCACGCCATCTTCCGAGCCTGAGTCACAGCCACGAAGGAGGACAAAGGGAAGTGTCGCTTAGTGGACGGAAGATAAGATTTCTCGCCATCCAACTGAAAAATCCACTGCCCTTCGCCGGCCTGCAACTGGCGATCGGGATCAGGTGCAGCATCCCCGAATATGAAGTCAGGCTTTCTGTAAGTCTGACGGTCGACATCCTCAAGCGGAGCAGTGGTTAAGATACTCCGCATGGTCTGCGGATGACCGCTTGGATGAGCGTATCCCGGACAAGAGAGCTCCGCTCGCTGAATAAAGAAGCCTCTCCATGGAATCGCAAGCTGATGCTACCATCTGCTCTACTGGATAACCCGAATAGACTGTTCGGGAGACCGGAGGTGTAATGCACTGCAAAGACATGAATGAGCTATGATTAGTTCATCAATCAAGTGGATATGAAAATACAAAAATTCACTAAGGCATAGCCTCGCTCAGCGAGCAAGGCCAGCAAGGCAATAGCTTCGATGAAGCTTGATCTCGAGGATGAAACTGCATCTTCGCAGGAAGAAATCCGAAGCACCAACTTCGCTTAAGCAGGAAGTGGTATAGCCCTGAGGGCTGATGTCATCAAAAGGGCATTATGGTCAAAAGTCATCATGACTGAGAGGACTTATTCAAGTCCTTTTCCTCAAACAGTACGGAGATGGCCCAAGTTATGGCTTCGTGCGAAAGCCCAAAGAAGAACTGTTCAGTTCTTAACTCCCTGGTACAAGGAAAATAGGGAGGAGAACGACTTCTCTAATGAGGACAGATCATGCCTGATCGTCCTAATGGCCGAGTATCGGCTCCAAAGGATGGAGACCACTCTCTAATCAGATCGGAAAGTTCCTTACCAGCGATCGGTCGCTCGATGACCGGAGGAGGAGGGCCCTCTGCTGCAAAAGTCGCTGCTTTTTTTCCCGCTCGTCTTTTGGGCGCCATCGAAGAAATGCAAGAGTTCTCAAAGTACTCTGAGTAAAGGAGGAAGAAGAAGATGGAAAGACAGAAACTTCTCTGAAAAAAGGAGATCTTTTTCTGTTCAGCCCGATCGGGCTTTTATAGGCCAATCGGCGCCTAAATTGAGGCCTCGAAAAAAGGGCACATGCCGCCGTTTCGAATTAATTCGAAACATCGCCCGAAGCGCCCGAGGCGCTTTCCCAAGGGGCGACGGTTCAACCCCACTAAGGGTTAACTTCGCACAGGAGCAAAGTGCGGACTTCGCACAATCCTTCAAGGGCTTAGCCGAGAGGCTTACCTTAGCCCTCCAAAAAGGTGCTGCTCGCGGGACATGCCAGTCTCGCGAAAATCATTCGAAGAAAGGACTATGTCCTTAGCTCCGCACACAGTTTAGCCCAGCTATGGCCAGACTCTCAGTGAAAGCAAGCAAAAAATCAGATGATCGGAAGATGAACTTTCATTGATTTAACAGGAAGGGTACATTGATATTACATCAAAGTTGTGTTTTATACAATACATCCAGTTGCCCAACAGGATCATTTGAGGCATACAAGCGGTTTTATCTGCTTTCAAACCAAATCAACGGGACAGGAAAGGCCTTCCTCCGGCAAAAGGTCGTAACCCTTCGCATATGAACAGATGGTGCCACAGGGACACGGTCATTTTTCTCCACAAAAATGGCAAACCTTGCCAGGCCATTTTTGTTGAAGCCTGGCAATAAAAACCTATCGCCGCCAACACAATAGATCACGTATAATGGGAATCGGCAGTGATACCAGTGATCTAACGGGCGCGATACTCGCTTTCCCGAAGAGGATCGCCCCCAAAGGCCACCAAAGTTGAAAGTCGGCAATGGTGCCGGCGATCCCACAGGCGACGCCCACTATCTTGAAGCGGATCATCTCCGGTAAAAGCGGCAGCCAACCTCACCTCAGAACGAATCATCACGGATAAGAGGCTGCCAACGGCCTTTGGGACACGCACCCGCTGCCCCGAATTGTTCCTCCTGCTTAAAAGTAAAGCTTCAACCGGGGAAGCATAAGGCAATTTTATGGTTCCTTCCATCAAGTCACAAGATTGGTGAACATAGCCCACTGCAAGGCAAAACGGAACAGATTAGCAACTAAGCACAGGAAGAGCTACAAAAGAGCTAAGTCAGGTTCTTTGGGTCAAAGCAATCCAATTTCAGTCAAAGCAGAGGGATAAGCCTCGCCTGCACGGCAACCAATGGGCTGGCTCAGCAAACGCCAAGTCCTAGCCTCGCCTATATGGCAAAGTCAGACTGATCTTGTGAGATACAGTCTCAACATTCACCAATATGGCAAGACCGGCTCAACTCTTGAAGAGACCAAGTCCCAAGTCCTGCCTGCGTAGCGGACTTAACATGTAGTGAACAAATCAAGATGATAGCTTCACAGAAAGCTATGATGAGATCCTTCTCTGCAGCAGCCAATTGCAAGATGGAGAATAAGGGAAGCCAGCCAATCCCTAAAGCAGCAAATCAAGGGAGATGAGTTCCCTAAAAGCGGTGAAGTCTCTGAATGATCAAGACTTACTGGTCCTTGGCGGATAATGACCAGAGTGGGCATTCCCACTAATTCAGAGATCTGAGTATCTCTCTCAACCAAGAGAAGAGAAGAAGAGTAGATCACTTCTCTTCAGAGGACCTCAAGTGTTCTATTTATAGGCCCCATGGCCTGAGCACTCTCACCTCAAGCGTGGAAGCTCGAATGCATTCAAGGCATTTATTGCGCCTTGATGGAAGGGACGGTTTTCCCTTGGAACCGTGCAAAGGGAGAAAACTTCTCCCTCATAAAAGGCACTTATAGCGCCTTGAAAAAGGGAAACATCCTCCTTTGGTAAGGTGCGACCGGAGAATATCTCCCTCGAACGGCGCGAAAGGAGAAATGATCCTCCTCGTAAATCAGCCCGTGACAGTTGGCTTTGAAAAGGCAACAGGAGTTCCAAAGCGAACTTATTCCCGGAAGCCCAGATGCGGAGCTACCCGTGCGCGAAGCTACTCAGAGTCACGATCCAGTGCAATTCTTCGGCAGATTTATCCCAAAGCAAGATTGAAGGCGAAGCTGAACTCAACCATCATGGCGACGTTCATATTCCACACACCATCGATCACAGCAGTTCAAAGTGTTTCGAAGTCTGGGCTATTGCAGACTTTCGAAAACTTTGAAGGGGGTCTTGTTGACACTTAAAAAAGACAAGATTCCTATTGGTCTGAACAAATGTCTAACTTGTTGACATTTACAAAAGACAAGTGGCAGACGAGCTGAAGACCAGTTTTCATCCACCTCCAAGGGACAAGGAAGCAGCTTGGACTCCACTGATCCAGCAAGCAGAACAGTGAGCCCGGGACGTTTCTAAACAGACCTCAGCAGGTCTAAGATGCTAGCATTTAGCATTACATTAGCCCAAGGAGATAGCCTCGATTGAGAGGCTAGCATCATCCAACTTCGCCAGGAAGCTAATTGACAGCTTCGCCGAAAAGCCTCTTTTCGGATTTCACCAAGGATTGCCTTTAGCTCCGCTATGAGCTTCAAAGCGGGCAGCTCCGCTATTGATCTACTACGGTCAACCTTTGACCAATCAAATCTCCTGATGAGATTGGATTCAAACAAATCAAATCCAATCAGGATTCAAATATGGCAGGTGATTGCCGCTATCTCTTGACTCTCTTGAAACGAGTAAGAGGATCAAGGAGAATCTCCCAACAATATGGAAAGGATCAAAACAGATCAACCGGCCTGCCAATTCTAGCTCCGCAAAAGCTATCCTAGCCTCGCAGCAAGGCTAATTTCCAGATTTAAACAGATTTGATTCAATCTGTTTCCATATCTTCAAGGGACGATTATACCCTTGCTCTCCCTATAAATAGCCCGCCAGGGGTACAAGGAGACAGACACACATGCATACGGGAGGACTCCACAAGCAGAGGCTTCTTCATAACGCACCGTGCGCTCTTGAATTCAGAGACCTTTTAGAGAATTGCTTTCTCTAATCAGGGTGTTGATACCCTAACATCGTCCTTCTTCTCAAGGAATCTCCGGAACCAGGCGAGAAGGAATTCCTTATTGAAGGCGATTTTGAGAAGCAGCAAGAGGGTTCTACCAACCTTCTATTCTCTGATTCCCCGAACCAGGCGAGAAGGGAATCTCATCGCTCGCATCGTCAAAGGGACAAAGTGGTCGCGCGCTGACCAGACTCCTATCGGCACACTTCTCCAGAATCTCTGAGGAGATCTACTTGTAATCTTTTTAAGAATACTTGTAATTTAGCTCCTCAAACTTTTTTTTGTAAGTTTTCCCCCTTTGCAAACATAATGGAAAACAGTGCCATATTACCGTATTCATGTTATATGATTGTTTCCCGTTACTGATATGGATATTCCCGATACTGGACATGAGAGCTGTTGATATGCGATATGTGGAATCCCATATATATTGTTCCTGTTATATTGTTCCCGTTATATTGTTCCCGTTTCCCGTTATATTGTTCATGTTATATTGGTCCCGTTTCCCGTTATATTGTTCTACGCTATCAACAGAGCTCTGGTCCAGTTATCATGTTATCCGTATCATGTACAGTAGTTGTTCTTGTTACATTGTAGACTAGACATATCAGATAATAATGATAACTTGGGTATGGGGGATACTTGATGGTTGATTAGATCTTATCGGGTGATGTACTGGATCCATATTGTTAGTCTCACTGCAGGGGACGGTAGTGCTACCTACCACTAGCTCTATGAGCTCCCGTTACTTGATTCGTGCTCCCCTCTTAGCGGAGGGCCCTGGTCTCAGCAACCAGGGGTCCGTTTAAGGCCGTGATCCCGGGTATGCACGGGATACACCTACCCGATAAGAACTCCTCGACCATGGGTTTCCAATTAACATAATAAAACAGTATACACAATAGTGACGTCGGGAACACTTGTTATTTGGTTACTCTCTCGTTTGGATAATGGTACCCGTAGGCCATGTCCGGATGGGTTCGACTGGAGTGCGGGCTCCAGTATGAACTGCCAGTGGTATGGGACACTGGAAGAGAGTGATTGTAATATCAGGTGGTACTGATTTCTACTATTGTATAAATCACATAACATGCTTGGTACCTGTATGCTATCTTGTTATTGTTCATGCTACTTTATCCGATATCATGTTACCTGTATACTTGTTACTTTACCTGGCATATGTTATAGTGTCTGTGATGGCATATGACACATGTTCTACATTGCATGGCATACGACGCATGTTCTGCATTGCATATATTATGCTTTCTGTATAGCAGACATCACTACTGTATATACACCACACTGTATAGTGATTACACTGCATAGGCCCATCTGCCTGTACACGTCTAGCACGTCACCACTCGCATGTTCATTTCTATCACGTCACCATGTATTCGATAAACCCAATGATAACCGGCTAGGTAGTGATGGTATTAAAAGATAACATGTTTATGTATTTTCACTGCTTTCATGTTTGTATATTTCTACTGATTATTATATGGTATCACTATTACCACATCATTATATATTAGTATCGTGCTTGTAATACTATAGTAGTATATATTACTGCCTCCTTCATTTTACCACTCACTAGGTCGCTTTCTGACGACACTGGGTTTGCGTGCCCAGGTTGGAGGTGAGAGTTATCGTATTATCAGATAGTACCTTGGAGTCACATAGGAGATTCCTCACCAGGACTCTTCATAGGTATCTTGGTAAATTATTTCTATTATCTTATTTGTCCCTATTATTCATTTATGTTATGATCACTGACCTCTTTCTGCAGGTATTCTTGTACTTATTTCATGCTGGAACTCATGACTATGTGGAGGTAATGTACTGTACTGAGGCTTAGCGTACGTACGTGGGGTTTTCCGCCTCGCGTATGTACGTCGCCATAACGTCTCCGTATTTTAGGATCGGGGCGTTACAAAAGCATTTTCAAGATGTTCAATGGCTCATTGGTTGTTCTAAAGGGCATTTGACGCAACAATTTGTACTACTTGAAGGGTAGTGCAGTCACTGAAAATTGGACAACTTCGGAATAGTTGGAAAGCGATTCTACCAGGTTATGGCAGATGAGGCTCGGACATGTTGATTTGAATTCTTTGTAAGCATTGTTTAGTAAGGAGTATTGAAAGGTGCATTAACCTGCAATATAGAATTTGTTGAATGTTGTGTTATGGATAAGAAGATGAAGGTAAAATTCGGCACAATTATTCACCATTCGGAAGATCTTCTTGATTGTGTTCACGTTAATACTTGGGGTCCTACCAACACCGCATCACTTGAAAACCATCAGTACTTTGTCCCTTTTATTGATGATTTATTTAGACTTTGTTGGGTGTCCTATAAAACAAATGTTTGAGGTCTTATATTTGTTCGTGAAGTTAAAAAAGTTGATAGAGAAACAGACTAGCAGAAAGATCAAGGTGCTCTAATTTGATCATGTTGGAGAGTGCAAGGATCGATTTTTATAATTTAACTAGAACAATGGTATTGGTATTCACTTTACAGTTAAAAACATAGGTTGGCTAAATAGATAAACCATTCTTTACTGGAGAAAGTTCAGGTTGTTATCTAATGCACAATTAGATAAGTTAATTTAGGCTGAGGCATTGGTGTATGCTAACAATCTCATGAACAGATTATCATCGACTGCAGTAGAAGATAAAACTCCATTAGATATTGGGTCAGGTGGAGCTGCTCAAGAGTATGACTTGTTGCGGGTATTTGGATGTCCGGTCTACTTTAATGTCAAAGATGATAAGTTGAATCCTCGAGTAAAGAAGTTTGTGGTTTTGGGAATCAAAAAAAACTTGAAAGGCTATAAGTTATGGGACTTTGAAAACAAGAAGATTGTGTTGAGCACGTATGTCATATTTGATAAGACTTCATTATTGAAGTTTATCTTCTCTTAGTAGGTGGAGTGGATGAAACCAAAAATGTATAGCAGCGAGTGGAGGTTGATACTACTCTACCATCTGTATTTGGTTCAGTATCAGTTGGGATCTCATCGGTTGTAACACCGGGTAGAGATCGTGTAATCGTGTCAGAGGTTAAACAGGTTGAATTATTTGCAATGAAAAGAACCAAGTTGAATCCACGAAAGTGAGTGACGAAGCGTAATCTCCAATTGTTGAGATAGATCAGCTCAAGTTGAAAGACCGTTGTTCTTCATCTGTGCAATCACACTCATCACTTGTGAACCCATCCCCTGCCAACTCACCATCCTTCCCTCTCCTTTGTTCACACCCGTCGAGCCCAGGCCTAACACCGTCGCCTCCTTCTTCCCTCTCTGCCTTCGACGCCGACAACTCAGTCAGCCCCGTTGATGTCGCTGCCATCATCAACCCACCCGTTTCCTCACTACTGACCTCCTCGCATCACCACTCGAGCCCGCGAGTCCCCCGTCGCCCGAACTCCGTGCCCGAGCACCTTCACGCCCTCGCCTCGCCATGTCTACCTCGCCACCGGCCTTTTGCTGACATCAGCATCAACAGTTAACGAAACAGAGTTGATTCCAAGTCGAGTTCATATTAGATCCAACCCGACCCGATAGCTCCTGCACCCCGTCCACTTCAAGTTTTAAGAGAGCAACCCTGACCTAATTGCTTCAGTGCCACCATACCCGCGAACTTTAAGACTGTTAACAGATCCAATCCACTGCTACAGTTCAGATCCGACCTGATTCTCCCTTGCAGATCCAAATATGAACCCGAGTTACAGTAACAAACCCGTTAACACTTGAATTTCATTTTTAGGCCATATCTCAGCCATTCAGAGTCTGATTTGCGTAATTCTCGAGGCGTTAGAAACATGATAGCCAGAGCTACGGATCTAAAGGAGCATTAAGAGGTGACTCGGCCTCCTTTTGAAAAACAAGGTGCCATGGTGACACGTGATGCTTTTTGAAGTAAAGAAATCGATATTTCTTTTTCTCTGGAGATGTTTTCACAATGAAATATTATATTAGATGTTATACTCATATGCCCAAAAAAAAAAAGAAACTTGCGCACTAAGCAATGGTTTTTGTTTATATTTTTTTAAGAAAAGGGAAAAGGAAGCGCGAAAGAAGAAAAGCAAGAAGAATTTTACTATGGCAATTGAAAAGTGTAAGGAATAAAAACCGATGAAAGAGAGAAACAAAAGGCATTATTTTTCCACATTTTCATTGAAAAGGTATAAGAAGAATAAAAATAGACGAAACCCACATCCCAGATTTTCAATTAAAGAGTAAATAAAATAAAAAATAATAGATTTAAGTCAGTCAAGAAAAGTCCAAGGAAAGGGGAAAAAACTGGGAAAAAAAAATGATAAAGAGATACAAGGTCCCACCGAGAGTCGAACTCGGGCTATTGGATTCAAAGTCCAATGTCCTGACCACTAGACCATGGAACCTTGTGTGGTACAAATTCATTTTATAATATAACTATATGTAAATAACTATAAATTGAGTGTTTAGTAAAGGTCGGGACTCTAGTGACCACTTCAGAATTGGTTAAACACTAGGGATAAATGTGATCGCGTTCAGAATGATTCTTACATTCATAATCTCTTCCCTAAAGAAAGATTATGTGGATACTGAAACGATTGAAAAAGTTCACAATGTACAAACTAAAAGAAATCATGTGTTTCGATTTCCAAATAATGAGAAAAGATTCTCAAACATTTTTCACATAGAACGATTCGTCCAAGCATACGACATTGAAGTAGTACAAAAGAACTTTCACATCATATACAAGTCACATACCGTGCAATCATGAATTACATTTTCACAACTCCTCAAACCCCAAAAGAGAAAATCGCGCCTTTTTCCAGCACACCAGGCCGTGTAGGAGAATACATTGTTCCCAAATCTGCTTCCATCATTTTCAACAGAATCGTCTGGCAGTGAAACAGGTTGCCGAGGCCCATGTTTCTACATTCCTGTGATTCAAACAAGCAATACATGGGCATCGTTTCTTTTTCCTTTTTCTGCACGAAGCATGAATCACACGTCCTCTTATGCTCCTCTGAATTCTACTTGGAAGTAGAGTTCAAAACACTACCTGATGCAGAACATGCGAGCCAGTGATTTCCCAGCACAAGATTGTAGCAAAATTCTCACCTGACCCTTTTTGCCACTGCAATGAAGGGTGAGAAGCAAATACCAGTTCCATTTGCAGTAAGCGGTACATTAGTGAAATTCAAGGATTCTCGCGCCTTGACAACGGATGTCATGCGACAACTATGTTCCACTGTGTCACCCAGCAAATAAGTGGGCGGAATTAATTAGGAATGATTCCTAACACAATTGGAATGACAGTCAAAACTATTGGATGAAGGAGTTTTCTGAATCTCATAATGTTTCTTTCTTCCTTTGAAATTATAAGTGAAACCTTTCCTACTAGATTTGGCCATTAATTGATAGAGTATAGAAATTTCACATTGCCAATTAAAACAAATGACAAATCTAATTGACATGATGTGGATATGCACATTATTACAATGCACATAGCATAGGTTTTCAAGGATTACATTAAGTAGGTTGGCATTTACTAAAATGCCTCCAATTTTCATGTTTTTGTGATGCATATGACCATTATGGCTTTGATAAGAACGGATCTTCAAACAGTTATATTCATCAAGTATACTATTTCCTATTTGTGTTGTTTAACATATGTAGAATATGAATATGCTTAAAGACATCTCATCACACAGATTTTTTGTGGCTGTAAAAATTGATATAGCCATCAATCATAATATGGGTGGCTCCTTGAACTAAATAATACTAAGTTAACTAGATGTATATGAACTATATATGAAGTGATATAAAACATTCTAAACGTATATGAACTGTGCAGTTATATAAAATATTCTAAATTACAACAATTGAACAAATTAAGTGAACCACAATAATACCATGATCACACTCCAAGGTAACAAGAAAAAACCTCACAGTGACAAGCATATAGTGCACAACTATGAAGCACGGACAATTCAAAGTGAGTGTCGTGTCTGTGTCAAACACGTGTCAGACAGCTACACTTACAAAACACTTGCCCAACACGTATCGGATACTCCGAAGCTATGTCAGATTTTAAACAACCATAAAATCGTGTATCGATACCGTGTCCAATACCATGTTAGTATAAAGTAAAATTTAAAATCATATTTTAAATTCCTAAAAGTCACATGTTGTTTAAATAACATGCTTTGACATAAGCAAATATGTTAGTAGAATTTATACACATCACGAATTAAGTGAGGTATTAATTAGATTATTTTTATATATTTTTTGACTTTGTTTGTTACTTTATTAGAAGTTATAGATGTAAATTATTTAGATTTTATTTTATTTTCTATTTTATTTTAAATAAAACACATCATATTTACTACAAGTTTTGATATGTATATACTTACAAACATCCATATAATTATATCACCGTGTTTACGTATCCTATATTTTAAGAATTTGTCGTGTCGTCGTGTCCATGTCGTGTGTATCTGTATCCCGTGTCTACGCTTCATAGGTGCACATATAACTGTAGAAAGTGAAAGAAACAAAAGAATGCCAAAGTGAAAAATAAGAAGCAAGATGGCTGCAGAATTCAACACTAATTAAATGTATTAATGACCTAATTTTAGGCCTCCATCAGTAGAATGATTTACATGCATGTCCAAAAACGCATTAGCCAGGTTGCAGAAGCTCGCGTTAACAGCTTGAGCTGCAGCATATTTTCTTATGACTTCAACTACCTCTGGCTTCAAAATCTCTTCCTCGGTAGAAGAATTACAGAGGTAGTAGAGAGCTCCAAGAGCATAATTCACCCACCATTCACATTTCGGAATAGTTAAGTAGCAAAGGGGAGCAAAAAGGAAAAGAAAAAAAAACTTGGCACCCAGCTGCAAAAGGATTACTTGTAAGTAAACGAACCCATATTACATGGACTTCAAAATATCATATTAAAGACCATGAAAACTTGGGATTCCTAAAATAAGGTGACACTTTGATAATAAATGGTTTTCTGTGGGAAGCCAAGAAAAATCTAGTCTGCACACTTGATATCAAGTATACTTACAGTGTTCTTCGCGGGGCTAGATAAACACTGTATGATCAAAGGAATTCCATCACATTGAGTAATAACTGCAGCAATTGCTGGGTCTGTAACGAATCAAAACCAAGTTAAAACTTTGTAAACATTCCACATATAGACAATAACATAACCGAGTAAGAACTGCAAAAGCATTCCACATGTACACAATAAACAAGGGCCATGATCAAGTACATATCCTTAGATGAGGACTTGTGCTAATGTACATTTGCACAAACTCCATTGGCAGAATGACATGAAAGGGGGAAAAAAAAAGATTCAAATAATTTGACAGTTTAATGATCACCAAGATAAAAAATATATATAATATCTGGACATCCAATGACATACGGGCACATGAGATGCAAATCCCACCAACCCAAAACTCAACAAGTTTTCATTTGGCTCCATTATGCAGTCAAGGAACAGCTCCAAAACATTAAGCTGTTTAAAATCAGAATAGCCTGAAGTAGCAAGGAAAGGGTTTACGAATTCCACTAAGAAATATGTTTTCCAGTATTATACCTGGCGTAAAAATGCATAATTTTAAGGATCATATTCAAAATTAGCCAAATGAGCAACAATTTTCTCTTTCAATTCTACAACATTATGAAACAGAAAGACCAATGCTTATCCAAAAGTGGACAAGCAAGTCCTGAAAAATATCCAATTAAATGTAACTAGAGGAATATCATATTAACTAGAGCAACAAAAAAAGCATTAAATTGTCAAAAGGTCAGTGAACTAACCTTTTGGCATTAGGGTTGAAAAAATTTCTGCCACCCATGCTCAATATTCTGAATGAAACTAAAATGAGTAGTAATAATAGGGGTTGAAAATGTATGAATAATAATCCTCATTAAACATTTACACTATCCAAATCTTTTTTCCATCAAAATGGGATCAGGTATGGAACAGAAGGCTCCATAAAAGTTTTGACATCGACCTGACATCCACCCTTTAGCTCGGTGCCAATTCCTAGTCATGTAAATTATGGACAAGAGGGCTTATCATAAACCCAAGAAGGCTAGCAAGTGTAGTTAAATAATTATTCAAAATGGAATGACTGAGGGGTCAATTACGTTTGGGGTATCATCCCGGGTACTTCTGGCATCCACACTACACATTTCAACATGGTGGACAAGTCAGTGACAGAAAACAGGCAGAAGAATATTTGCAAATAAGAAGGCATATTAAAAAAAATGGAGGTGTAATATATCAATCTAAATATGAGATTGAAATAGAAGCCCATTCATATTCCAAACTGCTGACACCATAACCCTGCTGGCCCTGAAGTGAAATATATTTGTTGCCTAAGAAACATGATCCTATCAAAAGTCGTATGCCTATATCATCGAGGTACTTGAAGTCTTAGAAAATAATCCAAAAGTGGCCGTACTACATGCATTTTCTTAACAGCAGCAAGAACTTTCAGCTATATGTAAAGGATTGGGTAAAGAATAGTTTCGCATTACAACTTTCCATCTTGATATCCCGTATCACTTTTTAGTTATAATTGATATGTAACGGGTCATTACTAGTTTAAAGCAAGCATTATTAAAACCATTTGATTTAACTGTTCTCATTATAGGGAAGTTATACGAACATTATGTTTGTCTGTATCTGACAGCTCAAGTCAGTTCCAGGTTGGATCATCACCGGGTCAACCCAATTACGTTGACATATTAATGGTTCGTGCCCACTTAACCGCCACCTGTACACCCTAACTCTGGGTTGGATCAAGTTGTCATCCCTACGTAAATGGCTCTCATTTTATCAGTCGGGTGCATGTGACTGCAGCCTACTTATATGTGTCTCAGACTCCATTGATGTATATTTTTGATGAATTGATCACATATTCACTACAAAGAGACTCCATTAGTGTCTATTTGATGAATTGATCACATGTTGACTAGAATCGTATACCCTAATAATAAAAAAAAACATTATGCCAATAACACAATACACATCTTAGAAGTATGTTTAATGTTCTAAGATAATATGACACAGGTTTAAAAACAAGATCAACAATAGTGGTTAACATATGCCATGTATAGTAAAAGACAAAGCAACTCATACTGTAAATACTAGACGAAGTAGCTAATATTAATAGAAATTCACAAGGTGGCTTAGTAGCAAAGGTTGAGACACATGTCAAGACTTTCATGAAGGAAAAGAATAAAAGGAGGCTATGTCCAGTAAAAGCTGAAAATCCAGGAAAGAAAAGTGAGAATAAGGGAGACATGAAGGAGAAGGAAACAATGAGTGGAAGATCATATCTCATTATGAATTGGCATTCAAAGAAGAGAAAATGGAGGCAATGGAAAATCTGAGGGAGAAGACAGACTGGACAGAACCGAGACAAACAATGAAGATAATAAAATGATAACCATACGTGCTCAAGCAAGGTGAAGGAATGGAAAATTTTTCTTGACAGATAAGCTCCCTCCTCTCAGTTTTCTTTTCTTTTCCTTTTCTTTCTCTTTTTTTTTGTTTAGAGACAACATGAACACAGAAATCTTCGGGTTCATGATTTTCTCGCAAAAATGAAGGATTCTGTGAATGAGAACTCGCACATTGAGATTCCCCCCCCCCCCCCCCCCCCCTTCAAAACCAGAGCTAGAAAGTTCTAGCCAAATTTTCAATCATTTTGATTTTTTTCAATCTATATCAGTTGAAAAGAGCCCCCTAAGAAATTTCTAGGCTCAAGCAATATCAGTATGATATCGGATGGACCTAACTATACAGTGTGATTTGGTCTGAGACCCCTAAATCCCAATTCGATATAATTGAATATATATTAGTAGCAGTCAAGTTTTCAAATCCTGATCTATAGATATTGCTTTTGACAATCCTGCTCAATATGATTCGATATAATTGAATATATATTAGTAGCAGTGAAGTTTTCAAATCCTGATCTATAGATATCACTTTTCACTATCCTTCTCAATATGACTTGAGTATCCTGAATTCCGAGAGTCATTGGACAATGGCTGGTTTGCCATTCCACAATCACCCAATCACCCTCATCCCCACCACTGAAATCCAGCTATAAATTAGAGATTCCTTAATTGTCTTATTTTGTTGTCAGAAACTATCCATGGTGATGTTTTCTCCATAAGCGAGTCCCCTTATCTTCCGAGGGTCAGTTCCTAAAATTGTATATATTTAGTACCTAATTCCTGTTTTAGCAAAAGTCATAGACAAAAGCGATAAGAATGATTAATACCAAAATTTTCAATCACAACTGACGTAGAGGGAAATGGTAATATGATTGATAACAAAACCAAAAGTATTCATCCTGAAACAGCCGGAAGTTGGATTCCACTGACAAAATCCTGAATCCACAAGAGGAAAGCTTGGAATCCATTTAGGAAATAAAAACTCTGAAAAATTGTTGGTGATGAAGTTCAGGCTACAATTATTGAAACAGGCTTTATATAAACGCTCTCCATTGTAAAGTCATGAAAGTATTCAAACTCAATTAAAACAGTTCTATGATGATCAAACTCAAATAAGACTTCTACAACAATTAAAACTCTAATAAAACAAGAAAAAAGACTGTTGAAAAAGTTGCCAATAACAGCATAATCTTTCAGGTCTCGCTCACCTTCTAAACAAACTTAAATTCTGAAAATTCTAGAACATCTGTCTGATAGTCCAAGCCCTTGTAGAGCTCTTGTAATGATAGGTCATAATGCGATTCCGAGTTATGATTAAAGATATGACTTCTGAAAATTGACTAAAAATTCAACACATTTTCTTTTAAAATGTTTTAAGACTTATTTTGGTCTATATGTTCTAAAAACTCTTCAAGCTTGCGACGCATCAGAAAACTATAGACAAGAGTTGGACTTCTCGTGAATTCTCTACATTACGTACTAGTGTTGGTGGGTAATGTACTTTAAACTCATGCAACCAAGGAATAACCCTCCAAAATTTTCCTAGAAAGGAAGAGATGACAAATTTTCCACAGAGCAATTACATTTTATGCCACAAAAGTCATATTAAGTCAAAACCATGGTTTCAAATATAAGCAGACTCTGATATATATCAGCTATATTGCATCGAGTTTTGAGGTACTAGATGCAATATTAACACTATAATATCAGTCAATGTTGGTGTCGATATTGTCAAAATTGATGCTAAAAACTTTTGGTCAATAATGATATGCATACCAAGATTTTAAAGCATGACTAAGGCCAATTCAAATGTATGGAATTGCAAATAATGAACCTAGGCAACTATTTTCAAGTTGTAGCCTCCAGTCTACAAGTACAGGGAAACATGATGAGGATTGGATAGCTGATGATATACCATATATCTGTTTTATTTTTTTGAAGATTAAAGTATTCATTAATCATCAGACTATAATATGCATATCATATCAGAAGATTAATTTCCTGCCTAAGTTTGAAGAAAGGGGAGAAGACCCTGGCTGTCACAATGACTTAGCTCAAAAAGGAATGAACCATCTGCATAGGATAGCTGATACTAAGACAGCTAAAACAGGAATGAATCTGTTCTTTAATTCCATGACAATATGTTAAAATGAAAATTATAGAAGTTGAAGTAGACATGTTATTCTAGAATATTCGGAGATTGATGAGAAACACAAAAACATTTAAACCGCGAAGTATGATAACTGAAAGGCATGCAATACAAAAAATTCAATAAAATGAGCTCAAATGCACATAAAAATAACATGGCAATAAAAAAGATAAAGATATTAATATAGAAGTCTGCAAAGGAAAATGTTAAGACATAACATGAGAAAATATAATGCATTGTGGGAACAAATTGACAAAGACGAGGCAAAAACCTTCATTGCTTGTTTTCTGGAACTCTGTCACGAACTCCTGCAAACAACAGAGAGCAAAGAAATTTAGGCCTATCAAGCAATTTGCCCTCACACACAAGTGACTGCAAAATTGACATGTCTAGTTTGATCCCATCAGAGGAATTACAGAAATTCTGCAAAATTGACAAGTTTAGTTTAAATTAAACCTAAAAGAGGTTTCCAATTTCAGGATTTTCCTTTTCTGTTTATGTCAAATATACTACATGATATTTTAAAAGCTTGAATTTTCTAAATAATCCTTTGTTTTGCATAGTTTCTTTCTCACCTTTTTATCCAAAAATAACTGGTGAACACGTGTCAACTGGTCACAACAGATGGGAAGGCCCATCTTCTTTCTACAAAAGAACACAGAGCAAATCCTACTCCCAGAATTTCGACCGTCACCCCCTCCCCGCTTCCCTCTCCACACACGTCATCACCTATGTGCAGGCCCCACCAAAGCCCACGCGGGCCCCACCAAAATCCCATCCCGCCCAAATCATCAGACAAAAAAGATCCCTGAGCCCCTGCCCATCAACTCCAATCCCACATTCTGATCACTCCATGCTCGTCAACTCCCCGCCAGTCCGAACTCAACAACTCCAGCGATGCCATCATCACCACCGTCACAATCCACACCGCCACCGGTGGTTTTCCGGCCGGGACGACAGGCGCGTCCAATCCCGACCCTTCTGCCCGTATTCGTCATCTTTTTCTTGTTCCTCTGCTTCCTCTCCATCTTCCTCTTCCGCAATGTCTTCCACGTGCATCGACTCCTGGCTGGCGTTGCATACCACGTGCATCGGATTTGGAGGCACCCCGCCAGATGAGGCGGCGGTGCTGGCAGTTAGAGAGGTTGTGGGAGGCGGCGTGCCAGACAGCCATATCATTGTGGTGGAGGAAGAGACCAAGACGAATTCAATGGAGCATTCAGTAGAAAGCGAGCGGGAACATAGAAGAGAAAGGGAGGAAGAGAGAGAAGAAACACGGTGAGCACAGCAGAGCCACTATAAGCCGAATTTTTTTGAACTTTTTTCCCTCCACTTCTCTTCAGATAGAGTTGCATCCTCGTACAGAGAAAAACAATTTTAAAAAACAATCATGTAATGTAGATAATTTTGATAGGACCATTGGTTTTTATTTCACTAGAATGCCCTTATAATTTTTGGCAGATCATTATATCCTGAAATATACAAGAAACATCTGCCACGATCATGTACCATGCCCGAAAAATCGCCCCATATTTCATCTAAAAAAAGTGGCTTTAGTTTCCAAAGCAAGAGGCAAGAAGCAATTCTACATATTGAACATATTAGCGCAAAGAAAACATAGAAACTATTTCCGCTAGAATTGAATGGCCTGAACTAAAATTTACGGCCGCACACAATGAGCTTCTTCCACAGAAATGGAAAGGGAGAATTTTGTAGGCCAGAGCAAGTGGCCATAGGTATATGCCGTAATTGTTCCAAGCTCAATCAACCATGACCAAGCAAGCAAAAGTTTGCAGCGACTAGCTGCCACAAGACAATAACAATCACACTTCCATCTGAACATACTTTCCCCATCCCCGATCTTAGAAACGGGGTCTGTTAAGTTATGTAGTAACGTGTCAAACTTCATTTACATGTATGCGTTTTATTTCGATAAGTTATTTATGGCACTGCTTGGTAACATGCCATATAAGGGGCTAGTTCCCCACCTTCGGCAGCAACACATCGAATGCCCTTGGCGATAACTCGACTCTGTAGAAGCTCATGATGAAGTTTGAATTAAATTCTGTCGAAAGCGAAAATAGCAAAAAAAAAAAAAAACGGAGATTCAAGTGGTTGGTAGTTCTCTGACCTTCAACAACAATCCTTCGCCCCAGTGCTCTTGATAATAAACAACTTGTAGAAGCTCATAAACTTTGCAGTAAATTCTGCAGAAAGGAAAATTGAAAGAGAGTATAAGACCACATATCCTATGTTCAATGGAATTAAATTTCAACTGGCTAAAAGGTTTAAGCATGCCATGCTGTCCATTCAACTCTTTATTCATTTAATTACCAAAATATTATGCAACTGATGTCCCTAAAACTATATTGATAGGCCATTTGTGTACTGATGTGACCTCATTGCAGACAGACAGACTAATGGAACATACCTCTAACAGGAACAAAAAGAAAGGTGTAGAAAGGAAGCATGGGGATGACATGTTATAGCAGGGTTCTAAATATCGGATATCAGGATCGTATCGGATGAGAGTTTTTCATATTGGATATCAGATATCGGGGGAGATATTAGGGATACACGCGCATATCGGAAGTTCAAATCAGACACTATATATAATGAAATATTCATAACTAAAAGTTGATTTAGAGTCATGATATCATCTACCTAAGAAAAATGATGTAATATGCTTGCAAAGACAGTAAAAAATAATGTATATCTGCACGCAGTCGTGCGATAAATAAGTTATTTCATATCAGGTGATTTATCGGCCAATATCGGGCGATTTATCGGCCGATATTTCAAATATCGGCCGTTTTTTCTGCAAACGATATGGCGAACGATTTTCTCATATAGTATCGGCAGCAGGCAAAAAAAGAGATATCGGACAATATCTCGGCCAAGTCGGCCGATATTTAAAACAGGGTGTTATAGTCAGACCTTTTTCAAAATAATTTCCCAAAGTTAATCACCTTAGCCAGGGCCTTTCACAATTTTACCTTCGATCCTCATGAAATAGTGAATATTTCTTCGTTGGTCATTAGATTTGCCACCAGAATCCTCTTGGCTATCCAGTGAAGATACCACAGCCTTCTCAGGACTCAAGATCGGTCCACTTTCATGCTGAGGGTCAACAAAAGAACAATAAAAATTACACAGTTATATAAAAGAAAAGAGTGAGATAATGACTAAAGAAATACTATAACCATCCCTGAAAGAAACTGAGATCTCCATACTCACTATTCTGTATTCCTGATACATGGCATCAATCTTGTCTTGGAAGTGGTCATCCAGTAGCTTCTTCAGTTCTAAAATCAGTGTCTGTTTGAGGTAACATAATCTAAAGAAGTTAAGAGTCATGAACATTTCAAATAAAGACCATTATTAAAAAAGATTCAGGGAGTCCAAAGCCTACATTGAAGATATAGTCTGGTGACACATCGTGCTCAATCAATTTTTTAAGCTTCCCACGGATAATATATAACCTTCAACAAACAAAAAGGTTCCATCAGTTTCTAAATTCTCTCGTTTTCAACAAATGACAACTGCAGCAAGTTCTTAGCTATGGCATCTTCATGCCAACACAAAGCAATATGATAGCTCAGAAAATAAATATCATCTTAAGTTATGCAATAGTGACGGAATACTTACTGCTTCGGGCTTTGTTCCTTAACCATACTTTTAGCTATATTAGCAATATCATTTTCCCATCCAGTCAAAATCTCCTGATCTTCCTCAAATGAATGACTGAAATTAAAACAAATTCCATGTCAGTTCTTAGAACAATTGTTAAATGATCCTGCTAGCACTAGGTTACAATGGAACTTCACCATAAAGCTTTGTTAACTTGCATGCTAAGAAGACTTCTATACCATTCACTATAGAATCAGAAGCAAAAAAGACATCCAAGGAGAATATTGTAATAGACAAAATAATGAAAAGTCTCAAAAGACAAGTGGAAAACTATAATAATGATAATTAAGTGGAAATATATAAACAATAAGTTAATATCACTGACAACAAAGATGAAAGGAATGTGTTTATTTTTGGGTTTCCGCTACTTGTAATTTGTTTTCATTAATTCCTTAGCTATGTAGCACGGATGCTTCTATCGTGAAGCCATGAGGTGTTGATCACATGTCAGATACACATCAAATACTGGAAAAGATATCTATTTTATGTGTTAGTTTTAGAATTTTTCATGTGTTAATGTGTCATGCTTGTATGGTGGTGTGTACATGCAAGGTGGCGTATGAGTATCAAGAAAGCATTATTCCATGGGGTTGTCCACGTAGAGTTTTACCTCAAAATAATTATGGGTTTCTGTTTTACATTGCCTCAAGGATGAATATAACAAATATATCATCTTCGGTCCTTTTCTAGGCTCCTTTCTGGTCCCGGGAACTCATTGTAAGTTGCTCCTCTGTACATAAGCCTAAACAACGTAATCAACAACCCTCCCAACTGCTCCAGTAGGTTTTATGGCAAGAAACTCTCGTGTCCACCTTGTACTTAACCAGGAACTTACAGCACCTGTTATGACAACGGCCCAGTAAAGTAACGTGTGGCTAATGGCTCAGAATCCCTTATGACCAAAAGGCAAAAATCCCTATTGAAGTCTCGTTACTAAACTTTTTTAACCACTTAACCATCTATCTATTCCGTGTGTACCACCAACTTATCCACCTGATTGGATGTAAGACATTTAATCCCAACAAAGCTTCACCTTGGCATGTACCAATTGAGCCCAATTTTGAACAACACACACGTCAAGCTCCATGTTGAGTCAAAATTTAAATAGCTACTTGATTGGATCTGAGTCTTCACCAGGGCACCCGAACAGAAAGACTTAATTCAAATCTTGACCATAGCACTCCAGAAGGCAACAACTGCACATCAGCTTCTGATTTTGCTGGTCCTTAATTTGATGAAACCACCAAAGGCAAAAGACAACACACAAAAGCTTTGGCCTTCAACTTGATCAAATCTTCAGCTAATAGCACCACAATATCCATTTAGCAGCTCAGCAACTTCAATTTCAACAACATTTAATTTTAGCAACTCAACAACTTTCAACAATTCCCACTCATTATTTTAATTCCCACAGTTTCAGTAATGAATTACCATCAGCTTTCTTTCTAGTTTGTTTTGACTAAGGTCCAGTAAAGTTAATGGCGTGTCTAATAGCTTAGAAACCTTTTGATTTGTTAGAGTTTTGAGAATAGATGGCTTAACTCTAGATGAGAATTAACCTCTCCTTTATATAGGTGAAATAAAGAAATAATCGCAATAGTACCCTTACTTGCTACTAACTCTAAGGCTCTCTTACACACTTGGAACATAGATCCCAATCATGCCTAATTTATTACAAAGACTAGAAAAAAAAACTTTT
Source organism: Agave tequilana (assembly GCA_038442645.1). Classification (NCBI taxonomy): domain Eukaryota; kingdom Viridiplantae; phylum Streptophyta; class Magnoliopsida; order Asparagales; family Asparagaceae; genus Agave; species Agave tequilana. Next base: position 31,857 of record JAVJIF010005124.1, read on the forward strand.
TTAAATAAAACTTTTTTAAACAAAAAATAAATAAATGAGAAATAAATAAATATTGAAGTTGTTCAAAACAAATATTGAATTGTTAATCTGATGCCACACTGTTGAATCATTGATGTTGATGCTAAAATTGCCAATCAAAATAGTTATGTGTGAAGACTACATCAAAAATCTCTTTGAATACAGTTAGGATTATAGAGTTTCCCAAACTCTTGAAAACTCTCTTTTGGATATGAAAATGAAGCTCTAAAACTTACTTAGAAACTCTGTAGAAGAGCTCTATAAAACAGCCTAAAAATCTTGCCCAAAAATCTGGTCAAAAGTCTCATTTATAGAGGCATCAGAAAACTAGTTGTTATAGGCCAGATTGGCCTGTCGGTCGACCGACTGATCGACCGGCCATTGGGGTTGCCGGTCGACCGCACCCAGGTCAAAGACCTATCGGTCAACCACTCGGTCGACCGAGGCTAGAAACAAGACACATGTTCATAAGCTTAAAGCTCTGCTCAAGAAGAAATTTGACAAGAAGAAGTTGGGAGAAGCCAAGAAGATTTTAGGTATGAAAATCACTCGAGACAGAGGCTCAGAAAGATTTTGACTATCCGAGGAGAATTGTTGGTCACCTAGAGGGATGAATAGGTGACAAGCTTATCAAATGCAAACCTAATGCGGAATTAAAACTAATTATGCAAACTAAAGTTATGATAACACAATAGTGTAGCCGAATTCCCGGTGACGTGCTCTGAACTATCTCCTCAAGATTCCTCTAGATTAAGAGTTGAGGTGCCACTATGGCTCTCTTGCTTGAATACAAGTGTGAGCAAACAATCCCAAACATATATTCAATTAAGCACAAATATATCAAGCATGAGATGAACAATATAAGCATGCAAGATATATAAATACAAGTGAGAGAGAGATGAGCAATCGTAAACACAGGAGAATTATTTCAAGGTTCGAGCACACTTGCTCCGCGTCCCGGTCTTCAACACTATGAAGGATTTCCACTATAACGATCTCGCAAGATCACTCGGTGCCGCAACACCTACAACGAGCTCACTCAAGAACTCTTGGACCCACAAGTCCCTCACTTGTTCCCGCAAGAAAAACACACACAAGCACACTTGTTTGTCGAAGTCACACCTCTATAATTTTTCAATCAAAGAGGATGGAATACTTGTGATCACTTCTCTTGATCACAGAAACAACTCTCACAACAAATGATCCCTAGAGGATAAGTATAGTAATGAAAAGCTTAAATTTGTGTGAGAAAATAAGATAGATGTGGAGATGAAAAATCTCAAGAAAATACTTTTGAAAATACAAGAGATTCACTCTTGAAAACTCTCTTTTGGATATGAAAATGAAGCTCTAAAACTTGCTTAGAAACTCTGTAAAAGAGTTCTAGAAAATAGCTTTAAAATCTTGCCCAAAATTTGACCAAAAGTCTCATATATAGTGGCATAAGAAAATTAGTCGTTATAGGCCAGATTGGCATGTCGGTCGACCGGCCAACAGTTATATTTATGACCGTTGGGGTTGCCGATCAACCGCACCTAGGTCAAAGACCTATCGGTCACATGGTTCAAAGTCGCAATCTCGACCGCCGACTCGGCCGGCACCGAGACGGATCGGTCTCGACGACTCGGATTAGACTCGGACGATACGCGCAAAACGCTACATAGAAAGATCAAAAAATTATGAAAAAAATATGACAAATCTTAAAAAAAAAATATAAACATCAAAATTCATATATCACATGTCCAAAACAAATTTGTTTTGAGGAGGTAATTGGGGAAATATGATGATTTGAAAGTAAATTCAGAAATATAAAAGATTTAAGGGGGTAAATATAAAAAACTCAAAAATTCAAAAAACAAAAATAAAAAGAAAAGGATAAGGAGAGAGATTGGGTGATCTCACCCGATCTCTCCCTCCCTCTGGCTCATCTCCCTCTCTGGTCTCTCTCCCTCTCCCTTCTCTCTACTATCTCTCCCTCTCTCGTCTCCATCCCTCTCCCTTCTCTCTACTATCTCTCCCTCTCTCGTCTCCATCCCTCTCCCTCTCTCGCGTCTCCCTCTTCCTCCCTGTCTCTCGTCTCCCTTCTCCTTCTCCTTCTCTCGTTGTCTCTCTCTCCCTCTCTCTCGCGGCGGCGGCGGGCAAGAGTAAGCGGCGAAGGCGGGGAAGAGATCGCGCGAAGTAGGAGGCGGCGCAGACGGCGACGACAAGCGGGCAGGTGACGAAGGCGGGGGAGCCCTATATCCCAGGTAAGTATGGTTTTTTTAATTGAATCGACCTTGACTCGGAGCTGACTGGGCCGAGTCAGTCCGAATCGTATCGTGACTCGGTCGAGTCAACTCTGAGTCAAGACCGATTCGGTCGTTTCTGAGTGAATCCTTCGAATCGGGTCTCGGACTCGTCTCTGCGGGTGTCGACACGGATACGACTCGACCAAGTCGTATCTGACTCCGCCGAGTCTTCGAACCGTGATCGGTCGACCGCTCGGTCGGTTGACCGAGGTCAGAACCAGAGTATTGCTTTCTTGGTCGGTCGACCACCCGATCGACCGGCCCTCAAGCCAGGCTTGTGCAGGTTGCCTGTGCACATTGGTCGACCGGACTGCCAGAAGCCCAGGTCAGGGTTTTAAGGATTAAAACTTGATCTTTTTAAAACCCTAAAATTTTATTTAAATCCAATAAAAATTCACAAAAATAAGTTCATTGAAATACTTTAAAGTACAAATATTTGTGATCAAAAATCAACACATATTACAAACATGTTGAACTATTTTTGCGATATAGAAATTTAGCATTAAAACCAAAACCGTATTTTTCAAAATCAAACTTCAAAATGAAAAACGGTTTTTTTCAAAACTTGTTCAAATACAAAAATAAGATATTAAAATACTTTTGAAGCATGGTGTGTGTGGATATGATCCAATACACATGAAATATCTATGTTTTTTTATAATAAGCTCAAAATAAAGTTTTGACTTTAACAAAACTTCAAAGCATGAATATAGAAACATCAAATAAGTTTTTCTAAACGTTTGAACCAACAATGTATATGGATAAAATCCAATATACATATAAAATATGTAAACCTGTTTTAATGAACTCTATTCATGAAACATAAAGATATCTTCTTTGAAGCTTAAAATCAAAACCGAAACTAAAACTTTTTCTTATGAAAACATTATAGAAATTTTATGTGTGCATATAAGCTTGAGTAATCCACAACTAATCTATCCTTTACATTTTATCCTAAAACAAAAATCTTAAACTTACAAACTCAGACTCAAGTCTTCTTGAAAATCTTATATTGAAAATCTTTTTCTCCATCTTGACTTGGTCCAAACTTTGATACAAAGAGGTAGACTCCTCTTGAGTACTTGATGCGATCTTGAAACGCGAGCTCTTAAATCAACACGTACTAGCTTAAAAACTTGACTTCGAATCTTTTGTTGAAGCTAAACACCGACTAAGATCTTGACAGAAAATCTGAAACTAAATGAACACAAGATCATTAGTACTATAACTACATGAGTTAATCATAATCAAAACTAGAGTGGTGGGCCTTTGGGCAAATAAGAACTATGTTCTCAAAGTATTAGAGAGATTCAACATGGCAGAAGTAAGACCAGTCATCACTCCTTTGGCAGGTCACTTCAAATTATCCTCCAAGCGCTGTCCACAATTACCGGTAGAGGAAGAGATGTCTCGAGTACCATATGCTAGTGCAATGGGATCACTCATGTATGCTATGGTCTGCACTAGGCTTGACTTAACCTATGCAGTTAGTACAGTAAGTCGGTTTGTGTCAAATCCAGGAAAGCAACATTGGGAAGCAGTGAAGTGAGTGCCTACGATATCTGCGAGGGACTGCGAAACTAGGCTTGGTGTTTCAGAGATTGACAACGGGAAAGCCTAGGTTACTACAATGCTATGTTGATGCAGATTATGCATGAGATCTTAATCAGCGAAAATTTACGACGGGCTATGTGTTCACAATAGTTGAGTGTGTCATTGTTGGAAAATAGAGTTGCGAGATACAATTACTCTTTCAACCATAGAAGCGAAGTGCATGGCTGCAGTTGAGGCGTCAAAGAAAGCTTTGTAGTTGAGAGAATTGGTTGAGACGTTCGGTATCATACAGGATTCAGTTCAGGTTCATTGCGACAGCCACAGTGCTATTCATCTCGCTAAAGATCACAGAAATCACAAGCGGACGAAGCAAATTAATGTGAGATTTCACAAGATACGTCAGTGGGCTGTGAATGATAAGATGATCGATTTAGTAAAGATCAGCACGAAGAAGAATCCAGCGGATATGATGATGACGAAAACCATCCCAGTGGAGAAGTTTAGAGCATCTTTGAATTTCATCAAGATTCTCCAAAAGTAACGTGGCGAACGGGCACTTGGGAGGGAGCCATGTGAAGTCATAAAAAGGGGGAGAAAGGAAGGCGAATGAAGCAGATGCTAATTTCTACGGAGAGACTCAATGAACATGAGTCAAGGTGAAAATTGTTAGTATTTGGAATGCCTCATATTCATTTGAGAAGAATTCAGGTTTTTGACAGTTTCCTGATACGGATATGTCTCCTATTTTAGTTTGGATACCGGTTTTCAGTTTCTCTAAGGAGGTGCTGATTTGAGTTCGTGTTGGATTAGGATCATCCCAGGAGCCTATATAAACCCCTCAGGGGTGGCCTTTTAAAAGTGTGTCAAGAATTCAAGAGAAATTCTAGAATTCCACCATTGAGAGTTGTGAGAGAGATCTCATTATAACTCTTGTATTTTTTTAATAAATATTTCTCCCCTCCTCATGGACGTAGGCAAGTTGTTGAACCACGTTAAATCTTATGTTTCTTGGTTGTGTGGTGATTGTTTGCTAGTGGTAAATCTTCTACGCTTCCTCTTCCGCTGCCGAGTCTTCGACTTGGTGTTCCTCTGTTGTTTGATCGGTCATAGATCATCAACATTTAGATGATGGCAGCTACGTGTTTAGATCAATTTTTTGTTGTTACTATTCACGTGAACAGTACTACACATTGCTCATCATGAATAACTTTTTATTTATTTTTTGGCAGATCTCGATTCAAATCACATAAGATCTAAAGGGGGAAAAAAGAAAAAGAAGATGGTGTAGATGGTTGGTGGTTAGTGTTTCTTAAATGACGACTACGATTTGGTGGCAGCAAAGGTTTGAAAATTGATGGATCGTGATGGAGGAATAAGTAGTGACGAAAAAGGGATCACTCTGATACCATGACAGTTTCAAAAATATATCATGTCAGAGTTTTAAGAATAGATGACTTAACCCTAAATGGGAATTAGCCTCTATGTTAAATAGATGAAATAAAGATAAAATTACAATAGGACCCTTATTTGCTACTCACTCTAATATGATTCAAAAGGAGAAATCCATGTTGAAGTCTTGGGCCTAAACATATTTACCCACTTACCCATCTTCTTTATATTCCATTTGGGGCTAACCCCATAGTGCACCACCTACTTATCCACTTTAGACACGAGACACATAATCCTAGCAAACCAGCAAGTAGTCAGATTAGGTTAATATCTCACAAGGATACATGATGGATTAGTGTCATCTACGCCCATATGAATCCAAAACATATTCAATCTGAAACAAGCCTTTGATGCTGCCTGGTCATCGCTAGCTTCAAGTTAATTTTGGCTAGATTTTATGGATCTTTTAAATGCAAGTAATGTTAAATCATAGCATTCAGTTAGACCTGCAGCTTGACTACCTATCGTTTTATGTTTTTATTCCCAAATTGTTGAGATGAGATTCATTGCCCTTAATTCAGAATGAATATTTCTTTCTTGGCCCCCTCATCTCTCTGGCCTCGCCTCGACAACAACCAAAGATGACAACTGAGAAATTGCCAACCAGCAAGTCCCTTTAATACTGATAAAAGAGACAATGAAGATGAACCCAGTGACCAGCAACTTCCATCTTGATTCTTATTGTGTCATGGAAGCATCCAACAAAGATTTTTTTTTTCCCCCCTTGTAGAACCTAAATTTTAAAACCATTTTGCTGTTTTGATTATTAATTGAATGATTAAGAATTCATGATGATTAGTTTTGCTTGACTTCAGGATATATTTTTTCTTAGCAGAGACTTAGGGTTAGAATATTTTATTGAATAATTGTATGTCAAATCATATGAATCATATTTTCAACTTATTGACATCTTGTTCCTTGAGAGTTAAGATCAACTCAACTTGTTGCCATTTCAAAACTGTTTATTTCTTCATTTCTTTTATTATTTAATTCTTTCCAATAGCTGATTTCTCTGTAGTTTTACATTGAGGAGGAGCCCCCCTCTATCCTAATTATATGAAAAAAAACATTCATTTTTTTTTTCATATTCCGCCAAAAATAGGGAGTCTCTCATCTTTCATACAAGTTAACTACTCCCGAAAATATCTTTCTATATATGGATAAGCTTCTGAATATGAAAAATACATGATTCCAAAATTTCTTTCCCCGTATATAATATTAGGAATCAATCAAAATCCACAACAATTACAATGTGAGAAAGGGATTGAAATAAACTTTTTTAAGACCCAACTACACAAAAGTTCAGAATATAATTTAGTTCATGCTCTCACCTATCATAACTTTTCCTTAGAAGTTATGCATGAGATCCCAGTCTTATGCTCAATGGACTTCTAGATTAGTATCTTGTTCCTTCTACTATTTATTACAGAATTTATTAAATACCCCACCCTACCCCCACCCCCCACCCCCAAAGGTTTACTCAAAGTTTTCTCATTAAATTTTTTGTGGACTTCATTTAAGAAAATTCTGGATAAATTGAAGTAATATGCAATTCACACTATCTTCATTTTATCGTACTCTGTCCTGAAAAACTAAATGTATATTAACGGATTTTATAGAGTTAAGGTTTATTATGTAAAAGAGTGAAAAGGTAAAATTATTAGCAAACTTCAACACTAAAATTTTCATTTTAAATCTACATTTTAAATGCCCGCCCGCTGAGAATTGAACCTGGATTATGGTACCAGAGCAACCCAGTTGAATTCGCATAGGGTGTGCATATAAAAAGCAAATTTAAGATAAAAATACTGCTAAGCGAAAGTTTCGGCCCATAAAAAGGGCGCTAGACTTGCGGTTGCGTGTCAGAATATAAATATATTATCCTCAACCCTCACGATATCTCCAGAGTTGTGCTATAGTTACAAGGATTTTAATATGGTATTAGCAACCCGGATTTAATTCCCGCAAGGGACGCTTTTAAAAAGTGGATTAAAAAAATAATCACAGTGCAAAAGCGCAAGTTTCGGGCCATAAAAAGGCATTTGACCTACGGGGAGTGTTAGAAAATAAAAATATACCCTCCTCATAACTTCAGAGTTTGGTGCAATGAAAGAGATTTTGATAGCATCTAAGCACTTGAATGAAAGATTCTGGGTTCAAGACCCTCTGTAAATATTTTTAAAAAAAAACTCTATTTCCTCCTCATATATGCTGCCTTCCACCATACATTAAGTTTATGTTTTTGGGTAAAGTGGTTAGAAACAAACACAAAGCAACTTGCTTAAAAAAAGTCAATTTTAAACAAGATATAATATCATTATCTCTGAGATAATAATAATAGACAAGTTTTGCAAGTGAAACTGACTAAATAATACTACATCTCCTATTTGCTTACTTGGACTTCCAGGATGCTTCAAATGAACGTATTGCTTGTCGAAGGTTGTTCTTTGAATTCTTTGCAATTCTTTGTGCGAGATGGAGAGGCAACTCAATTTGTTCCTCTTTTGCAATGAACTCCAAAACTTCAACGATCTAAATAGAGTAACAACCTTTACTAAATATGCTCAACCTATTGAATGCATCAATTCGTTACTGGTGTGAGAAACATGAATAATAGATGACCTCATTGTCTGAAGGTTGTTGGAGTTTTACAATCTTGCAAAGATGTTTTATTGTTTGAAGCTTTGAAGCATCATAGCAGCAAAAGAAAATCTTATTGTAGCCCTTGTACTTCTCCAAGATCCAACATATATAATGTTGAGCATCTGTTGAAAGCTTGTCGGCCTCGTGCACAACAATTGCTGCAAAGCAGTAAACATAAAACATGAACCTCAATACACGTATACAGACAGTACAACAAACCAATAAGAAACAGGTCTCATACGTTTAATTTTATTATACTCAAGTATTGCTTCGTCTACCACTGAATCTAAGACCATCATGTGCATGTAAAAATAGTTGTCTCAACCAATGCACTAGAATTTGACAAATAACAGAATGCCATATACCTCGATAATTAGAAGGATCAGATTGCATGGTTTTCTCTGATGGTGCGCTGGATTCATTTATCAAAGACACAAGTACATGCTTCTCATACCCACGCAATTCAGACAAATTAATCTCAACGTGTTGGGAAGATGTTCTCACATTGACGTCAATGTTGGTGATATGTTCTCCCTGAAGAACAAGATTAGCAATTGACCTTTGTGACTGAGTATTACCTTTTGCAAAAGGTGTGTAGCATTTAAGAGCTAGGACCTCACTTTTTAATCATTTTCTTCATAATTGATAAATGAATTATATAAATATGCACTGAAAAAGTAAAGTACCTTCAGCTCAATTTTCCTCAACTCATGTTTTGTCTGCAAAAAGAGAAGTACAGAATTCAATAGGAACAAATGGAGAAATAGAACTGTACACATTCTCTGCAGAACTTTTACCTTCAATTTCTGTGGTCCTATGGCATCTCTCAGGAATGCTAAAGCCATAGTTCTCTTCCCAACGCCTGGAGGACCTTCAAATATAAAATGATTGAACTGTTGCTTTCTCACCTGCAACTTTAACAGCGGTCAAATGAAATTTCTACTACTGGACCACAATAGTAAATGTCAGTTAAAGGATAAATTCAAAAGCATTACACGGACAAAATTATTGGTAAATGTCAATTTGAGCGGTACACTGACAGATTATATACTATTTTCTACCTTAAAAGTACTGAACATATTTATGACTTTCTAATAAACTGAGATTTAGTCTTCTATTTCTTTGAGATTATAAGTTTCACTACTGAGAATGTGATAATTTCAAGTAGCCTACCTCCAAGATTTCATCCATTTGCCAAATTTGTCAAATTCAAGACATATAAAAGTTTTATCATTTTGTTTCGTACAGGCATGATTTCATAAGGTGACACTTGTAATATGGCAACTCAAAATTTATGGCAACAAAGTTCATATACATCTGCATCCAATGATATAAGAACATTCATTAGAGGCTATGTAACATGGATACTTCTATTATGAAGTCGAACCCGTGTCAGACACGCAGACAACCGTGTCAAACACCGAGACTTCCTCGGACACTTTTCGAACTTATTCTTAATCATAAACAGACTTTCTAATTTAGGACACTTATTGAGCACTTCTCAGACACATGTTCTATATTTCTCTTACACTTTTTTTTCATGTCACATATTTTAGATATCTATTTACTTCCCCTGATGTATCAAAGGCTTTACTTTAGTGAAATAAAAATTTTCATCAAAATATTAAATTGTAATAAACTCTGATAAGTTTAAACATGTTACAATACAAGAAGTTAGACACATTAAACTATGTGTATAAATTTTAGATGCAAAGACATGACTATGCATGCATATTTATGCACTTTTATCATTATTTATTATACAATCTAGTGTTATGTTCCCATGTACCCATGTCCTACTGTTTAAAAGATTGTCGTGTCCCGTGTTCGTGTTGTATGCGTGTCTGTGTCCGTGCCTTCTTAGATTAGAGGGTTTTTTTAACTTTATAATTAAACAAAATGAAGAAGAATCAAGGAAGCATCCAACATACCATTTTTGCTACTTTCTAATTAAAGAATAAAATGGAATTGAGATCATAGTTACCAGACACTTTATACATAAGTGGAACTCTCGTGTCCGGAAAAAACTAGTTTTTGACACAGACACCATACTATGTTTGAAAAAGAAGGGAAATCATAAATGTTTCCCATACTTTTTGGACACCGTATTTATATTATTAAGATATTTTTCTATCACTTTCATAATACTTATTCAAATACATGAGAACTCATGTGACACTAGTTTTTTGTGTCAGAAATTTTTAAAAAATTACTTAGATACTAGTTACAATTAATAGAAGCAATATTTTTTGAAAAACTTATATATAAAAAAAATTTTGGAAAAAGTTACATTAATTTGAAATGAAAGTATTTCATTAGAAATTTATTGATTGGAAAACATGTATTGAGAATATATGTATATGTGTATGTATAATATAAAAAATTATATTTATATAAGTGTAACATTCAATATTTTCTATATATTTCTCAAGTTGCATGGATGTTTATTCTTATAATACTTAATTTTTGCAATTTTTACAGAAATTTCTAAATTAATTTAAAGGTTTTGCTATTTTGATCTATATGAAACTAAGGATATTATACACACACATATACAAGCATATATGTATATGTTATATGTGTGTGTCTCATATTTTTCAAGACTGCATCAAATATCTTGTATCCCGCTTTCGAGTTCCGAACATTGGCAACTATGATTGAGATTGCGATAAGTCAGAGAAAGTATTTGGACACTTTCTAGTTTCTAGCCTCTTTCTATTCTCAGACAAGGTAAATGGGTAACTTCCCTAGAATTTTTCTCTTTATTCACTCAAAGCTCTTAGTGAAAATACTCTTCTTTCCTTCCTAAATATGAAAGCCTTCTTCAGAAAGGTTTAAATACTCTTCTTTCCTTCCTAAATATGGAAGCCTTCTTTAGAGGGGTTACCTCATAAAATTTCCCAACCATGAACATCACACCATATCTTTCTTAGCCATTAGATACCTTTCATTCACACCAACCACATTAAATTTAAAGGTTGCTTGGTTGCAAGGAAAGAAATAAGGAAAGGTTGTGTGGATGATGGATCAAGAGCGAAATGGGTTGGAATCTTATAAAAAAAAATGGGACTCATGTCAAGAGGGGAATGAAGATCTAGGAAAGATGTTTGGTACAAACACAGAGAGTTGAAATAAGTGGTGATGACATTACCCCACTCGCCCTCTCACTTTTTATAAGACTAAAATCTCTCCCCCATCTCTTCTTAAATTACGAAACCGATTCTATCCCCCCCCCCAACCAATTTCCTATAAAACTCATTGAAATAGATTTCCAAAGAAGACAAAACTTATCTAGAAACTCATTTATCTCTCCCTCTAATCCCTTGTTTGTTTCCTCAGAATAGGGGCTTCGAATTAGGTTGCCCATGTGACGTTGCACCTGCTAGAAACCCAATTCTAGCATTATTCCGCGCAAAACAAACACACCCTTATATATTAGCTCAAGATCCCTTTATGAGTTGATTTCAGTAAGACGGTAACCGCATATAAGAAAAGATCATGTGCATGGCTACCACAAGCATATACCTTAAGCATGTTTATTTACTCGGAATAGGTTGGAATTGGCTTTCCTGCAGCCTCAACATCACATGAGCAACCCAATTCCAAATCCCTATCCTGAGCAAACAAATAGGGGATAAAGGGGAGGGAGAAACGGATTTCTAAATATTTGTTGTCTTATTTAGAAACCCATTTGAGTGGGTTTTGCAAGGACTTGGCGGGGAAAGGGAAGGAGAGAGAGAAGAGGTTAAATAATTCAAATTGGGAAGAGAGATTTTAAGCTTGAAACAATGAGCATAAGATGGGGGTGATGTCATCACCCCTTTTCTCGCTCATAGCTCTTTGAAACCAAACACTCATCCCCAAATTTTTGTTTGCCTTTTGGTGTGAATCTCGCTTTCCCACACACACTTTAGCCAATTTCCCCCTTGATGAGTGCCTCACACCCCCTTTGTTCATTTCCTTTTCTTACACCCAAACAACACCTGAGCTAGCCAACTCAAAGAAACTAAGATATCATCAATAATAAAATACAATGGGTGATATTAAGTGTTTTGGTGGTTATCGCCTGTTAGTCTCCTTACTGCATGTGTGCATGAGCCACACACATGATCAGGGTGGTGTGACTTGTTTGGTGAGCCATACGCACGAAAAAGAAACCTTGTAATCTAAAGCTGAGAAAAGGAAGAAAGTCTATGTGTGGTGTACCTATATATTATTTGAATAATTAATATGTCATCGGATATGTGATGTGCCTACGTGACACACACCCCCAAACAGAACAATCTGAAAATCATTATGTGTTTCGGTAAACGTATATCATTCCAACTAAGTGATCCGAAGAATGCTACCCTCATCATACTGCTTCTAGGTCAACTCATGTTTTTCGTTCTAATTTTTGTACCATGTACCAAAGTGATCCATGTACGAAGTAGCATTGCATATGATCTAAACCCCTACGTGAGATAGACTTTACAAGATTTGCTTTCCTTTTCATTTTGAATTCCCTTCGAACAATCTTGACTATTCTTCATTGTCTTCAATATTTCCTCTTCCACACGTTCTTCTTCACATCTTATTGTTATTCTTCTTCGTACTAAATTTCCCTCCCTCAGTCTCTTGCCCAAGGGTCTTCACCACCCAACAAGACCTTGGGAAGTTTTGAGGTCAAACTGACATTGGTTACTAATTTTGTAGTGAATTCTTTTGTTTACTCTGAATACTATATGTGAGGTTTAACTTCACAAGTATTCCTTCTCCTAGGTCTTCATTGTACAAGATAAAATCCACTATATTATTTCACGTTTGCCATTAACCTAGGCTTTCATGTGAGTGAATTTTACTATTCACGGCCTTTTACCTTTCGAGGAACTGTCCTCTGTAGCTTAAAGGTTACAATTATATCACTCACACTTTTAAAAAATGGCTCACATGTTTGAAAATCACATCCCACTGTTTAATGCTCTCACTTCCTCATGGACCAGATATGTTCAACAGATAGGTTAACTCTCTTATGAATTGCACGGGAGAAATTTCATAAATGCTCAGATGGTAAAGATCTTGCTAATAGCCTGCTGGGTAATCAAGTCAAATTGCATAAACTACATTACAGCTTATATTACCTAGCCTTTGATGTGGACATCGAAAAACAGTAGACACTGTCATTACGTGACCAGCCGGGCGCAACCTTTTCCTCGAAATGAGAAAGAAGATGGTACACTCGAATTGTATTATTTTAGTGCTTATTGCTTGCCAAAGATCCTACTTCTACAATTGGTAGGTTACCGGGTTATTCAAAGGCAGTGTAGTGGTGTTGATGGATACCGAAGCCAAGCTGTCTACTTTTCTGGGGGTGATCCGGCAGAAGCTTTTTGAGGTAAAGCCTGCTTAAGACTTTCGTGTGCTTCAAAAAAGGCTTACCAATCCGTAAAACTAGTAAATGGTCATACCTTTGTGTTTGTCAGAAGTCAAACAAGATGGATAGGTTAATAGGCTTAGAACTCAATTGATCCAAAAGGGGGCAAATTCTTAATAGAGCTTCGGTCCCAAACCCATTTAACCATCTATCTTTTGACAACTCCACTCGAAAATCAGACTAAACCCCCACACCTTGTATTCTTTTTAACTAAATCAAAAGGCAACAAAATGGAAATAAAAGGGAGGGGGAAGAAACACTGGTTTGCAACTAGAAATTTAAGAATATACCATACCGGTTGGAATCATGAAGATTAAATTCAGCATCAAACTATTTTATCAAGAACTCACCATCTCCTCTAGCTCCTCCACTCGATCCCTATTACATATGAACTCCTTCAAGAACCTCGGCCTGTACTTATACGCCCACGTGTACTCCCTCTCCTTCCGCACCTCGATCCCGACTGCTGCTGGCACATGCGTGGCCACATTTGCCGCCACATTTGCGGCAGGAGCAGCCTGCTGCGCCGGCACCAAATCACTCTCCCTCAAGGGCTTCCTGCTGCCGCTGCTCGGCGACGACAGCCCCGGGTCCCACGACCCTGCTGGCTGGGCTGCCTGCAGATCTTCTTCATCAACCTCTTTTTTCTTACTGTTGCTCTTCGAGAAGCAAGATGGGCCCCATCCCTGGATCATATGGAGGACGGAGGAGGAGGAGGAGGCAGATCGAAGGGAGGAGGAGGAGGAGGAGGAGGCGAGGCTGTCGCGGCCGGGGCTGAGGCCGACGCTGCGGAGGTAGAGGGTGGAGTCGGTGAGTCCCCTGTAGTACGGGCTGGGAGAGCTGACCGACGGCCGGCGGTTGTGGTCGACTTGACGGTCCTCCGTCAGGGCGGAGGACAGGGTGGGCGTTGAAGACGATGGGGTTAGGGTTAGGGTTTTGGGGTTAGCGTTAGGGTCTTTGTGGGGGATCTCGGAGTCGGAGGAGGAGCGGCAGAAGGGGAGCGACGACGAGGCGTCGGGGGTCGCCATTGCTGGGATGAAGAGGCGAGAGAAGGGAAAGAGTGAAGAGAGGATGCATTGGGGCTCTGGGTTTTTTGTGGGATTAGCGTTAGGGTTTGATGAAATCGAGGAGAGACGGCGAGGTTCACAATGGCGATGCAGTTTGAATTTGCGGGAGGAGTTTGAGCGAGGTGGGGATCTTGAGATGGAGACGTTGCCCTCTCCCTGAGAAAAGGATGTTTTTGGTTCGGATCCCACCTTATCGGGTTCGGTTCCTCTCCTCTAATAATTAAATGGGCCGGCGAAGCTTATTTAGCGCCCCGCCCCGCCCCGCCCCGCCCCGCCACAACACCTGAACACAATTCGACCGTCAATTTTAACTAGACCCCTAAAATCTTGTTGTATTTTGTCTAACCCCCTATAGATTTTACGGAAGCAACTGATTGCGACAAACGATACAACATGTCTCAAGTGAAAAACAACTTTATATTTAGCAGAGGGCTGCAATAAATTTCTTAAGACCAAACTTTCTAAGAATATTCTGAAGAGAATCAGAAATCAATTTTTTGAACTCACCGTTGGACAAGTTTGAAGGCGGCATTTGTCATATTTGATTGATTTCAATCATCGGTATAATCAAACTAAATATATTAATAAATAAAATAGAAAAAATAAAAAATGTTATAATATTTAAATACTGTTAGTACGCAAACTCGGGTAACTCCCACACCGCAAAATAACTACGGAAATTTTCCACAACACTTCTTCAAACTTCAAAGTGCTCCCCTGACATTAGAGAATTAAGACTATAATATATATGATTATGTTTTAAAATTTTCATATTTAAAACTTTTTTAGTAGTTTGAAGTTTTTATATCTTCTGATATCTATTTATATATTCTCTAATACTGTCCTCGTCAATAACATTGATCATCAAATGTCATATTAGTATAATAGTATTAACAAGGACAATATCCGAGAATATATAAATGCATATTACAAAATATAAAAATTCCAGAATAATAAAAAGCCTTAATTATGAAATCTTCCAAGCATAGTCATATTCTATTCCTAAATCTAACTGTATTTCTCAACAAACCTTAACTGCTATAATTCAAACCTTACAGAGTTTATAGAGCATTAGTTCAACAAAATGGGATAGAATTAGTTCAAAGTTCAAACCATAGCCAGCTCATTTAGAGAGTGGAAGATGTCCAACTTAGCTGACCATGGAAACAAACAGGGAAAACATATATTTGCCCATTTTGCTGTGAATTCCAGCTATACAAATACAAACAACAATAAAATTACAAAGCCCAACGAATTCAATTCACAACTATATTTGCAATCACTCAGAACAACCGTAATTCACAAGATAATAAGAAAAAGAGCATTGGTATCTGAGTTCTTAGTAAATCTCTTATTTAAATATTAGTTCACAACAATATCATATTTGAATATTAGTCTCCCACAATTTATCGCTCACTCGTTACAAGTCTTTCTAATAAAAAGTTTTTCTCAAAGTAAGAAATATTTTAGTACACCTTAATTATGTTAGCATTTTTATCTTATTGCCCAATTTTTCCCTATTTGTGTTGATCCAAGGCACACAATAACTTTTTTTCTTATTTACTTCTTTGCTTTATTAGTTTCTTCTGCTCATGCTTTCATCCTATAAAGAATTTTTTCTGAAGTTTTTGTTCAATGCTATTTGGTTGACTTTTTTTCACTAATACAACTCTAAAGTTTCAGAACAATCTATAATTTAACATTTTGATTAGATTTTTATTATGATTACTTGTAAAATTTGAACGAAATATATAATAAAGGGCTAATATCAAGTGTCTCATCGTGAGGGAGTAATATTCAAATATAATATTGTTAGAGGTTATTTAAATAAAAAATTTGTTAGGGACCTAAACTTAAAAACCCAAAAAACAGTATATGAACAATCCTATGGGGTTGCTGGTGTTACTTGCTAGCATGACTGCCACCACACATCAAGCAACCAAACATCTTGGTAACAAAGAATTCTTTTTTTTTTTTTTTAAAAGTAAAACGGTGAACCTAAGCGGTCTCTTGCATTTTATTAGTAAGATTTTAATGCTTCGTGGATACATGTAGCGGAACACAAAAAGCCTCCTGAACAGCTAAGTTACAAAACAGACACTCTTAAGTTCAGGAGGAAACAAACACGAAAACCCAACAAGCCCTCTCAACTGGGAAGCCATCTGCAGCAGACAACAGATAATCCATATTGCAAAAGAAGCAGGAGCCTAAACGAAGGACTGCTTCTTGTCAGTAGGATTCACCACAACAATGTGAGATCCATCTGCCCCGTTCTCTCTGCACTTCCCACACTCACTCAAGAAAGTCTTGAATGCATCCTGCAAGTGGCGAGCAGCCCCGGCG
Source organism: Agave tequilana (assembly GCA_038442645.1). Lineage (NCBI taxonomy): Eukaryota > Viridiplantae > Streptophyta > Magnoliopsida > Asparagales > Asparagaceae > Agave > Agave tequilana. The sequence goes on from JAVJIF010005124.1 coordinate 48,632, forward strand.
ACGGTCATCCCCTCGACGAGCTTGTGAGGGTAGATATCTTTCTGGCAATCACCGTTCAGTACGGCCCCCCAATTGCACCAGCTCCTGCTGGAATTCCAACAGCTTCCTGTACTCTAGCGCTTCAGTCCTCCGCATTTTCACAGGGACCGGCAACGTAACTGATGATCAATCACCAAGAACTTTCAAAAAAATGATTGTGAAATGTGATTTTATGGGATAATTATTCAATTAGTACTTAGTTTTTTGTTGAATGATTGGTTTGTTACCTGGCAATCTGCTCGAGGAGTTGATCTTGTGAGAACAGTCTCAAATGTCCCTCCCCATGCGCTGTGCTTCGTCAAGAACTGGTTCAGATTGAAGAGCTTCTTCACAGATGTGAGGATAGAAGAATGCTCAAACTCTGATGAAGGGTATGGGCCTGAAGGCCTGTGAACCACTGCATGCAGTAACCTCAAAAATCAGTCTCATCAATGATATCCTATTGAGAAGAAAAGCTATAGATCCCCCCATTTTGCAACTCTTGTCTATTTCCCTAAAATGTTGTTCTTTATGCAAATTTATAAATTGATTATCTAAATTCTGATATTACATTATGGTGCGACACAAGTTTCAGAAATGTTAATTTGCAACGATTAAGTCAGAACAAATCCAAACGGTAAATATAAGGCATGTTTGGTTGTTGTAATTGACCGTAATTCGTAAGTCATAATTGATAAACTCTTTTACAGTTGTAAATAAGTTACATGTGTGTAAGCTTTTACGGTGTTTAGTTGGTAATATATGATTGTAAGTGAGAAAGTGTATTTATTTTACGGTGTTTGATTGTCGTAATGTGTAAATCATAAGTGAAAAAATTGACTATAAAATTAACTATTTAGTAATTTAAAAAATTTAAATATTACAAATAAATACTAAATATTAAAAAAATAATATTAATATAAAAATAATACAAATTTGCATGACCACAAAATTAACTGTAAGTGGGTTGTAAGTGAGTGGTAATTGGGTTGCGTAAATCTTTTACGTATTATGGTCCATATAAACACCGCAGTTGTAATTAGGCTGTAAGTCATTCGAATTACAGCCTTTTACTGCCTTTTAAGTGAAACAATAGCCCCATAAAGAGAGACTTGTGTCATTTCGGAAGAATTCGGGGTCAAATTCTTCTCACTCAATAAAACCCTACGACATTTGAAAGTAAGATACACTCCGTTGAAGATGATCTACATTATTTCAAGTAACTAAAAATTAAAAATCATATATTTTGAATATTTTTTACCCATCCATCAAGTAGGCGCAAAATGGACAGCCGAAATAGTGAGTTGGTTAGTTTAACGGTGTAAAATATTTGATGGTGTGTGAGGGTTTTTAAATATTTAGATCATGATGAAATAGTTGGATCGAAAATTTGTATGTCTAAAGACATAGACCTGAGCAATATGTTATTTTCAGTCGTTCATTTTGCGCCTACTTAATGGATGGACAAAAAGTATTCAAGATACATGATTTTTGGTTTCTAATTACTTGAAATAATGTAGATTAACTTCAATAGAATGGATTTTATATTCGGATGTTGTAGGATTGTATTTGAGGGTTGTATTTGAGTGGGAAGGATTCTCATCTCTCCTTTTATGATGAGCTGTCTAATTTAGCTTATCATTTTGATTCTTTCTTTTTAATTCTTTGTCAAATCATAGAGAGTACTTTTTTAATCTTTATGATCAGATCTTTTCCCTTCTACCAGAAGTAAAACCAAGATAATTCATTCTCTGAAAGAAAAAGAAAAATCAAATCATCATCTCTCTCAAAAAGAACAAGCATCAGCACATGCTCGATGACCGTAGAGTTTCCTCTCTCTCAGCGTGTCGGTACAATTACAAACCTGGACAGAAATAGAGTCAATGCTTGAATGATGTACATCACATTAATTTCAAAACTAAGGCCTGATGCGCGAAGCAATAATATTTCATCATCTCAGGACTCATGCCGCGGTTGGATAGAGAATTTTACTAGCCAGCATTTTTACTCATTTGCAGTAGAGAATCAGTACCCTCGCGAAACAAAGAATCAGACCTGTCTGAAAATCTTCATCTGGCGTCATCAAAACCGTCGCCGGTCAGTCAGCATTGAAACCTGGGGCGCCCACTGTAGAACTCGCAATTATGGAGTTGAGATTTTAGCGGATATGTGAGCATCTCAGCTACGTCAACCTTAAAATAACGGAGATCTGCTCAAAGGGCTGGAATTGGCCTCACTCGGCCTTGGCTGGTCACGATATCAGAAGAACCGTGGCGCACGGCGGTCCCCCACCGGAATTGGGACGAGCGAGCGCGGCCGGGCACAGGAGATGAGGCCTGTGGGTCGTGTCTCAGTGTCAGTCGTCGTTTTGCACGGAGGTGAGCCAGGTTGCTTGTATTTATGTATGAGATCGCATGGAGGTTAGCTTAATTTGTTTCTGCAATTCTGGTGGTGTTTTATGAATTATGATATATCTGCAGGTCAGCTGCATTGGCTTGTTGTTGGCTAAAAGGTCCTCTCAGTTAGGAGTGGTACTGGGCCCTGGCATTTGAATGTATTTATTGTAGTGTGGGATTAGACCAGAGATATTCATGCAGAATTTTGCCATTGTCTTAGCAATTATTGGTATTGGATTTTTAACGGAGCGAGTTTGAGCCCGTTGAGCTGAGCTAATTGAGTTGAGCTGTGGCAGACCGAGTTTGAGAATGAAGTATCACGCACATATGGCCAATATAAGCCAAGATGTCAGTTTGTTGTGGTGCGTGGGCAGTGAAGAGTTTCATGTTCAAATCTTGACTATAATTTACGTTAAAATAAAAAAAAAAAATAATGGAGGTCAAGATGAATAGCAACATTTGACCAAAATTCGAGGGTGGCTCAGAACTGAGACCCTCTTGCTTAGCTAGGTCACCTACACGTTATAACGGCAAACATACATCCTTGATCAACCGCAAATGGTGAGTCCCGTTAACTCCACATCCCGTTGTCACAATCTGTGAGAGATAATTACTAGAGTTATCATAATACATGAATAATTGCCATCTTCACCGGAAATCTTAAATTGAGGACGATATTACAAGTGGTCTTGGATCATCATGTAAGTTCGAAGGAGTAAATGACAATAAATGACCTTAAAACGTTGAAGGAGGTACTGCTGATTAGATTATTCAGGGACCATTTCACTGATATTTAAATCATGCAACTATAATTATAATTTTTTTCAGAAAATCAACAGAATATCTTTCTAAATATTCTAACTAACAAATACACAATTCATATGATATTACAAAACAAATAAGAAAGTAAAAAATTTGCTGGCGTGGGGTAAGCAGTCGTGAAACACTGCTCCAGAAGACAAAAGACCCGTCATTTCGTCCAGATGTTGTGTTGACCCCGTCCTTAGCACAAAAGCTCCCTCGATAAATCACCAGCACCTACTCTTGGACTCAAGAACATGCCTCTGCTCAGATGAAAAGTTGTTTACCAGAAATGAAGAGAGTGTTGGTCCAAAGGCCTTCCACTCTAGTTTTGATGATGATTAACTCATGCAGTTATGTTTACTAATAATCTTGTGTTGCTTAAGTTTCAGATCATTAACTAAGATATTAGTTGGTGATTAGCTTCAACAAAGAGTTTAGAAGCTTTTCATGGTGATTCCAGGGCTAAAGCTTCAAGATCACACATTGCCTAGCCCATGGATGGAGTTTTGGAGCAAGTCAACTTGAAGATGAAGATCATCAAGAAGACTTAGGTATCCATAGTTTAGATAGTGTGTTTTTAGATCCATTTGTAAAGCTTAGTATAGTTGATATGCTAAAGTGCACAATACACACACATTTTCATGTTTTGGAATTGGTTTTCATGAATGATTGATCAAAACAAGTTTACATGATTTATATGTATAATAGATGTATTCTAGTTATACGTACATGCTTAAACATCTTAAACAAACTTATTTTGACTCTACTATTCATGTATTGAAAAATCAAGTTTGATAAAAATACAAGTGTTGGTTTTGATAAAATTTGCAAGACTCAAAAATGAATTGATATGATTGATATATGTCTTGAAATTTTTATCACTTGTTTGTGGTTTAATATAAAATGTTAAAACAAGTTTTGTGGATTTTTAGAAGACTTAAAAGATTTTTTAAAATATTTTTAAACTGGTTTTCTGACCCAGATTCCGTTCCAGGCTTCAACCAGTCGACTAGTCAAACTGACCTAGTCGACTTGGGTGAAGTCGGTCGACCGACGTGCACAGATATGTGCACGTTTGGCAGCTCTGGGACGGTCGACCCGGGCGGTCGACCGGGTCTGAGAGCAGAGCTCTCTGTTTGTTTGGGTCGCCGGGCCGGTCGACCGTAGTTGCCCAACGGTCACATTTTAGACCGTTGGCGGTCGACCGGGGCGGTCAACCGTTAGCCTGTCAGGCTGCCACATCAGCCTAACGGCTAGTTTTCTGTTTGGGCTATAAATACCCCAACTCTTGGGGGTTTTAGCTAAGATTTTTAGAGCTAAAAATTCCTGACTTCTTCAGTGTTTTAAACAAGTTTTGAAAAGAGTTTTTGTGCTAAAAAGATTTCAATCTTTATTGTTTTAGGTTTTTGGAAAATCAAAGAAAATAGGAATTTGGGATATTTGTATTGGTTTTCATTCTCTATCTTTTACAAGAGTTTTCCCAAGTATTTTCTTTGTTGCTTATTTTCAAAAACACCTAGTTTTTCACACTTGAGCTATCTTCTATCCTAATCTATTAGGATCATTTGTTTTGTGGAAAAAGAGAAAAGAAAAGAGAGATTGAGTTTGTGGTCTTTGGAACCACTTGTTGTAAACACCCTTGTTCTTTGTGTATCCCTCTTTGGTTGAGGTGATCGGGTGATTGGTTTACTCCCTCTAGAGAGAGGTGGAGTTGGTGGTTGTAACCCTCTTTGGTAGAGGTGTTGGTTGTGGTTGTTTGGCTACGGGCCTACCCCTCGGTTGTGAGGTGGTTGTTTGAGAGAGGAGTTCGGTACTCCCTTGTTGTAAAAATCCTTCTCGGTGAAGGTTCCCTCGGTGGGAGTCCTCGGTGGACGTGTTAGTGATTGGAAATCCTACACGATGGTGTAGGCGGGGATGTAGAGCAAGGTGCTCGAACCTCGAAACATATCATTGTGTTTGCGTTTGATCCACTTGTCTCTAAACTCTCTCTCTTGTTTATTTGTGCATAGCATTATTTATATTGTCATATCATTCATATTGCTTGTTGTGCCTTGCATATATTCATATTGCCTATTCATATTATATGCTTGATTGTGTGTGTGCCTCACTTATACTTAACCACAAGAGCTTCACATAGCACCTCAACCCATTCAAGGGAATCAAGAGGAGTTAGTCCAGAGCCCTTCACGGGAAATTCGGCTACACTTGTTGGTTGTATTAAGTGTGTTGCAATAATTTGCATTAGCTTCCGCATTTAGCGCATTTAGTTCTTAGATTAGCACTTACACCTATTCACCCCCCCTCTAGATGTTTTTCAATTGGTATCAGAGCTAGTGCTCCTGATACTTAGGCTTAACATCCTAGGAGTGAGATCCATTTGTTTGCTAATCTTGTTTGCATTTTTTGCACACATATAGTTTACCATGGCCTTCATGACCCCACCTATGTTTGACCCTTCCAACATCATTGTTTGAAAGATTAGGATGACCGTTTATTTACAAACCCTAGGACATAAGGTTTACCTTGCCATTACCAAGGAATCCTATCTTAGTGATAGCAAGCGTATAGGGGCCAATGCACAAGCCCTTGAGGCCATTAGAAGCATGCTTTCAAAAGAATATCTTATGAGTGTTTCTAACATTGATTCCGCCTTTGCAGTGTGGAATTTGTTGACAACAACCACCAACACCTCCAAGCTTCAAGTGCAAATCCAACAAGAAGAGGAATCTAGTGGAGATGAATCCGAGACGCAACAATGCTATACGGTCTAAGGGAATGACTCCCTTGAGGTACATTCGGAATCTCAACTAGATAGTGATGATTGTGCTAGTTCTTCAAATGATTATGTTGATCCCTATGCTTTGAATGAAGAACTTTCTATTGTTTGTGAAAAATTGATAGAAAAATATAAAGTTTTGAAAAAGAAAAGTCTAGGTCTTGAAAATGAAAATAAAAGTTTGCATTCTAGACTTGACATTATTTTGCAAGAGAAAGATGAGATTTTGGATGAAAGGGATTCATTAAAATCTCAACTTGAACTTGCATTAAAAGAAAATGAAGTTTTTAAATCTAAAAATGAATGTGAATCAATTTTGAAAAATAATAATATTTTGTCTTCAAAAATTGAATGTGTTTTAAGAGATAATGAATCTTTGAAAAATGAAATAGATTCACATGTTTGCCATGCTAGGGTAGTTTCACCTAGATCACCCCTTGCATGCCACACTTCTTCTTTGATTAACAATGATATATCTTTGCTTAAGAAGAGTGTTGATTGTTTGGGCTCCACTTTGAGCCAATGTGTAGTGGGTCACACACGTTTGGAAATTTTGTTTCGAAAGAAACAAGTTCCATCTATTCATGCACACCCTACACGGCATACACATGCTCCTCACGGACACCATCACACAATGTATGCTCATGTGTACACTTGTACACATTGTGGACGTAAGGGCCACCTTGCTAAATTTTGTTATGATAGAATACATACTTCTAATTTTGCAAATAAATTTGTTTGGGTTAGAGAAGGGACTAACCCCCATGGACCCAATAAGATGTGGGTACCAAAGACCACCCCTTCTATTATTTTTGATGTAGGTGTGGGCTCTCGCAAGACGTGAGAGTTGCCGTACCTTGGAGTGGATGCGTTCCGTACTTAAAGGAAATCAATTGGATGCATCACTTTCAAGGGAAGGTTTGGTGGAGATGACCACCATGTTTGGAGAACTAGAGCGGTGCCCTCATTGGTTTTGATATCGAATCTCTAACTCCTTATTTATTGTTTACATACTTTCCATGTTTATCTTTCATAGCATGTTTCATTGTTTAGTGATTAGTATGAAATGCCATGCTTATTAGACTTGTGATATACATGTATAGTATTTGAGACACACTTGCTTATATGAACCCATACTTAGTGTTCTCACTCTCGTTTAAGCTATAATGTACATCATGAATCTAATACATGTGAATTTACATAGTAATCATGTTTTAAGTTTATCATGTTGATTTTTATCTTGTTTTTGATGCTTCATGTTTTGAATATATGTTTAAATGTTAGTTTTCATTAAGACTAGATATATATTTGTGCGTATAGTGGGCTACAAATAAATCCATATATGTTTGAGCTTGAATGCTTATTTGAACCCATTAGATATGCTAGTATAGTCTAGTTTTGATGATTCATACATTTTAGACTTGTATTCATATTTTTGGATTTGTTTTATGATTGTGTGTTTCACTTCATGTATATGTTTGTATTGCCAAACTCTAAGATATACATGTATACCCCTTGAGTCATTTGCCTTTCATGCAAATCTATATATGGACTTAATTGTGTTTAGGGATATGTATGTATACTTATTGTGTTGACAATTCATACATATACCTTGAAATGAAATTTGTTTTGGTGAAGATTTTCTTGATTTTGTGTTTAATTGTTTAACTTCATGTATATGTCTATCTTGTCCAAACTATTAGATATACATGTTTATCCTTTTTTGCCACGTGCCTTAATGCATATATTTTGTGGACTCGTTGTGTTTTGGATATGTATGTATACTCTAGTTTGTATAAGACATACATATGCCTTGAAGATTAAATAGTTTTGATGATGTTCATGTTTTTTTTTCTTGAATTTTGAGCTTAATTGAATATTTCATAATGCCATGTCACACATTACTTGTACACTCACCATTTTTAAAATATTTCTCATGAGTATGTTTTCATGAGCTTGTATAGACTTTATCGAATATTGAGTGTTTTTAAGTGCTATGTGATTTACATGTGTTTTATGAAAATTAATTTTAGTTTATTCCTTACTTGAAGGATTTCGTACTAGTCTAAAAGATTTTCCATTTAACTAGTTACGGTATTCTTCATTTTGGTAGAGTTTTTCAAATCAAGCTTATTTTCAAATCTATTTTTGAAAACCCCTACCCTTTATGGGCGGATGGATGGGAGATCATGGTCTTGTATGCTTTAAAATGAAAATCATTTAAAACTTGAACCTTGATTGGGAGGTATAGTAATATGATGTATACACTTGAACTTATTGTTATGTCAATTGGTATCATTGAACTCTTTCAATTGGTATCATTTTGATCTTTTTGTATACTCATATGTTTATTGTGTATGTATATTTTCAATTGGTATCATCTATCAGTGATTGGTACTCATTCTATTTCATACACATATACTTATTTTATTTGTGCTATTATATTTCTATATCTTTAGCACAAATCTTGTTTATGCTAGAGCTTGAGCTTCAACTATTATTTCAATTGATTTAGTTGTCAATTGGTATCTTATTTCAAGCCTAAGCATAGTTTTTGTTGGTATTACATAAAGGGGGAGAAAATTCGTTTTTCATATTTCAATTGGTTCTTGTATTTCCACTCCCTTACTTTATGATAGAAAATAGTCATTTCAATTGTTTATTTGGTTAAAAAGAAAATACTATCTTTTGATATTAAGATGTCTTGTGTTTTAAAATTGGTATCTAAAAATTTTGTTTAAAGTAAAATACAAAAGTTTTGATTTATATTGACTATATGCAAGGAGAGCTTAACATCTCTTCCACATATAGATTCATGTTGAGTGTATCTTATATTGATGAGCTTAACATCTTTTCTTTATGTGGTACACGTGTGTAGGGGGAGCTTCACATCTCCTCTTATGCATTACATAATGTGTGTTATGTGAATTAGGGCTTAACATCCCTCTTTCATGTAATGCATATGTGTAGGGAAGCTAACTTATCGTCTTCCTCTTCGTGAATGTATATAGCATATAACATTTATTGATCTTTGTTTACTTTCAATTGGTATCAAGATGCTTCATTGACATATTTTCAATTGATATCCTAATTGATTGTCACCCCTTATTGACCTTGTTTTTGTTTTTAGACAAAAAGGGGGAGAACATTGTTTTATTATTTGATTGACAAAAAGGGAAAGAAAGATTGTTACCCCTCATTTTATTGTTTTGATTGTTTACCCCTTTGTTGATGATTGACAAAAAGGGGGAGAAAGATTTTGGTTTATATATGCATACTTATGTTTTTGCATATATTAAGTTTTATTGGTATCTAGAGCATCTAGTGTTTTTGTTAATGTTTTATTAATTTAATTGGTATCTAGAGCTTCTAGAATATGTTTATGTGTTTTATGCATGTTGATGCATATATGTTAATGTACATTCATTGCATATCTTTTGTTTATTTGTTTATGCATGAGTTAAGGGGGAGCTTTTTGAAGCTTAACTTTAATCCATGCATATATAACTCCATGAGTTTTGTCATCATCAAAAAGGGGAGATTGTTGGCCCAAAGGCCTTCCACCCTAGTTTTGATGATGATTAACTCATGTAGTTATGTTTACTAATAATCTTGTGTTGCTTAAGTTTCAGATCATTAATCAAGATATTAGTTGGTGATTAGCTTCAACAAGGAGTTTAGAAGCTTTTCATGGTGATTCCAGGGCTAAAGCTTCAAGATCACACATTGCCTAGCCCATGGATGGAGTTTTGGAGCAAGTCAACATGAAGATGAAGATCATCAAGAAGACTTAGGTATCCATAGTTTAGATAGTGTATTTTTAGATCCATTTGTAAAGCTTAGTATAGTTGATATACTCAAGTGCACAATACACACACATTTTCATGTTTTGGAATTGGTTTTCATGAATGATTGATCAAAACAAGTTTACATGATTTATATGTATAATAGATGTATTCTAGTTATACATATATGCTTAAACATCTTAAACAAACTTATTTTGACTCTCCTATTCATGTATTGAAAAATCAAGTTTGATAAAAATACAAGTGTTGGTTTTAATAAAATTTGCAAGACTCAAAAATGAATTGATATGATTGATATATGTCTTGAAATTTTTATCACTTGTTTGTGGTTTAATATAAAATGTTAAAACAAGTTTTGTGAATTTTTAGAAGACTTAAAATATTTTTCAAAATATTTTTAAACTGGTTTTCTGACCCAGATTTTCGTTCCAGGCTTCAACCAGTCGACTAGTCAAACTAACCTAGTCGACTTGGGTGAAGTTGGTCGACCGGGTCGGTCGACCGACGTGCACAGATCTGTGCACGTTTGGCAGCTCTGGGACGGTCGACCCGGGCGGTCGACCGGGTCTGAGAGCAGAGCTCTCTGTTTGTTTGGGTCGACCGGGCCGGTCGACCGTAGTTACCCAACGGTCACATTTTAGACCATTGGCGGTCGACCGGAGCGGTCGACCGTTAGCCTGTCAGGCTGCCACATCAGCCTAACGGCTAGTTTTCTGTTTGGGCTATAAATACCCCAACTCTTGGGGTTTTAGATAAGATTTTTAGAGCTAAAAATTCCTGACTTCTTCAGTATTTTAAACAAGTTTTGAAAAGAGTTTTGTGCTAAAAAGATTTCAATCTTTATTGTTTTAGGTTTTTGAAAAATCAAAGAAAATAGGAATTTGGGATATTTGTATTGGTTTTCATTCTCTATCTTTTACAAGAGTTTTCTCAAGTGTTTTCTTTGTTACTTGTTTCCAAAAATACCTAGTTTTCCACACTTGAGCTATCTTCTATCCTAATCTATTAGGATCATTTATTTTGTGGAAAAAGAGAAAAGAAAAGAGAGATTGAGTTTGTGGTCTTTGGAACCACTTGTTGTAAACACCCTTATTCTTTGTGTATCCCTCTTTGGTTGAGGTGATCGGGTGATTGGTTTACTCCCTCTAGTGAGAGGTGGAGTTGGTGGTTGTAACCCTCTTCGGTAGAGGTGTTGGTTGTGGTTGTTTGGCTACGGGCCTACCCCTCGGTTGTGAGGTGGTTGTTTGAGAGAGGAGTTCAGTACTCCCTTGTTGTAAAAATCCTTCTCGGTGAAGGTTCTCTCGGTGGGAGTCCTCGGTGGACGTGTTAGTGGATTGGAAATCCTACACGATGGTGTAGGCGGGGATGTAGAGCAAGGTGCTCGAACCTCGAAACATATTATTGTGTTTGCGTTTGATCCACTTGTCTCTAAACTCTCTCTCTTGTTTATTTGTGCATAGCATTATTCATATTGTCATATCATTCATATTGCTTGTTGTGCCTTGCATATATTCATATTGCCTATTCATATTATATGCTTGATTGTGTGTGTGCCTCACTTATACTTAACCACAAGAGCTTCACATAGCACCTCAACCCATTCAAGGGGAATCAAGAGGAGTTAGTCCAGAGCCCTTCACGGGGAATTCGGCTACACTTGTTGGTTGTATTAAGTGTGTTGCAATAATTTGCATTAGCTTCCGCATTTAGCGTATTTAGTTCTTAGATTAGCACTTACACCTATTCACCCTCCCTCCCCCCCCTCTAGGTGTTTGTCAGAGAGTAGAAAAATAATTTATTTAAAATTGAAGCCTTCTCACAAAGAATAGGCTATGAAGAATTTTTAGAGGAAGAGAAAAAATGAGAACTAATAGTTGTGTTTGGAATTGAAGAGAAAATTTCTTTTACAGACGAAAGGGTCAATTTGTCAGAGAAGTTTAAGACCTAGCTGTAAGTAGGTTATAAGATTTAAGGGTTAGTTAAGAAATATGTCAAATGATTGAAAAAGTCTAAAACTTAAATTTTAATAAGTCAAAAAATCCAACAGCCCCCCACCCCTCAAAAAAAAAAAAAAAACTTGAGTTTTAGAGAAGATGAAATATAAAGTAAACAAGAAATATAATAAAACATAAAACACAAATCATAAATAAAGTTGCACAGCCTCATATTGTGAATTCGGGAGAGCTGGATGTCTGGAATCTTCCTTAGTGAATTCATCGTCACCTGAAAGACATAGTGAGTTATACCTGAAACTAGCATCTTTTAGAAGATATTGATAAAAGATACACGCAGTTAGTCCTTATCTATTTGAAATCACCTAGAGGTGGGTGAATAAGTGATGTGCTAATCAAATACGACAATTAAAAATTTTAACAAACAAAATCAACAACAAATGACAACCAAGAAATGAAGCCGGATAACCCGTGAAGGACTCACAATTCCTCTTGAATAAGAGTTGAGTTGCTTAATTGCTTTCTTGATTTAAACGAGTGCAAAAATATAAAAAAATGTCAAGTATATATTGTCAAGCAAGTAAGAGTATGCAAGATACAAACAAGAATGAGAGAGAGAGAGATATAAAAGCAACCACAAACACAAGAAATTTGTTTTGAGATTCAGACAACTTGCTCTACATCCCGCTTTCACCGCAATGAAGAATTTTCACTATGCACGATCCCACAAGATCACCCAACGCTACAAGTTCCCTCAAAAACTTTCAGACACACGAACTAACAAGCTCATTTCAAGCCCACAACCTATTACCACTCAAATACATTGAAGAACAACTAGTTGTTTTCCATTGATTGTCGAAAGGGGAAAATAAGGAGGAATTGGTGGTGATGTAGAGGAGGTGGTTTTTGTTTGGAGAACATGGAGGAGATGAAGGAGGAGCTTGTTGTGATTGTAGGTTGAAGAGGGAGGAGGAGATAGCGACAGGGTGATGAAGAAGGAGGAATTGGTGGTGCTGGAGGTTGAAGAAGAGTAGAGAGTGAGAGAGAGTGTAAGATATTTTATGAAGTGGGAGAGAGAGTGAGAGAAGGTGGCTGATTTTGGGAGGGAGGGAGGAGAGTGAGTGGGTGATGGGAGAGGAAGAGAGAATTAGTGGAGGAAAATATTTGTATTGGAAGAGAGTAGAAGAGAGTAGAAGATGGTGGAAGTTGTTGGAAGGGGAAAAAAAGAAAAGAAAAGAAAAGGAAAAAGAAAAAGTAACAGAGAAGAGAGAAGAAAAAATATCTGACGCAAACTGCGGATTCAGAAAAACACAAATATTATTTTATTTGGTAAAACTTTGACTAATTCAGAAAACTCCTCAAAAATTCTCTAAAATAGAAAATGTTATCCTGAGAAACATTGTGAAATCAGATTCAAGAAATTTAACTCCATTTGTAAATTAAAAATTCTGAAATCGATCGACGATACAGTTCGACACTGATTTTAGGAAATTTTACAAAATAATTTAGAAAATTATAAAAAACCAAAATATTGAAAATCAATATTTGGAACTACCAGTCCTGTCTAATTATCAGAAAAGTCAAATCAAATAGTATACTGGGATCGGATCCGGGGTTCAGATTCGGACTGACTCTGAGTCCAAAAATCCGAGTCCAATACCAAATAATAATATAAATAATCACAAAATAAAAATAAATACTGGAAAAAAAGGAAAATATGATCGAAAAATCAGGACACGATCTAGGTACCTATTTTGGGCGCGAAATGTTACATAATGAATACGAGAGCGGAGACTTCTTCAGCACAATTGGAAACTTTGGATAGTTGATTCGGAAAAAAGTTGATGTATGATTTGAGACTGTCTCATTTCCTCATCTTAACGGAGAGGAGATGCCATTCTTCTTGGCCTCTTGGCGAGAGGCGTACTGGGTGAGGAATGTCTCGGTTATCTCCGTGAAGTTGTGGAGAGAGCGCGGTGGTAGGGAATAGAACCAATCTGAAGCCGCGTCTTTCAGGCTTGAAGAAAAAGTGAGGTACATGACCAGGTCATTGCGGGAATAGATTACCATCTTGTCCCCGAAGAGTCGGATATGTTGAACCAGATCACTGACTCCATGGTAGTTGTCGAAAGCAGGAATCGAGAATTTCCTCGGGAACTTACACTCTTAGAGCTCCTTGGAGAGAAAAGAATCGTGGATTTTGGTAGTTGGTATTGCGTGGTGAGGCAGTTTGGCCTCTATGATTCGCTTCTAGATCAGCTCGAAGTCGCCCTCACAATATTAAGATGTGTACTTATAAACACGTGATTTGCAGTTCGTTTGGTCATGTATCAAATGGTTACATTTGTTGTATTGTTGGAAAAATCATTAAATTTTCAACCATTTGATACATGATCAAACGAACTCCAAATCACATGATTTTTTTTGTTATTACACATTTTAGGACAAGAATATCATATTGTGCTGTCGGATCATGAAAAAAATATAGAAATGTTAGAATTTTGAGCCGCTATCTAAGAGAATTCTCTAAAATGACAACTTAAATACATATTCCTCATATATGTGTGTGTAGGGAACTATTCCGGTGAGAACCTTTCTCACCGAGCGCTTTGTGCGAACTCCACAACCGGCCACCCCATGGATGATCCGAACCATTTATCTTGATCTACATACTCTAAATAGGTTACTAATAGAAAATCACGCGATTTTGATTCTTTTTACTTATGCATCAAATGATATCTTTATTCTAAGGCGAACATAACATATATTATTTAACTACTTGATGCATGGGTAAAAATTTAAGAATCACGTGATTTTTTATTGGTAACTTAATTAGAGTATGTAAATTAAGATGAACGGTTTAGATCATTCACAAGATGATGCACTGTAGAGTCGGTGAAGTTCACTAGAATATTTCCCTACACGCGCACACTTGGGTACATGCAGAGTGTCACACTTGTTCTTTATGAGATTTCTTTTCATAATCACTAGTATTTCCTTCCATATGCAGCCCTAGATGCAGCCCAGATGAATCATGCGCGCGCGCGCACTTGGGTGCATGCAGAGTGTCACACTTGTTCTTTTTGTATGAGATTTCTTTTCATAATCACTAGTATTTCCTTCCATATGCAGCCCCCGATGCAGCCCTGTGAATCATGCGAGCATCCGGCAGCCACAAATTCGCTCTCAATTACCCAACTTTTGCCATACATGGCTGTGGTGAAGACGGTAACCACAGCCCTTGGATTTGTTTGTTATAGAGAGAACCCCAGTCTCTCACGACAAGCAACAGCGATGCATGCCATTTTTATTTTTCTTCACATACAGTGACATGGCCATGAGTTGTCTTCATGCGGCGCATCACCTCATTTAGGAAATAGGCCCCCTTCTCTTGTCCTAACTCTCTCTCTCTTCAACGTTCAAAGCTCTCTCTCTCTCTCTCTCTCTCTCTCTCTCTCTCTTCCACACCAAAAACCCACCTCGACCTCGGAAACAGCTAGCCCAGGAGACCACACCAGAGTGAGGAATGGATCGTGCTCAGCTTGTTTGTTTCTTGTAATATAAAAAAAGAAAACAATACATCCATAATCATTAGATTAATTAACTTATAAACTAAACTGGGGAATAGACATATGATCTTTGATGAGAAACGTGTATGCGTGTGGGAAAATGAGTAATATAATACTCAAACTATACTTCACCAATATGAAATGATCGTTAGTTAGAAAAGCTTAAAACTAATAATCTAGCAAACTGTTGATCAAATAATATGCACAGACAAATCAATATCAATTCAAGAATAAATTAACATTATTACTTATATTACACATGCAAAAGATTTTACTATCAATAAAGAAAACTATAAAACTAAAGAGAAACAGATAGACATAATCTCACGTTTATAGACAACAGTTAAATCGATTAAAATTCAGAGATTAAATATTAGACTTGAATAACTGATTGATGTTAGAAACATACCTACTCAGAATCATATGTGATCTCAGTGTCCTTATAATGACCGTAAATGTGTAGAGGTCACTTCCACGAATTCAACACTTCGAACTCTGCGGGATTTAGACTCCCGATGAGAAAGTTACGGCCAAAACAAATCTTGAACACTTTAATGGTCTTTTTTACTGCAGCAATCAATACTGTAAAAGCCGAGGTACAGTAGTAGCGGAGTTCTGTAGCAGTTACTGTAAAGATTTTTTTCTAATTTTTTCTATGATTTTGAATTGGGAGTTAAAGAAATAAAACTAAAGTTTAGAATAGAATTTAAAGATTGGAAATAAGAACTATGGTTTGAAAGAGGAGAAAGAAAATAGGGAAGATGATAGACTAGTTAGGGTTCGCACTCTAAATTAGAGTTTCTCTAGGGCTTCCCACCAAAGATAGAAATTTAGAGAGAGATCACAATAAACACAAATTTGAGAAAAACTTTCATATCGTCATTGTCTTCCATATTGTTTGATACAAGAAACCTTTTATAAGTTTGTACAAAATTGAAGACAACATAAATTAAAACTTCTAATAAAAATAGAATTACAATTCAAAATTTAGAGACAAAACTCTTAATAAAATACAACTCTAAAACAAAGAAGCTCAAATAAAAAAAAAATTTAAATACATAGAGTTCTACTACTACTTTAAAAGTTAAAACAAGACGTTTCCTCTATCAGTAACGCACATGTCTTTCACATGACTTGCTGTCCGCTTCACTCCCATTCCCATTCACTTGCATTGTTTAACATAACAAAGGAGCTGGATTAAATGGCTTGCAGTCTTGGCTCTTGTGTTGATCTTTTCTACAAGCAAGACTAGGAGTACTAGTAACCCACAACCGATTTGATAATTTATTAGACCACAACTCCACCCAATACTGGCACGCCTTGGGTTTTGGGTACGTAGTACCCAGCTTTTGTGTCACCTTCATGTGGCAGCCAGGCACTCCCACACAGTCCTTAATTAGGCCAATACTATTCTTAATTGCATGCTTAATATTAATCAATCAATTAAACTATTTTACAAAGGCTCTAGGTTTGGTGCCTTTGTCAAGAGCCCCCGAGTACTAGATGGACGAATCTTGGCTTTTCCCAGTCTACAAGGTAATCTCAATTAAGAGACTAAACATGGGAAAAGGGAGTGGGCCTCAACAATTATTGCCATGTGTTCATTTCCCATTTCCTCTTGCTAGATATGGTACACACTACTGTAGCTAGTCCTTGGCCCATCAGCAGCAGCTATTGGCATATGGGCATTGCATGTGAGCCCCCCAACCTCGTTCGAGACATTGGTGGCAGTCTTTTTTGACAGCATCTTATGGATTTGGGAAATCAAGACTCAAAGATACAGAGTGAAAAGAGAGAGTCCTTCTCCTTTTCTTTTCATTCTTCTCTCTTTTTTTGAGCACAAAAGCTCTCCACCTTTCCCTGCCCCCATCACGTGTGATCCTTTTCAATCTCTCTCTCTCTCCCCCCTCCATCAACATCTTCATCACCACCATTCTCCGCTTCCCCTCTCTCTCCTCTCTTCTCTTCTCAAAGAAAAAAGTGTGATTTTGGTCTTAAATGACTTGTATCTAGCTCTCCTTGAATTCCTTCTCATTCTCTTGAGTTAATCAGAGAGCAATACTACAATTATTAAGCATGACACTAGAAGCTCTTGCTTCTAGCGCACTCCCTGCCTTTGTTGTGTACGACACAATCTCTGCTACCTCTCTTAGCTGCAGCATCAATGCTACTGGAGTCGATCAGAATGGCATGGGCTCAATGCCCGCGTTTGCCGCGGGTTTTCGCCAAGATTCTCCAAATCCCGCCGGCGGCGGCGGCGGCGGAGGGCGGGTGAGGAGGAAGAGGAGGCGGCGGCAGAGGAGCTGCAAGAACAAGGAGGAGGTGGAGAACCAGAGGATGACCCACATTGCTGTCGAGCGCAACCGCCGCCGCCTCATGAACGAGCACCTCGCCGTCCTCAGATCCCTCATGCCAGAATCCTACATCCAAAGGGTCTCTTCCTTTAACCCAATGTTTTAAGTTCTTGATATTTTTAGTAATACGGGCAACTGAAATTTTGACTAAAACAACAGAAGGGAAAATTTAAAGCCCTCTTCTTGATGGTTATTTATAGCATCCAGAATTAAAAAGACAAATCAACTCCCTTGTTCAATGATGCATGGATATTTATAGACAAATTCTCTTCTCTTCAAAGATGCATGCATATTTATTCATTAAAATTTTGTTGCAGGGTGACCAAGCCTCAATAGTAGGGGGAGCCATTGATTTCGTGAAGGAACTCGAGCAACACCTCCAATCTCTTGAGGTTCAGAAGAGAACTCTGCGGCAACAAAATAAAGACAAGAGTAGTGAAGCTGTTGAATCCAGTACTACTGGTAGTAGTAACAACAATATGGATGAAACTGAGCAGCCTCCTTTGCTCAGTTCTTCGCATTCCCCCAATACACTTGGTGCCACATCCCCTCGGACTACCCGCCGCCGATGCCGGAGACTCTGCCGGCCGCCGTGGCTGATATCGAGGTCACGCTGATCGATACGCATGCGAATCTCCGAATCTTGACTCCTTGGCGGCCTCGGCAGCTACTCAAGATGGTGACCGGCCTCCAAGCACTCAGGCTCTCCATACTTCATCTCAATGTCACCACATTGGAGTCCATGGTGCTATACTCTGTCAGTGTCAAGGTATGCAGCTCATGATCTCAAACTCAAATGGTTCTTGTTATTGACATATTATGTGTGTGTAGTGTGTACAATGTGCAAACTGGACTAGTACAATGTGTGTGCGCGTGTGTACATTCATTGTGGGTGGGCATTAATTGAACTGGGACTTACACGCTTACCCATGTGAGATTTTGTGTCCTGAGAAGGGTAGTTATGTTGTGATTGCGAGATTAGCAAAACCAAATCTATGTTGTCTTGACAGTTGAGAGATCCTTGAAAAGTGTCAGATATTCCCTGCAAAAAATTTCTCTGTTTTCTGTCAACTAATAATAAATATAGGCAAATGTTCCTTGGGTATCATACATGTGTTTTAAATAAGAAGACATTGTTCTTGGGTTTCATTAAATACAAGTTTCTTGTACAATCCTGGGAAAGGTCGTCATTGATAGCCTACAGCAAAGATGCATAATTGTTTGTGCGCTTTTGTGTGAGAGAGAGAGGAGAGAGAGAGAGATCCCTATCATTTATGGTAACTTTTCCTTTGGTAAAATTAATGCGAATATTATTGTTGGAACTATAATATTTGCACTGAAGCGTATTTTAAGAGAGACTGACATGTTGAGTTATATCTAGTACACTGCTCCGTGTGCATTGTGTCTAGTATTCGCTCGAATCCACTTGTAGTCTAAGAAAATTTGTCCATTTAACATTTTCAAAGTGAACTTGTGTCTTCAAGCATAAGATAAAAGATCAACACTACAAATACTCATTTAATTGCTTTATGTCACCTGAGATAATAGACAGGTAGATGCAAAATGACACAAAAATAGTCGTTGTTTAGAGTATGAAAATGGGTACCATATATATCAACTGTACCAATTTGGTATAAGAGAGAGATAAATTATTACATACCACAAAAGACAAACAAATAGAAATGTTATTTTTGAACAAAGGTTGTAGGCCACACTTGAACTTAGAGAATCTCATAATAGGGGTGCCATCGAATCGGATATGAATCGACTATTGCCTTTATTATATCCATATCCGCACCCAACCTTCGAACATGGATATGAATATTGGCGGATGTGAAAAAATGATATCCGTATCCGTCAAAATCAGATATCGTATACGGATCGGATATTAGTGGATCAGATGCGGATACTAATCAGATATGTAAATAAAGATACGGTTACGGATAAACTAAACGGGTATACTTTTATTACTTTTATCTCATCTACAACAATATAAGATGTGATACATACTATTGATATTATTGTGTACATATCAATGCTTCCACCATATCCATTGTCATTCAGCCTCTATAGTAATAGATTACACGACTTCATTTGCTAAATGTCGATTCGAATGCAACGGTTGATATCAAAATACCAAAAATATATCGTGCTACTCTTGTAAGAATCAGATACTTTCTACTATCACTATTTCTCCAACTCAGAATATCAAAACTTATCGTCTTATTTCATTAATGAATAGTCTCTTCCATATGGATATCATTATCAAGCACCCAACCTTCAGATATTGGATCGGATATGGATCAGATATTGTCTTTACCATATCTATATCCGTACTAACTTTCAGATATGGATACAGATAATGACGGATGTGAAAAATCTGTATCCAGTTTAGAGACGGATTCAGATGCTTATCTCTGCAGATAATCCGCATTCGATGGCACTCTTACTCATAGCTCGACGCACTCTCACAGCCCAACCTACAAATTTACCATTGAGCCAGGCCTCATCGGTGAATAAAAGTTACCGATATGAGATATAAAACTAATGCCTAATTGCTTTTTAGCAAGTGTAGGTCTACTTCTGGTCTTATAGCTAGTCTTGTACTTTTTTCATGCATGGTACCTGTGACGCCCCGATTCGGCAGGTACGGGGATGTTACTGCGACATATATACGCAGGTCGGAAATACCCTCACGTATATATGCTAAGCATCAGTACAGGTAAGAATCAGAGTGTGAAAGCACGGTGATAATATACATTTCAACAGAAAAGTACAAGTACATGGTTATCACAGAGAGTGATACAATATTACAAGAATATTACATCACCAAAAAATATAAAAGTACATCATATGAAGAGATATACAAAAGCTGAGAGGTGCTCACGAGCAGAAAGAGGGGTCTCGAGAACCAAACAGGAGAGGAACTGGGAGGAAGAGCTGCGATAATAATCCAAGCTTCTGCTGTACTCCGATCGTCACGGAAGGATCCGCTGCGTATTCTGATCAGCTACAGTAAGGCCACCAAGGTTTAGGCTCTAGAATCTGGACATGAGAATTTAGGGTTGTTAGCAACCCTAGCGAGTACATATAATAAAGCCAAATGACGTGCATAACAGGCACACATGTATATGATCAAGTGATGTGGTCTAGGCATGCAGGTACAAGCAATAACAAGTAACATAAGGCAGTAAATCATGCATATCAATGAGTCTGAAATTGAAAACATGCATAGAAGGCAGCATAGGTACATATAAGCATGCGGTAAATAAGTTAAACATGCGATAAATATAAGTATGGACAAAACTAGTTGTACAAGCTCAGATTATGGTTTCACAGGACTGATATGTCAAGGGGATAATCCAAATAAGAAACCCTCATCTATATACCACATATCTCATGTCGCCATCGTCTGAGTTTGTACAACTTGAGTTGCCCTAAGAGTAATAGAACTATACTGTGTCTGCAGTAATCATAAAGCAAGGTGTCAACTCAGGGCATAATACTATAACTGGAATATAAAGATGTTACATTTTAATTTATCCAATAATAATCAGTACCGTTTGATATTTTAATCACCTCCCTACCAGCGTCTCACTTCACCGATAATTCATACTAGAGTTCGCACTCTGTAAAACTTACCCGAATCTGATATGTGAGTACCAGAACCCGAACAAAGGAGAGACCAAGTATCACACGTTCATAATATTATTACTGTTGGTTATTTTATGCTATTCATCCGATTCATATGCTTAAGTATGTGCTACCAGTACACATACATCCACTTATGAATAAGACGAGTTAATATTTAAAAACTGATAAATTTGATGGCTCATATTTATAGTGGGTCCCGTCTCTGCCAGGAACTAGCTCAGGAGTACAGGCTACTGTTTTCAGGGACTTATCATTACGCGCTCCACACGACACTTCAGATTCAGGTTACTGCTTTTGGGGACTTATCATTACGCGCCCCACACGATACTTCAGATTCAGGCTATTGCTTCCGGGGACTTATCATTACGCGCCCCACACGACATTTCAGAAATATCACCATTATAAATTTAACATCATACCGGTTTCCATCAGTTTCCCCCATACCAGTATAAGTTGAGTACTTTATTATATATATTGCCCAAAGCTAATGTCCATAAGGTGTCCACAGTAATCCAATAATCATGATTATCTAATTATGGGGATTAATAGGAGTGTAATATCAGGAGCATAATATCAGGAGTCTCCCAATTACAGGAGTTCAGGAATACTGGAGTTCAGGAGCACAGGAGTTTAGGAGTACCAAATATCTGGTAACAGTATAATAATCATGCCAAGTCCCTATAAAAGTAATAATCATGATATGCGATATAATACGGGTGCCAGGTATAACAGTAACCAGTCAGATGTCATAATATCAGGTCAAGTATACTAATACCAGGTGATAGCATGTTAAGTGAGTGATAGCATGTCAAGTACCGGTGTCGGACATCAATGGTCAAGTATAACATGACAAGTACCGGTATCAGATATCAAGGGTCAAGTATAACATGGCAAGTACCGGTGTCAGATATCAAGTGATAAGTATAACATGGCAAGTACTGGTGTCAGATATCAAGTGATAAGTATAGCATGGTAAGTACCGGTATCAGATATCAAGTGTCAAGTATAGCATGACAAGTACCGGTGTATACATGTCAGCGTCAGGTAACTAATATGTCGGTGAGAGTCATAACATCAAATATCAGGTATCAATCGATCACGCAACATGGTACAAGAGAACAGTATAAATATTTCAAACTCTTCACAACAATATTTCTAACAATAATAAATTTATCTTTTAATTAGTCATGCGAAGCCGAGTGAAGCGGGAGCAGATATAAGCATACCCGGTATAATACCTGACAAAGTATAATAACACCGGCAGCTATTTATATAACATGATAATTTTTAGAAATCATTTATATAACATATACCAACTTGCATAAAGAGACATCATATATTAAAAGTAAGATAATAATAATTATTAATCATGAAATGATAGTAATAGAGAAAGAAATGCACTCGCCTAATACCGAAATGAAATACCGGGTTAAAATTTGAGAAATCCGCGAATACGAGCGTGCAAGCCACTAGCCCAACTATATATTAAATATATACATATATATTATAAATATTATAAATATATTAGAGAGGGAATGAGAGAGAGGAGAAAGGGGGAGAGAGGGGGAGAGGAAAGAGAGAGTATAGGGTATTTTAAAAGAGAGAAAATAAGAATTAATTGGGAGGGGTATGATTGAAATTATAGAGATGTAAATAGGGGGTTAAGGAGAGGGTAGAAATGGAAAGGGAGAAAAAGGAAAGAATTAAAAGAAAGAAAGAAAGAAGAAGAAAGAAAGAAAGAAGAAAGGAAAAAGAAAAGGAGGGGGGAAGGGTGGCCGGCGCTGGGCCGCAGCCAGCGGCCTGGGCGGCCGGCGAGGAGGGGGGCGGCAGCCTAGGCCCGGGGAAAGGATGTGGGGTGTTGTTGGTGGAGGTTGAAGGAGGTAGAGGAGTGGAGAGGGGGTGTAGGGGAAGTGGCGCCGGCGGCTATAGAGGGGCAGCGACGGTGGCTCCGGTGGTGGAGGCGGCGGCCATGGAGGGGAGTGGGTGAAGGTTGAAGTGTTGGAGTTGAAATGAAAAATGGAAAGGAAGGAGAAAGAAATGGGTTTTTATGGAGTGAAGAAGAAAAAGTGATGTTGAAATGGGATAGGGGGGAGATGGGCTGCTGTTGCTGCCCTGCAGGTGGCTGCAGGCGGCGACTGTAGGGAAGGGGAGCACAATACATGGGGAAGGCAAGGGAAAGAAAAGAAAAGAAAGAAAAAGAGAGAAAATAAAGGAAAAAGAAAAAAATAAGAAAAAAGAAAAGAAAATATTAAAAAATTTATTATTAAATAACTAATTTATTAAAATATCTAGGAGTATAAAGTAGGGGAGCAGAGAAGGAAAAAATAAGAAAAGAAATTGTCAATAAATAATATTATTTTATTATTTAAATAAGGCAAAAATTTGACTTTTTCAGAAACGTTCCGAAAAATTCTCAAAAATAGAAAATATTATTTTAATATTCTTGGTGAAACTGGATTCAAGAAATTCAATATGGTTTTCAAATTAAAAATCTTAAAATATTCCGGCGGTATCCACCGACACCAGAATCGGTGAAATTTTGATAAATTTAGAAAAATCCCAAAAATATATTTAGATAGAAAATAAATTCTAAGAAGTAACGTAAAAGTTTTTTTTTAAAAATTCAATACCGTTTGAAAACTAAAAATCCGAGATTCGATCTGCGATGCCCACTGACATCAGTTTTGTAGATTTTGCAGAAAAATTCTGAAAATTTTTAGAAAATTATGAAAAATTTAAAATATTAGAAATCAGTATCTGAAACTGAAATCGGTCAAATCGGACTATCAGAAAGGCCAAATCGGGTTACAGGCCGGTATTGGGTTCCCGGTTCGGGTCAGGGATAACTTTAAGACTGAGAATCCAGATCCGATACCAAAAATATGAGAAATCACAACTTAAAAATAAATACTGAAAGAAAATTGAAACAATACAGTCAAAAAAATAAGGACACATATCTGGGTACGTATCCGGGGAACAGGGTGTTACAATACCCAATACTTTTTCATATAAATATCTTTTAAGTAAAGACTATACAGTAGTTATACTTGCTAAAACTTTTTCTAAGTTGGGGATCCCTTATAATTAATTAGAGCACATTGTGATTATGATCAACATTGAAGTTTGGAGAGATCTAGGGTTCCATTTTGGTGAACACCCGCATGTTGCTAGCATCTTATTCTTTTGGCTCATTTCTCCATTGATAGAGGCATCCCTTATGGTAGAAGATGCTTGCGTGGAAGATTTACCTTAGAGCACTTCCACCGTTGTGCCCAGGTAAAATGTACAAGCAGGATTTTTGATCAAAAATTAATTTGCTCGGACTTGAGCTTGGGATCCTCGTGACTGAGCTTGTAACCGACTAGTGTGAGTTCCACCACTAATGAGGGTGATTTTACAAGAATTTATGTGGGTCTTGCTTGAAAAAAATGAGCGCAGTTGAAGTGACCTTGGGGGTGAGGACAGACAAAGACCTTGTTTCTTTTGTGATGGTAATTCAACTTCAGGCCCCATGTTGTGACATGGGTCTCTGTTGTAGGGAATCTCATCATCTATTCTGCCAAAAATTCCAAAACCTACTAGCTACATTCCCTTGCATTGATCTTTGCGAAAAAAGTATAATGCGATATCACATTACTATTTTTGCAATATAAGATTGGTTTAATGACATATCACCCTATAAAGTCTTTTTCCTTCTTATATAAAAGGTTACACAGATGATTCATGTACAGCTGACATCAAATACATGAGATCTCCGATATGTATGATTAAACCTTATGTTTGAGTGATTTTAATGGATGAGATCTAACTTCCCGTCATTACGAAATTACTTATTAGAGTTGAGATTTTCTATTATATTATTCAAGATTTTGGAGACATGTGCTTGTTCTCAACTTGTGCGTATAGAGTTCATCATATTAGTTTTAGTTGTGACTTGTTTCAATAACAAGAAACAGGGCTATAAATCTTATATTTATTTGAATACTTTTTTGAATTTTTATGATGTGATAGTGTCTTCTAAATGCTAATGTTAATGCTTTCTTTCTTTTTGTTTTTTTGTGGTTGAAGGTAGAGGAAGGATGCAGCCTGACCACGGTAGACGACCTTGCTGCTGCGGTGCACCGCATGCTCACCATGTTCGAAGCCGAGGCGGCCACACGTCTTGTGTAGCTCTGGATCCATCTGTCTTCTCCTAGGGTTTTCTTAATCTTGGCACTAGGTCTTTGTATGGGCTCAGTCCATTTAACAGATAGAGGCCTAGAAAGTGGGCCCATGGGCGGCCCAGTATCAAGAAACCCCACCACTGCTCTGCGTTATTTGCTGTTCGATCACTGCTAGCAGTAGCGTAGGCTAATGTATCAACTTAATCGAGGGATTTTGTATTGTTATGAAATAAGATTGAGCAAGTGGGAGTTGGGCCTCGTTTTAGTACCCGTTCAGCTTGCATTTGCGTTTTTCTTGAATCTTTGTTCTCGTTGTGCTTTCTGATGGAAATGACCCAGTTGCGATGGGATCCTGTAAACTACATCCATTTTCAGAAGCAAGTGCAGTTCCTTCGAATTTGGACTGCAGTGGTGAAGATCAACAGAATGCAGGCTGCCGGAAAAGTTTAAGCAGCCTACTCGAACAGCCGAAACTTGACCATCTTCTTCCTCATGTTTGCTTAAGTTATTGTTCTCCCTCGTCTACATTAGCCTAGTCTTTGTGATGCTTATAGTTGCAATCTACACACCGAACAGAGAGAGCTCTGTTCGGCCAACTCCGGTGAACAAAATCAGCTCTGTTTGGCTGGAGCGGCCGAATTGGCCCCGGGGTGTTGGGAGGCCGGGGGGTTCGGCGGATAGGGGGGTGGCCGGAGTTGTTCGCCTGCGAGGGAGCGGAGAAAAGAGAAAAGAGGAGAAGAAGAAAAGGGGAAAATGGTCATTTTTAATTTTCTAAGGAAGAGGAGATTTATCAAATTTGGGGGTGGCCAAATCCATGTGGTACTCTCCTCATTCTTGTCATTCTTAGGAGTGGCAATATCCATTCCCCAAATAAAGTAAAGTGAGAGAAGATGTGAGATTCAACCCAAGAGTTGAAAGTATTTTGAGAACAATGCTTCTCCCAGAGGCTAAGAATAGTGCATGCATTACATCGCATTCTCTTGATCCTAGAAACACTTGGAATCCCAAATAGAACTTGCAGTATAGGAAAAATTCTTAAAATTCAGTCTGTTTCAACTTTGTAAAACATCTCTTTGTTTTTCAGATTAGTTACAGAAACGGAAGAAAAAGAACTAAAAAGTACTGGATATTGCGCAAGTATATAAAATTCACAATCTCTTTGGGATAAAATTTCAAACCAATCAAGCAAAAAAGAAAAGCAAAATAAAGTAAAAAAACCATTGGTTGTAGAAGCAGTCAGGGATCCCTTACCAGTATTGCAGAAGAGAACTCCCATGTCAAAGGATTTGAGAAGTATCCCCTTTTATACGAAAATTCACAAGCTCCTTTTCTTCTGTTGCATCAAAACTTTCCACACACACCCTTCCCTTGCCTATTTAGGCTGAACCTCCTGCTCGACATTGATCTCTTCATCGACATGGGGCTCATCACGCAATGCAAGCTTCAGCTTTGACCACTCCCCTTGCTATTCTCTCCTCTCCCCCTCGACGAACTTCCACCACCTCCACCAATCGAAAGACCTTGATCCTTCGCCCCCACAAACTCATCATTCTTGCTCAGCAATATATCAGCAATTGAAACCCGTCCCCTGCGTGAAGAATCCATCGAGAACGACCTCCTTAATTGTTGGGCCCCCTTGATATCATCTCTGATCTCAATTATATCATGAAGATGACTCTTCTCGCCCGTACAAAGATTTTTTCGAGCTATCACCACTATCGCTCTCTGTGTCACGCCTCGCTTACCAAAATACGCTAGAGCGGGACGCGACGAAAGTCGATAATGTATATACGCGAGAAAAATATCCTATGTATTTACTCTAAGCCTAAAGTAACCTGAAAAAGCAATATCAATTAACTATGAAGACAATATGATCATGACACATATAAATTTTCACACAAAAATATAATATTCTATGAACAATTAAATAGAATAAAAGCTGACATATGTAGAGAATCAACAAAATCAAAGTATAAGAGAGAACACGATAAGGTATTAAGAATGGATGATCGAGCAACTCCGAGCTTCTTGCAATATAGGTGATCCTTCTCAAATACCTGATCAACAACATAAAATATCTCTAGACCTAGATGTGCAAATCTAGGAGAGTCAGAAAACTCTCAATGAATGTATAAAATAAGAGAAAATGCACGCGCATATTACGCATAAGCATACCATGATACCACTATAAGAAAATACTGAATAAGAAATAACATAAATAGAACTGTAACAAGAGGAGAGCATAATACAATGTACTATCAATTAGCATAACTCTAGTATTACGATAATATGCAACACATAGCTTAAAAAGTAATGAAATCAGTCTGTTATAAACTCATGTGTCAGGTGTCATTCATAATATACAGGTATATAATAAGTTAGCACACATCAAACATGACATATTATGTCAGGCAATAGTTATTAATTATGTCAGCGAACACCGCCACATGTAATAAACGCATCCCATACTAAACCTACTACAATGTCAATTGGGGTCCTAAGTTATTGAAACAGATCGGTGAAAATATTGTCCATATTATAAGTAGGTTCCGTATATACCTGATACCACGGCCGAAGCCCCTGGCGCTGATCAGGACGTATTACTAGGTACTCAATACATGAACAATATAAATAAGGCAGTACGTCAGTCATCCCGGAAACACTGCATTGGAACCTTTTTCGGTTGCACAACCTGTATCTTAGGTCTACCCAAAATACAACACTGTCTCCTCCATTAACTTTCCCAATCCCAGTGTAAGTTGTTTATTAGTTAGATCAATCAATATCCATGTTATTTAGATTATTGGGACAATGCAATGACAATAACAGTGACACTAACAATGTTAATAGGGACTGTGTACACGTTAAATAGTAACAATATCAGTGTATACGGTAAACAACAAATAGTATAATAGTACCGCGGAGTTACATCTAACAATACTTTCCCAATAATTTCGACAACGTGATACTTTTAAGGTACCCCAGGTATTGGATATGCACTCTTTGATGACAGACAAAACCAACCTAAACTAGAATGAAACTTTCAAAAAGATTTATGTTTATTTTTTATTTTTTAGTAAAATGTGCAGAAAAGACTGAACATGACTAGTCCACTTGATCCTCAAATCTCTTCATAATCCTCCCCTAGGCCGAGTTTTAAAAGATATCAATTTATGGGGGGGGGGGGGGAGGGAAATCCTGACTTATTAAACTTACAACAGACGAAAATGAGCTTACTGGCACAAAGCACATTATCGGTGATATATCACCCTTAAACAAACAAAGTTTGCGCATCATGAACAGTGTCATCCTAAAACTTGGAGAGTCTATTAGCCAAGACTTTTCTAATAATCTTTAATTAGTTATTGAGTAGGCAAACAGGTTTGAAATCTTCAACTGTCATGGACTCTGTTTTCAGGGCAAAGGGAGTGATCGAAGCATAATTGCGACTATCAACTGTTGTTCTATCTGCGGCAAATAGACGATGAAACATAGCTTCAAATAGCCTTGATATTTCTGAGAACTGGTTCCTGAGAGGAAACACAGGGAGGCCTTCAGTAACAAGATAGGAACCACTTGTGATCCTAAAAAGCTTATCACTAACATTTTTTATCAATACTCACGATGTACACATGGAGTACAATTCTGGCAGTTGAGTCTGATGCTACATGCATCTTTCCTGTCACCATTGTTGCACATTGTGAGAGCTTTCTGAGACAAAAGCAAACGTCTCTAGAACTCCACGCATGCACAAAGGAGATCCAAAATTTGAACAACACACAAAAAAATGGCGCCGAGATCTCATTTTCTAGTCAAGACATCCAGATAAATTTTCTCTGAATGTAGTCCGATCACTCTATTAGAGAATCATACTTTAAAAAAGAAAAGATAAAAGTTCTGAGATTAAAGTCATGGACAACTCAAGCAAAGCAAAGGGAATAAAGCATCAACCCCAACCCCAAGCCATCCTCTTCTACTTCATTCCTAAGCAATCAACAAACATCGTTCTCATCCGATCCAATCCCCACGCACAATGGCTCTCAACAACACCCTGATCGCGGCCATCAACTTCGTGGCCATGCTCCTCTCCATTCCCATCATCGGCGCTGGCATCTGGCTCTCCACTCAGACAGACAACTCCTGCCTCAACCTCATACAGTGGCCCATCTTGGCCTTGGGGATACTGGTCCTAGTCGTCGCCCTTGCAGGCTTCATAGGCGCATTCTGGCGAATTCCGTGGCTACTTCTGTTCTACCTTGCTGCGATGTTCATTCTCATTATTCTGCTTGCGAGTTTGGTGGTGTTTATGTTTGTAGTCACCAGTGGAGGGTCAGGCCACATTGTGCCGAACAGGGTGTACAGGGAGTACAAGCTGGAGGACTATTCGGGCTGGATGCGGAGGAGAGTTGAGAGTTCCCGCAAGTGGAATAGGATCAAGGCGTGTCTTAGCTCCACCTCTACCTGCGCGGAGTTGAATCAGACTTATCGATTCGCCATGGATTTCTTCAATGCAAGGATCACTCCACTACAGGTGAGTGCTTTAGATTACAGAAAACGTTTTTTCTTATTTCATGCTGCATTCTTGGTTATTATAGTGAGAATATTATCATGATTAGATTAAGAAATTAAGCGAGGGGTAAAGGGTGTTTATATGCTCATCTTGATGTGTAATCTTTGTTTTAATTGCTAAAAAGTACTGGTTTAATGGCTGGCCTATGTGATTACATGACAAGCTAATGGCCCAGATTGGCAATCATAGTTACAAATCCATACTGGTATTTAATTTTCCTACTATTTATATGACATACTTAGACAACTTTCTCTTGAGAAGATTTAAAATATTTTGCAATTGTTATAATTTGAGATGCCAAAAACATAAAAGACATGGTTTGTGACTCTGTGTCCGGCAGAAATACTGAATACTACTTGATACTTCTCTAATTGCCATAATCCTTTGTACATTTTTTTTGGGAGAAAAAGACCGCGAGGCCGAAAAAGCCCCCGTGTTTCATTAATAAGACCTTAACGAAACAATCCCAAAAAATGAAAAGGTACACAGATGTAAAGAAACAAAATGACCCTCCCAAAAAAGAAAAACTCCAACAGTAGGCTACCTTACTTCCAGATGTCTAGATGACGTAACCGCCATGCATCCAGCCACGTAAACTATCGAAATAATGTTGCTAGTTTCTGACCAACCTGAGCCATCGATTTCCTTGGTAATCACTCCATCCCATGCCTCTTTGAACTCTCCTTTATAAAAGAACTCTCCCACAGAAGAAGACACACCTATTTAGTCTGTTGCAAAGGAGTCATCTACGGGCATGTCCACAATACCAATGCCTCCTCGCTTAGAACGGGCAATTTGAAATTCAAATTCAAATTGCCACACTAAATTCAAAATACGTCCTTTGCCCGCAGAACTCGTGCAAGAGTACAGCGAACACTTACGCCTTGGACCCGCAACCCAATACTATAATGCTCTCATCCTCTTGGCCAGGTCCACCCCTCGCCATCTTATCCGTCTCCGACATGTGGCCAATAGGAAGCCACGGCATCGCCATCTTGTCCTGGCCCTGCCGGCACCATGGCAGCATCCTCACACCACACTGAGGCCACCCCTGGCCGGATCTGGTTGGATCCGGACTCCATTTAACTAGATCTAACCTGATCCGAAGCTACACACTTGATCACCGTCACGCCCTCATGGGCGGACCTTGTTCCTCTCCAACAAGCAGCGGACCATGATGACGGTATTCCCAAAGAGGGCATCCGAATAAGAGATATTGATCGCCTAAATCTCCTCATACATCTTCCTCCATCATCGTCGGGATCTTGCCCCTCTATGCTGAATCCGCCACACATGGCCGGGATCCAGCCCCAAATGGCCTGGATCAGGTCTCTCTAGGCCGGATCAATCCTCACACGGCTGGGATCCGGCCCCTTCTTGGCTGGATCAACTCCCATAGGGCGAATGTCGTCTTCTTGGCCGAATCCTGCCCCAAATGGCCGGATCTTGACTTCTCATGACCGGATCGACATCTTCTTGGTCAGATCCTGGCCCCACATGGCCAGATCGACTTCTTCTTGGTCGGATCCCAACCCCACATAGCCCGATCTCGACCCCCACATGGCCGGATCAGCTACTTCTGATCCGGCTCCCACATGGCCGGATCGTATCCCCACAAGGCCAGATCGTTATCTTCTTGGGCGGATCTGCCCCACATTGTCAGATCCGATCTCATTAGGCCAGAAAGTTGGCTCTCCGACCAGCACACACCAATCAAACAGAGAAAGAAGAAGAAGGAAAAGGAAAAGGAAAAAAAGAACGAAACAAAATGGAAAAGTCTTTGGATTTTGCAGGGGGGGGGGGGGGGGAGGCAGGAGGGAGTTAGCCTCGCCCTCCTCCTCCCCGAGAGCAATAGCCTTCGCCTTTTCTTCCTAACCCTTTATTTACTTTGATACGCAAAATAAGAGATAAGCTTGGGTCATTTGGGAAAGATATGGAGATGAATCCTTCTGATTCAAATTCAATATTACGTCATTCAAATTGGAGATTCACTCCATTAGAGATGATCTAGATTGCTAAGGATGCTTAAAAACAAAATTCTGAATATTTTTTAATTATCCATCAAGCAAACGCAAAATGAACGGTTGAAATAGTGAGTTGATTAGTTTAACAGTGTAAAATATTTGGAACCTAAAAAAATTGATGTGTGAGGTTATTTAAATGTTTAGATCATGATTAAATGGTCGGATCGAAAATTTGTATATCTAAAATTATAGATCTAAGCAATACACTACTTTTTGTCGTCTATTTTGTGTCTACTTGATGCATGGATAATAAAATTATAAAGCACTTCATTTTTTATTTTTAATTACTTTATAAAGATAAGAATATTACCTTCTATTTGAATGTCCTAACATTGAATTTGAATAAGAATGACTCATACTCAAATCCTTCCGAAAGTAGCCAAGTCTATCGTTGCAAAATAATCACATTATTTTTGTTCATAAATTTTTAATGGATATATCCTTATTTGTTTATCTGCTACAGTATTACATTTTTCTCATGAAAGCTGTAGTTATTCTTCTTATTTTGCATAACTGATAAGGTTAGCTTTATTACATGATTACTTGAAAAATATAAAACCTCCAGCAAGAAATCCCTAGAAACAAATTGTACACCCAATCTACGGCCCAAACTCTGCATATATGTCACTCTAACAGAACATTGCATGTTGCGGCAAATTCTTGATTCTTCTTCACATGTACAACAACACATCCAAATTGAGTGATTGATTGTTCTTCTCCTTCAGTCAGGGTGCTGCAAGCCACCAACCGAATGCGGCTACACCTTTGTGAACCCGACATACTGGATCAGCCCTATAAGCATCACTGCAGACACTGACTGCGTGCAGTGGGCAAACGAGCAGACAGCCCTTTGCTACTCCTGCAACTCGTGCAAGGCTGGCCTCCTCGCGAACCTGCGAAGGGAGTGGAGGAGGGCCGACCTGATCTTGGTGGTCGCCTTCGCTGCACTCGCTTGGGTGTACGTTATGGGCTGCTACGCCTTCCGGAGTGCCAAGACTGATGAGCTCTTCAGAAGGTACAAGCAAGGCTACACATGAGAAGAATGCAAGTCGAGACTAAATTATGTTGTTGTGTTTATTTTTATGTATAATTTTTATGTTGTTCTTCTCCTTGTTTTGAGAGGGTGCTTTGGATGTGATTGTGTGAAGAAATGAGGAGAGGAAAATTCCTGGAGTGTGGGGAGGTTGGGTTTTGAAATCAGAATGAAATTAAGATACGAAAGTAATTGCTTTTACAATTTTTTTTCTTTTTTTGGCTAGTTAACCAAAGCAACACCGTGATTCACTGTATAATCAAGGCTGCGATGGTCGGACCTATATTAATCTAAATATGTCCACAGCGTTTTTACATGTTAGATTATTTATTGGATGTTGTTTGTTCTTATGGTTATTTTTCAAATAAATTAGTGTGATATGTTGTACTGGTCAAAATTTGACTCTATAACATGTCCATCACCTTCTGACTCTTCGAGGAATACCAAAGTTCTCCTCCGAAGACCGTGATATTATACCGACCTTCTCAAGATTCTCTCCACTCCAAGGCTTCTTCCATTCCGAAGACTTCAGCTCCGAACCAAAGCAGCTCCAGTAACAGATCACCCCTGATCTCCTCCAACAATTATGCATCCTTATAATCCTCCACGTTCATAATATGTAATGCTACTCAACGCAGGCAGTGATGGACAGTGGGGAATCCTGCATGTAATCCCAACAAATCAGCACCACTGATCGCGGTCGTTACAACAAGTTAACATGTGCAAATCGTACAGTTATAAGGATCACGCTCGTACCCATCTGCCTCTATACCAACAACTCAGTCAACTATAAGAAAAGACCTCTCCCTCTAACGAAGAAGAGGACTTTGGCCTGACCAAAAACCCTGACTTTTGTACTCTGAATTTTGATCCTTATTCTACTCGGGTTCCAATATGACATCCCTTCAAATTCCCGTAATTTCTGCAATCTGAAAATTATAATGAAGCTTATCCTCCTCCTCGTGGTTTTTTCCGATCAAAGGTTTTCACATAAAAATATTAGAAAAGAAATTTATAAAATAGTAAATTAGTATATAGAAAATTACAGTTATAAAATATTTTTTACCAAAATATCATCCCAAAACTTATTCTTCAACTCCTTGGGAACCGAACGCCAATTAGAAATGTCAATAGGGACTTTCTCACGAGCAACACATCCAATATAGCTCTCTAATTTCACTCCATTCTTACCAAGAAGAATATTTGGATTGTTGAATTGCACTACAAGTCATATACCCCGAGTTCTGACTGAGAGCATGTCTCTCGTGCGAGTGGGGTGCCTCAAGTCGTTTTTGGAGATTTTTCACTGCTCGATCCTGATGAATCTATATGCCTGTTAAAAACATAAAAGAAATTTAGCAACATAAAAGTTAAACAAGTATTAAAGATGCACGCTACTAACGAAAAAATAACAACAATATACTACTAATAGTCATAAAAATTAAAAAAAAAATATGTAAGATATTGAAACAATTTGAGTTTAAATAAATCTACCTTTATATTTCTTTTTTACTAGTTTTCTCAACCAATATTCCTTCAAAATGATCTTCTCGCATGTAGATATCTTTCTCGACATCATCACCGTCAATAATATCAATATTATTTCCACTTGTTAATCTAATAGAAAATGATGGAATCTCATCAATGTTATCTCCAGTATTGTTCTCATCATCACCATCATTAGTATTTTCTGATTTTATCGAGAGAATAACGAACCACATTTTATCGGCAGGATCTGAGATGTAAAAAACTTATTTTGCTTGTAATGCTAATATGAATGTATTCTCTTTATGACCCACTCTGTTAAGATCAACTAGAATAAATCCTGACTCATCAACTTTCATGTCATTGTTATTCTCCACCCATTTACATCGAAATACAAGAAGATGAAGTGTTGTGCAATCTAGCTCTTATATATCTTGGATCACCCAGTATTACATGCTTGTAAATACTGAATTTTTGTCTTTGGTACTGGAAATATGCATTGAGTGAGCCACTAAAGTCTCACCACTATTTTGTATGGTACACTTATCATCGTATGCACTTATGTAAAAGAAAGTAATTGTTTATAGAATATCCATGATAAGATGACACAATCGTGTGAGGTCCATGCTCTAACCATCTCAACGTATTAGAAGCAGAATTTGATGAATTTGTTAATTGAACATCAATTCGATTTTGAATTAATTAATGAACGATTTATTGTGTTCATCTGCTACTCACTTTTTTCTCCTTGATCTAACTGGATTGATGCGCTTTATATAGTCCATATGCTCTTTTATATAAGATTGTACTTCATCAATATTATGCAAGACATATTTATGAGCTTGACACAATCAGTGTTAACTGATAGTAACTATTGTTTGCCCAATTTTATTATTGTCATTTTTTTTTATCTTAATAGTGAGACTTTGGAAGTCTTATTGCTTCAACATTGGTTAAGTATTCACTGCAGAATTCAATCACCTCTTCATATATGTAACATTCAATAATGCATTGTTCAGGTCGATTACGATTCTTCACATATCTTTTTAATATTTTTCATGTATCACTCAAATGAAAATATTCACCTTAAGAAGATCGGTCCACATAGTTTAATCTATCTAAGTAAACAGTTAGATACATCATGATATCAAAAAATGAAGGTGAAAAATACACTCAAACTAACACAACATAACCACAATATTCTTCTGCAACTCATCCAGTTTTCAGAGTCCTGCTACATACTACATTGGAGAAAAGGTATAATTGGGTAACGGCATGACAAACATTTTTCAAAAGTATAAAATGTATAACTACTGTCAGCAACTGTTGCATCAATGCATGACAATCATGAGAATTCAAGCCAACAAGTTTTAGATTTTTCATTGACTCAAGACTTCGAATATTGATGAGTTACCACTTGGGACCTTAATTCTAGTAAAACACTGACAAAATTCTAACTTTTCCTTTCTAGACAAAGTATAATATGCTAGCGGTAAATACGTATATTTTCAGTTCTGCTCAGGTGTTAATTGCTCACGAATACCCATTTAAACCAAATTCAGTCTACTTTTGACTCCATCCTTAGTCTTACCGGGTATATTGAGTAATGTGCCAATAATATTATCACAAACATTTTTCTCAATATGCATGACATCAAAGCAGTGTCTCACAAACAAACACTTTCAATATGGGAGATCAAAAAATATTGTTCGCTTCTTTCACACATTCATTTCAATTGTATTTTGTTTCATTTTTAACAGCTTGGCATGAGATGTTTCACCCGTACATATACTTGTTCACCGTTCTAAGTTTTTGGAGCTTTTTCTTATTCTGTAAATCTATTAAATACTTTTTGTAGCCTCCGATAACGGTGTAGCACGGGCAAGAACTTCTGAGTACCAAGATATACTGTCTTTTTGTCATGCTTTAATTGAACAGAAAAAAATGTCTTTTTCCCATATAGGATATGCTTTGTGTCTTTTCACACTGTATCCTGACAAGTTATGGTATGCTGAAAAATCATTGATTGTCTAAAGTAATATAACTCAAAGTGTGAAAAGTTCTTGACGATATGCATCAAATACTTCTATCCTTTCCTCCCACATTATCTTTAGATGCTCAATAATAGTTGTCAAATAAACAACTATATCATTTTCCGGCTGTCTGGGCCTCATATCGGTAATGATATCATGAGAAACTTATGCTCCATGCACAACCATGGAGGAAGATTAAAAATAGCCAACACAACTGGCCATGTACAATGTATGTTGCTCATATTACCATGTGAATTTATTCCATCAGTCGAAAGACCTAGCAATAGATTCCTTGCATCACGCCTAAATTTAGGAAACTTTCCATTAATCATATTTCATTAGCAATCGGATGCCACAACATACTATCAATAATTCTCCAATTTGAATGTCACGTCAAGTTTTTCGCATGTTCTGTATTATTAAACATGCGTTTAAAATCTAGGTATTATCGAAAAATATCATAATATCCTAAATGGAGATTTGTCATTTATTTTTTATTGTGATCTTTCACACACTGGACATTTCTCTAAATATTCATATTCCTTTTGGTACAAAATACGATCATCAAGGCAAGAATTTTCGTAATCCATACTCATAGAGCGCATAATTTTCTTGGCCTCGTAGGTATGATTTGGAAGTTTATTGTCCTCAGGAAGCATATCTTTCAAGAGTTTGAGTAAAGACGTAAAACTCTTATCACTCTACCCATTTCCCACTTTCAAATTGTGTAATCTCAAGACTGCAAACAACCTAGTGAATTTAAAATCAACATATAAAGATTTTTCTGCATTACTATT
Source organism: Agave tequilana (assembly GCA_038442645.1). NCBI lineage: Eukaryota > Viridiplantae > Streptophyta > Magnoliopsida > Asparagales > Asparagaceae > Agave > Agave tequilana. Next base: position 86,066 of record JAVJIF010005124.1, read on the forward strand.
TAAGCTCTTGAATAAGTGTGAATGATCCACAAAGTATACATCTACATCATATATCATGTCTTCTGACTTATCACTCTCATCACAATCAACTTCTTCTCTTTTATCACAGTCATTTGAATTAATAGGTCTTTTTTGTCTTGCACTCTCATTGTGTCATATCCATCTTGTATAACTTGTATCAAATCCATTAATGAATAAATAATCTCTTGATATTTTAACTGTAACTTTATCAAGACAATCATATTTTATGCACGAGCGATTAATATGATTAGGATTGTCAGTATGCTCAACAACAAATTGATAAACTCCTCTATACTTTTCTAATATTTGATACTTAACCGATCAGCACGAATCCATTTTCGAGCCATCTTTACTATGTCTAGACATAAAAAATAAAGTAATAATTTTTGACAAAACATGACATAAAAAATCCAAACAAAAAATTAACTAACACACACACATGAACAAATTAGACACACACACGTTACATACACATGAACACACATTGCACACATCACATATCACGCTTTAGACACACAAATGAACACACATTTTGCACACATCACACATATAAACACGCACACACACGAGCACACACATGTATATTATACACACAAATGAACACGCACACATACATTAACATTGATTATATAAGAACCACTGTTAAAATTAAACTTTTCTAAGAAAAATTACACTAATTTCATGAATTAGCACTAAAGTAATTTCATAAAATTTTCTAAACTAGCATTTTTCTCTAAGGGCTGTTTGGTTTCACGGAAGTAGGTGGAAGTGAGGAGGTGAAAAGTAGGTTTTTTTTCCTTTGGAAAATGAGAATTTGTGTGTATCTTTTTCAGTGTTTGATTGATAGTTAGGAAGTGAAAGTGAAAAAGTATAATGTGTTTTTGTTATTTAGTTAGTAATGTGGAAGAGAAAGTGAAAAGGTTAACCACAAAGTTGATCGTAAAATACTATTAAAATAAAAATTAGTTATGAAAAAAATTTGAACTATAATTAGAATGCAAGTAAATTTACTTGACCACGAAATTAACTATTTTGAGTTACAACTTATTACAAATGAGATTTGTATGACCACAAAATTAACTGTAGCACCCTGATAGTGAGGAAATTAAAAGGAAAAAGAGATGAGTTTTTTTCATTTTCTTTTTTTGCTTGGATGGACAACGAAAATGAAAACTGACACTTCCCACTTCCTCACTTCCGCCCACTTCCTTGAAACTAAACAACCCTTAAGTAAAATATGAGAAAATAGGGAAGAGTGATACCTCCTCAAAGGTTGGGGGCAAGTCAGCGTTTGCTGGAGGGGGTTTGCCGGAGGGGAGAGAAGTGTCGACAGGCCTCGCCGGAGGGAGATGGGGGCAGGGGGGCGTCGCCAGAGGGGCTCTCCAGAGGGGGGAGAGAGGGGCCGAGGGGGAGAGAGCGACAGAGATTAGAGTTGGGGAAGGTGAGATTTGTGTGTGTGTGTGTGTGAGAGAGAGAGAGAGAGAGAGAGAGAGAGAGAGAGAGAGAGAGATGAGAGAGTGGCGGCCAGGGTTGGGGTAGGGCTTTTTTTTGCCTGGGGTTTAAATATCGATTCCTAGGAACTGACGTTAAAACCAGATGATTTAATGTCGGTTCTTAGAGAATGAATGTTAAATCACTAGAATTTAATGTCGGTTCTCAAGAACCGATGTTAAAATATATAATTAATGTCAGTTTTTATCGGTCGACATTAAAAATTGAATTTTAATGTCGCTTTTATTATAAAAAAAACAACATGAATGGTGTGCCTTTTAATCTATATATTATTGTAGTGAAGAAAGCCCTCCTTCCCAGGTATAAGACGTGCAAGGGTTTATGACTGAAATACAATAACTGAGGAACCCTCTTCACTCGAGTTGTCAGCTTTATGTGCTCAGGCCTATGATTGCGCAGAAAAGAAAAACTTTATTGAGGATTCTATAAGAAATTTAGAGCAGAGAAAAGAGGGTTCATTTTTTCTAAAAAATTTCAAAACCACCTGAATCCCTAGTTACCGTAGGGTCTCTTGAAATCACCTAGAGGGGGAGTGAATAGGTGATAATGCTAATCAATATACAAATTTAAAATGCTATGATGCAACGATCACCCGAAACAAGATTAGAAGCCGAATACCCCGTGAAGGGCTCTGAACTCCTTCCTCGTGATTCCTCTAGATAAGAGTTTGAGGTGCGCAATGCAATCTTGTTGTATGAGTATTGATCGACAATATAGCAGTGAATATAAAGCAAGTAAATAACACAAATAAATCAATTGCAAACAGTGAGATTTGTTTCGAGGTTCGAGCATTTAGCTCTACGTCCCCGCCTTCACCCAGAAGGATTTAAGAACCACTATAACATTCACAAAGAATTACATTCACAAGGGAACACCCAACTCCTCTATCACACTCCTCTAGTCCAGAGGTAGTGGAGCCACAAATATAAGAATATCTTGATGATCAAAAGACCACAAACCCTCTTTTGAAAAACTTTTTCCTTACAAAAATCTTAGAGAATAATGTGTAGGATTGAAGCTCAAGTTTTGTAAGTGAAAAAGAAAATAAAATTGAAGAGAGTTTTGAATCAAAGACTTCAGTGAAAAGAGAGAATTTTGAGCACAAAAACTGAGAGCAAAAACTTCTTTTGAAAGACTTAAACTTGATTTCTTTTGCAAAAGATTGTTGTGATCTCTTCAACCCTAATCATCCCTATTTATAGGATAAAGGTAGGGATTAAAAAGTAAACTGTTATAATGAATAGTTAGGAAAGATTAGACCCAAATCCAGCACTAAAAATCGTTTAGAGAAGAAAAGCATGTTTTAAACGTGTTTAGAAACTAGCCGTTAAGGCTGAAAATCAGTTCATGGTTGACCGTTTTTTAAAAAATATAATCGTTGCCAGCCCACGGTCGACCGCCGGGTCGACCGTCCCAAACAGAGACATAAGTGCTTTCAGTCGGCCGAAGCTCGGTCGACCGACATGAGGTCTAGTCGACCGCCCAGTCGACCGGAAAACGTGCACACATGCACTTACCCAAACGATCAGAAGCGCGGTCGACTGCCCGATCGACCGTTCTGACCTGAAACAGAGCCAGTCGACCGCAACAGGCCAAAACAGTTTCTTTTGAAAATGGTTTTGAAGATCTTAATAATTTTCAAATTAATTTTGATCAAGACTTGGCATACTATATAAAATAGAGTTTGTAAGTATTAGAATATGTTTAAAAATATTTTATATATAGGAGAAATATCTTTAGAAAAATCATGTGCAAAATCTTGTGTGTGGGGAATATTGAGCTTCAACACTATACACTATCCTTTAACAAACTAAAAATTATAAAAACTGAGAAAGGAAGTCTCTGAGTCGGGTTACATCAAGCTAGAGCCTTCTCTCCTATAAAAACGTCCTCTTGCGTCATTTGCCTTTTAGCATCATAATCCTTGCAATATACTTAAAAGGCCATCATGACTAGTACAAATCTGAAACTCATACTAAACAACTTATTAGTACCAAATAGCTTCTATGTGTTTTATTATCATCAAAACTTAAACAAATAGAGAGTGTAATCTTTTGGGCCAACAATCTCCCCCTTTTTGATGATGACAAAACATATAGGCTATAACACAAGATATAAAGGGAGGGAAAAACTCTCCCTCAAATAATGCTATATTAAACAAGTATAAAACAATTTGTTATCAGAGAATTTTTGAATTTCTGAAAAATTTTGAATAAACAACGTCAAACCAATAAATCACCAAACCATCATCAAACCACCATGATCATAAAACACATATTTCTCCCCCTTTTTGTCATACATCAAAAGGGATATATTTAGCAAAAAAACTTTCTTATTTAATAACACAAACATTAAGTTCATCATATATAAAAGAAAATCTATTATAGTCAAGTGGTTTAGTAAAAATATCGGCAAGTTGAAAATCGAAAGAAACATAATCAATATCAATATCACGTTTCTCAAAATGATCTCTAAGGAAGTGATATCGAATCTCAATGTGCTTGGTCTTACTATATTGACTTGTATTCTTAGTCATATAAATAGTACTAGTATTATTACAAAATATTTTTATATGATCATAATGCAAATCATAATCAAGGAGAGTATATTTCATCCAAAGGACTTGAGCACAACAAGCCCCCGTCGCAACATACTCCGCCTCGGTGGTTGAGAAGGCTACCGAATTTTATTTCTTGAAAGACCATGAAACAAGACAATTATCAAGAAATTGACATGTTCCACTAGTACTCTTCCTATCTACTCTACAATCCGCATAGTCGGCATCCGAAAAACTTCTCATTGAGAATTCTCCGGTTTTCGGATACCAAAGACCCATTCCAATAGTGCCCTTAACATAACGAATAATGCGTTTTACTACAATTAAATGAGATTCTGTGGGAAACGATTGGAATCTAGTATAAAGACACACACTAAACATAATATCCGGCCTACTAGCCGTTAAATACAACAAGCTACCAATCATGCTTCTATACAATTTTATATCAACACATTTACCCTGGTCATCCTTTTCAAGCTGGTGGTGGCGGCCATGGGAGTGTTGCAAATTTTTGAGTCTTCAAGCCCAAATTTCTTGATGAGTTCCTTAGAGTACTTGGCTTGACATATGAAAATCTCATCACACATTTGCTTGATTTGGAGTCCAATAAAATAGTTCAATTCACCCATTAATGATATCTCGAATTCACGTTGCATGCATTATTCAACTCCTTGCAAAGTAACTCATTAGTAGAACTAAAATTATATCATCAACATATATTTGAACTATAAGAATGTCACTATCAACATATTTAGTAAATAATGTGGTGTCTACTTTGCCTTTAACAAAATCATTTGAAAGAAGAAAACTAGAAGCCTTTTATACCAAGCTCTTGGAGCTTGTTTTAAACCATACAATACTTTATCTAACTTGAAAATAAAATTTGGATGTACATGATTCACAAAACCGGGAGGTTGTTCAACATAAACTTCCTCATCAATAAAATCATTTAAAAATGTACTTTTACATCCATTTGAAAAAGTTTAAAATTTTTAAAAGATGCATAAGCTAGTGTGATCCGTATGGCTTCAAGCTTTGCTACGGGTGCAAAGGTCTCCTCAAAGTCGATTCTTTCAACTTGAGTGTAACCTTAGGCCACTAACCTAGCCTTATTCCTAATAACATTTTCTGACTCATCCAACTTATTCCTAAAAATCCACTTAGTACCAATTATTGGTCTATCATGGGGTCTAGGAACAAGGTGCTAAACTTAGTTGCGCTCAAATTGATTGAGCTCTTCTTGCATAGCTAGCAACCAATATGAGTCACCCTCGGCTTCGAGGATGTTTTTGGGTTCAAAATGAGATATGAATGCAAAATTTTCACACAAATCATGTTGTTTGGAGCGAGTAGTTACCCTCTTTGATACATCACCTATGATGAGATCTTTGGGATGATTTGAGGCGTATCTCCAATCTTTAGGAAGTGGTTGTGATTGTTCCACTTCATCTTTTTGAACTTCACCAATAGGTTCTTGCTTGTCATCTTGGATGGGTGAGTCCTTCAAGGAAATTTTCTCCATGTCCTCACCTAATAAGTCAATCTCTACAACATTCTCAACAATGGCATTAGATTCTTCAAATTTAACATGCATGGATTCTTCAATAGTATGAGATGATTTATTGAATACTCTATATACTTTGCTAGTACTAGAATAGCCAACAAAGAATGCTTCATAGGCCTTAACATCAAATTTACCCAAATTATCTTTAGTATTCAAAACAAAACACTTGCATCCAAAAACTTTAAAGTATGAAACATTTGGTTTTCTTAAATGATAAATTTCAAAAGAGATTTTGAAAGTATTTTTTTACAAATAAATACGATTTGATATGTAGCATGCGGTGTTTACGGCCTCGGCCCATAAGTATTGAGGGAGCTCATATTCACTTATCATAGTCCTAATCATTTCTTGAAGAGTTCTATTCTTCCTTTCAACTACTCCATTTTGTTGTGGAGTTCTAGGACATGACATTTCATGCTTAATTCCCTTTTCATCACAATAAGTCATGAAGAGTTGGTTAACAAACTCACCACCTCTATCACTTCTTATCCATAAAATCGAAAATCCTTTTTCTTTTTTAACCCTCTTTCGAAAAATCTTAAAATGTGAAAAAGTTTGATCTTTATGCTCCAAAAAGAAAACCCAAGTGAAACGAGAAAAATCATCGACTAAAACAAAAACATATCTATTTCCATTTAAACTTTTAGTTTAGTTGGTCCAAAAGGATCCATATGAATCAATTCTAAAGGCCTAGATGACATGATATCTTTGATTGGTTTGAAAGAAGACTTGTTTGTTTTTCAAGTTGGCATGCACCACAAATGCGGTCTTTTTCAAACTTCAAATAAGGAATACCCTTCACTAATTCCTTAGAATTAATTCTAGCAAGGTGATCAAAAGATGCATGTCCTAATCTTCTATGCCATAACCATAAAATCTCATCAAAAGCATTTAAACATTTAGTAGAACAATCCAAATTAAGCATGTCAATAATATAGACATTATTTTCACGAAATCCAGTAAGAAACAATCATTGGTTTTACAATCAAAAATTTTGCAAGAAGATTCATCAAACACAACTTTGAGACCACGATCACATAGTTGACTAATACTAAGCAAGTTATGTTTAAGCCCATCAACAAGAACTACATTTTCTATTAAAGGAGATGTTCCAATCTTAATGTTACCTATACCGATGATGGTGCCCTTGGAGTCATCTCCGAAGGTGACGGTGCCACCTTTATCGTACCTTGATAGGGTCATGAAATTGTTGATGTCCTATGTCATATGCCTTGAACAACCACTATCAAGGTAACACCGCTCCTTACGTCTTGAAGCCTTGGTGTGTACCTACATCAAATAATTTAGACTTGATTTTGGTACCTATATTTTCTTGGGTCCTAAAGAGTTAGTGTTTCGAACCCACACAAGATTATTTGTACTATTTATATGATCATAGCAAAATTTAGCTAAATGGCCATTCCGGCCACAATAAGTACATTTAAATTCTTCCATATTTAAAAGCATAATGAGCATGTGGCTTACGAACATGTGAATTGTGAGCATGAGTAGTTTTAGCATGATTGTTGGCATAATGAGCATATGAAGTTTTGGCATGAGTAGTTTTATCATTTTTAGTGTGCATATGCTTCTTTGAAAACATTTCTTCTAATTTAGTAGTGTTAAAAACACATTCTTTTAAAACATTTTCAAAATCATTGACTTTAGTTTTTAACATGGATAATTCATTTTCATCAATTTTAGGATATTTAGCTTTACAAGCAACTCTATAGGCATTAAAATCTCTTTGTGCTGAAATAAGATTAGAAGATAGTTCATCCTTTTCTTTTGAAGAAATGACAAGTTGATTTTTAAGCATTTCAATTTCTTTTTTCAATTTTGAACACTCTACCTTTTTATCATCAAAACTTTCTGAAAGTTCAATGAAAGCATGTACTAACATTTCTCTACTTATTTCACTTTCATCATCAAGTAGTTGGTAGTTACCTTAGGTGTGTTTGCCATGAAACACACATTTGCCGCGTCGCCTTCATTTTCGGATTCACTTTCCGAATCCTAAGTGGCTTTGTACACTTTCTTTTCAACTGGCCTCTTTTGCTTCAAGGAGGAGGTTATCTTTTTCTTGAATTCTGGATAATCGGTCATGATGTGTCCGGGTTTCCGACAATTGTAGCATATAATCCTTTTCTCCTCCTTCCCTTCCTATTGCCTTCTATAGTTGAGCTTATTCTTGCGGTACATTCTCTTTACATTTCTTACAAGAAGAGATAGCTCTTCATTATCTTCTTCATCTTCTTCATCATCGTAGTTGGAGGAGAAGACTTGAAAGCTATTGACTTTTTTTTAAGGTACAGCATCTTCTCTAACCTTCTTCTCCATCTCATGAGTCTTAAGATTTCCAATAAGACTTATGAGCTCCATCTCGTCTTTGTCATTCAACTCATTCAAGGTGGTAGCTTTGATTTCTCATAACAAAGGAAGAGACGAATCACCTTACGCACCTTTTGGTCGTTGCTTATTTCATCACCTAAAGAAGAAAGAGCATTTGTAATCTTAGTAAACTTGGTAATCATATTATCAATAGATTCATCTTCTAGCATTTTAAAATTTTCATATTGGGAACGCAAGAGATCTATTTTAGCTCTCTTGACTTGTGATGTTCCCTCGTGAGTGACCACTAAGTGTTGCCAAATCTCATAGGCGGATTTGCAATGGATAACCCGTGTTAAGTCATCCTCATTCAAAGCTGAGAGTATGGCATTTCGAGCCTTTGAATTAGCATCAAATTCCTTGAAGGTGAGTTCGGACCAAGTGTCCTCCTCACTTTCGGGTCTAGTAAAAGGCTTGGTCAAAGACTTAGCAACTAGACTACCTAGAGATTGTAAAAAAATGGTTATCCTAACTTTCCATATAAGAAAGTTGAGTTCATCAAATTTGGGAGGGGTCTTAATGTTATCGGCCATCTTTACTAGTGTATAAATGAAGATATAAAAATAGTGATTAGCAAATTATAGGATCTCTCTAAGGATGTGAAGCCAAAAACTAGAGTCTTAAATCTGATATCAATTGAAATCACTTAGAGGGGGTGAATAGGTGATAATGCTAATCAATACACAAATTTAAAATGTTATGATGCAACGATCACTCGAAACAAGATTAGAAGCTGAATACCCCGTGAAGGGCTCTGAACTCCTTCCTCGTGGTTCCTTAGATAAGAGTTTGAGGTGCGCAATACAATCTTATTGTATGAGTATTGATCGACAATATAGCAATGAATATAAAGCAAGTAAATAACACAAATAAATTAATCGCAAACACTGAGATTTGTTTCGAGGTTTAAGCACCCAGCTCTACGTCCCCGCCTTCACCCAGAAAGATTTAAGAACTACTATAACTTTCACAAAGAATTACAACCACAAGGGAGCACCCAACTCCTCTATCACACTCCTCTAGTCCAGAGGTAGTGGAGCCACAAATACAAGAATATCTTGGTGATCAAAAGACCACAAACCCTCTTTTGAAAAACTTTTTCCCTTACAAAAACCTTAGAGAATAATGTGTAGGATTGAAGCTCAAGTTTTGTAAGTGAAAAAGAAAATAAAATTGAAGAGAGTTTTGAATCAAAGACTTCAGTGAAAAGAGAGAATTTTGAGCACAAAAACTAAGAGCAAAAACTTCTTTTGAAAGACTTAAACTTGATTTCTTTTGCAAAAGATTGTTGTGATCTCTTCAACCTTAATCATCCCTATTTATAGGATAAAGGTAGGGATTAAAAGGTAAACTGTTATAATGAATAATTAGGAAAGTTAGACCCAAATCCAGCCATAAAAATCGTTTAGAGAAGAAAAGCACGTTTTAAAACGTGTTTAGAAAACTAGTCGTTAAGGCTAAAAATCAGCTCAAGTCGACCGGCCGGTCGACGGTTTTCAAAAAATATAACCGTTACCAGCCCACGGTCAACCGCCCGGTCGACCGTCCCAAACAGAGACATAGGTGCTTTCAGTCGGCCGAAGCTCGGTCGACCGACATGGGGTCCGGTCGACCGCCCGGTCCACCGGGAAACGTGCATACATGCACGCACCCAAAAGATCAGAAGCGCGGTCGACCACCCGGTCGACCGTTCTGACCTGAAACAGAGCCGGTCGACCGTCCGTCGACCGCAACACGCCAAAACAATTTCTTTTTTTGAAGATCTTAATAATTTTCAAATTAATTTTGATCAAGACTTGGTATACTATATAAAATAGAGTTTGTAAGTATTAGAATATGTTTAAAAATATTTTATATATAGGAGAAATATCTTTAGAAAAATCATGTGCAAAATCTTGTGTGTAGGGATATTGAGCTTCAATACTATACACTATCCTTTAACAAACTAAAAATTATAAAAACTGAGAAAGGAAGTCTCTGAGTCGCGTTACATCAAGCTAGAGCCTTCTCTCCTATAAAAACGTCTTCTTGCGCCATTTGCCTTTTAGCATCATAATCCTTACAATATGCTTAAAAGGCCATCATGACTTACCTGAAACTCATACTAAACAACTTATTAGTACCAAATAGTTTCTATGTGTTTTTGTTATCATCAAAACTTAAACAAATAGAGAGTGTAACCTTTTGGGCCAACATCTCTCAGTAGAGCTGTTGGGGCAATGTATTTTAATTCTTCATATCTCTTGTTGGTAGCAAGACGATTGAACGATCTCAAGAACGACTGCCCGACTAATTAGTACAATTTCAGCTCAAACCTCAAAGTTTAATTTCTATGGAGCTATGTGCATACAACTTCTCAAATGTAACAGTCCCAGCTTTCTAAATTTTCAATTAAAATAAACATTCCTTTAAATCGATAGATCATCATAATCATATCCATTCCTTGAAAATTTCGGCAGCACCTTCTTTGTAAATACTGATCTGACCTGATATATAATACAATCACAAAACTTTCGACAAATATTAGCCTACTTATTCTCAATCTAAACACATACTGAACTCAGAAATCATCCACGCAATTGTAAAGATATTTCGGCTTAATATCGCCTACTTATGAAGAAGCATAATAACATCAGCTCGAGAGTACTCCTCTCGGCATTCATAAAAATTCAGTAATGATATAATTTTAACTTATCATGATCATCACATTGATAATACATATCCCGATATCACAAACCCATAAAACTATTTCTGATGTCAACTTGAAATGAGATTACTTCAACAGCTCTCTACATATATACAAGATTAACCATCTGTCCTACATCCAACACATACCATCGATAAGCACAATTAATTTAGAAATACAACATGATTAGATTACACAAAAAGAGAATAAATTGATCCAGAACGAACTCCACGCATCTTAAACCAGACCCCTGTCTCAATGCAACCTGCAATATATCAGTCTGAGGGAGAGTGAGCTCGGCAGCTCAGTGAGTAGAGTAGGACAGAATCAGGAAATGATATACATATAAAAGAGAAGAATAAATGTTCAAGTAAGAAGGGTAAATATGAAAGAATAAAGAAAGCAGAAAAAATCAATGACATCTCATGATTTAATAACCAAGACAATGATCTCCAAAATCTTCAGGGATGATCAGATTCTTATAGTCATAAATTCCCAATCCCTTTCTAAATTTTCATTCTCCGTATGATAAGATGTATAATCTGTATAGAACAAATTTTGTTTAGTTGTTTGTCCTCGTCTTATGTATATGTAGCATGTGTTAATCATGTATCTTGTATTCCACATGATAATACACCAATCACCATAGTTAAGTCATAAATATAGTTCATGCATTCAGATAACACATGCATCACAAACATACTTGTATAACATATAACCATATCATACTTCCTATAATACAATATCACATCACACTTCACAACGTTCACATATCATTTCAATAAACTATACCATATATATTACTCACATGTATATATAATCCACAATAGAAGTGTGAAAAAATCTCCGTTTTCTCCTCCTACCGGCTCCCGCCGCCCCTTTCTTTGAAATGTGTGTGTGTATATAACAACAATACCGTCTTCTCCCTCTTACTGGCTCCCGCTGGCCCCTTCCTTCGAAATGTATATATAAAGCAGCAGCAATTATGCTGATGCCCGCATGGGAAGGACCCGCCGGCAGTCATGGCTGGCGGGCGGGTCGGCTGGCAGCAAGAGGGGGAGAAGGGGTAAAAGAGAGAGAGAGAGAGAAAAGGGGAAGAGATTAAGAGAGAAAAAAAGAGAGGGGGGAGAGAGAGAAGAAGAAGAAGAAGAATAGAAAGAAGAGGAGGAGGAGGGAAGAGGGGAGGGAGTTGACCGGGCTAGGCCGGCCTCGGCGGCGCGGATCAGGGGAGGCAGCCGGCGGCCTTGACCTGGCCACGGGCGGCCCTTGGCCTGGAACGGAGAGAGGGAGATAGAGAGGAGCGAAAAGAGAGAGGAAAGAGAGAGAGGGAAGAGAGAGAGAGGGCGGGAGTGAGAGAGAGAGAGAGAGATGGAAGAGAGAGAGAGAGTTATATTTAAGGAGAAAGGCGGTGGAATGGGTAAGTCTATGAGAAGAAGAAAAGAAGAAGAAAGAAAGAATTAAAAAATATATGATTATTTGGTATTATTTGAATAATATTTTATTTGGGTCAAAATTTGACTGATTAAGAATAGTCCCCAAGACTTCTCTAAAATTGAAAATATTACGCGGAGAGGGAATGTGAAATCAGGTTTAAGAAATTCATCCTGATTTGCAAGTTAAAATCCTGGAACATTTCGCTGATACCGGTCGACACCGGTTTGGCCTGATTTTTGATAAATTCAGAAAAATTCTAAAAAAAATCCTTAAAAGAGAAAATATGATTTTAAAAAATAATTTGGAAGCAGATTCCAGAAACTCAGCTCCAATTGTGAATTAAAAATTGTAAAGCCGATTATCGGTATCAGTCGACGCCGACTTCGGAGATTTTCCAAATAATTTTAAAAAATTCTAAAAAATGATAAAATATTAGAAAATAATATCTGAAACTGAAAGCAGCTCAATATGACTACCAGAAAGGTTAAATCAATTTTGTGTGCCGTATCTAGTACTGATACTGTAATACGTACGTCTAAGATCAGGGGGTAAACAACTATCCCAATTGACATACAATAATCATAAAAGGTTTGAGACGTAAACTCATCAGTATTATCAAGTCTAACTTTCTTGAATATGTAATCAGGAAATTGTGCTTGTAATCTAATTATCTGAGTAAGAAATCTCATAAATGCCACATTGTGAGTTGATAATAGACAAACATGTGACCATCTACTAGAGGCATTTATTAATACCATAAAGTATCGTAATTGTCCACACAACGGGTGAATAAGCCCACATATATCATCTTGAATACGTTCAAAAAATGTAGGTGATTCAGTTTTTATTTTAACTGGTGATGGTCTCATAATTAATTTCCCAAGAGAACAAGCTTCACATGAAATTTTTCTGGTTTGAAGGATCTTCTGGCCCTTCACGATATGTCCATATAATTTTTCAATAATTCTTCGCATCATTATTAAATCAGGATGACCTAAATGGTCATGCCACGGAGTTAATATCTGTGTATCTTTTTAACTATTATATGTGACTCAATCACATTTATATATGTGTAATGTAATCTTAAGTAAAACTTTGGTAGTTTTTCTAATATGTACTTCTTTCCTAATATATAAGTAGTAAAATACATATACTTCATATTTTCTTCAGTTGCAGACTAAGTATCATATTCTTGAAATATATATCATTAAAACTAAACAAATTTCTTTTGAATTTTAATGAAAACAAAGCGTCTTTTATGAAAAAGTTTGTTCCATTTGGTAATATAAAGCTGACTTTACCAATTCCTTCAATCAAGTCTAAATGACCTGATATTGTATTGATAATTGCCTTTATTGGTTTTAAATTGGAGAAGTATCTTTTATGTTTGAGAATAGTATGCATTGTACTACTATCTGGTATGCAAGTATCTTCAGTTTTGATCTTAACTTTATCATTAGTATAATCCATATCAAGTTTCATGTAAAATAAATCATTTGATGAGAATAAAGTTTCAAACATATTATTATAAATGAAATATAACATTCAAAGATAATTTTGACAATTATAAATAGTAAAACATAATAATACAATCATATATCTAATTATCACTAGTATTTATAAAAACATGATGGGTTGAAAGATCAGCAAAATCATCAGTAAAATCTGAAGCATCAAGATGAGTTAAATCATCCATACGATCATCATGTTCAGTGAAATTCACTTCCTTTTATTTTACTTTTAAGGATGCCTTGTAAAGCTTACAAAAGTACTTCGGTATTTGACACACTTGAGCCAAGTGCTCTTTGGAGCCACATTTATAATAGGAATCTTCAGGATTCTGAAAAAACTTTCACGAACATCTTTTTTTTATCATGTCTTTCTACATGACGCTTCTTGTGGATCGCGTTATTTTGTGAAGGTTGTAATAACCACTTCAACCACGTCCACGGTCACGATCACGATTATATCCTCGTACATAATATTTAAAAAAATGCAGCATTTATTTCTAAAAATTTTGTTGAACCAGTAGGACGAGACTAATAATTTTTTTTATCAAAAGTTCATTATTCTTCTCTACCACAAGAAGAGATGAAATTAGCTCAAAATATTTCTTAAAACCACGCAACCGATATTGTTGTTGCTGTGTTATATTAGATGCATGAAATGTGGAGTAAGTTTCTCTAATATTTCTTTATCTATGATATCCATCCCACAGAATTTTAATTGAGATACTATTCTGAACATTACAGAGTTATAATCGTTAACTTTCTTGAATTCTTGAAAGTGTAAAGCATTCCATTCATCACGTGTGGCAGGATGCACAACTTTCTTTTGATAATCAGATCTTTATTTGAGATTTTTTCACAAGACATTTGGGACTCTTACTGTGAGATATTCACATTTTAAGTATTTGTCAAGAAGTCTACGGGGAAAGATTGTCGATTTTGCCTTATCTTGTGACGACATGAAGTTCATCTTTTTATGATTTCAGTGAGACCCCTTGACTCGAGATGTATTTCTATATTAATAACCCAACACATATAATTTCTTCCTATGATATCAAGTGGAATGAATTCAAGTTTTGCAAAGTTTGATGTGGTGATAATTATAACAAAATACACAAATAATTAAAATCACAATATTTTTATTTCACAATAAAATAGTAAATTTACATCTCAACATAATAGAGATAAACAAAAGGGGGAAATAAACATTAAAAGTAAAAGGTTTAGATGAAAATCACTTGAAGACATATCTCCAACAAAAAGGATAATGATATTGATGATGGTGACGACAATAATAAACTTAAAAAAATGGACTGAATATCTTGCAAAAATTTTAATTGAAAAGCTTTTGGAGATAATGAAAAATTTTGAGAATGAAGGGAGATTAGAAGTGAGTTATGTGGTTTACAATTTACCAATTTTATAGAGTAAAAACTAGCCGTTTATAGGCGTTATCTAGCCATTGGAGGAGAGAGAAAATCAATTTGGATTTAATACAATTAAATGTTATAATAAAGAAGATGGTGAAATAAATACATTGTACTATATATATTTATGAGTTATAACATAGGCACGCCACTCTACTTGATACGTGTTTTGCAGACATAATTATGAAGTAATAAATATTGAAATAAATATTGCACTACCCTACTAGGTAAATATTTCAGTAGGTGTTAATACATATATAAATAACAAAGCAATAAAATATATAATATTGGTAGTTTGGGGTTTATTTCACACATGCATCAATTGAGATTTTGGTAAAGATAATAACAAGAAAGATTATTAGTTTGTCATAATCACATCACTTTAGTATAAATAGGTGGCAGAGCCTCCTTTCATACATAATAGTGATGTTATATGAATACAATTAGTATAATAATCAAGTTTTCATAATCAAATCACATTAGTATAAATAGGTGACAGACTCTTCTTTCATATATAGTTTGGTATTATACGAGTATTATAAGTAGAATAACTTATTATTTTTCCTTTGAGATAGTAGAGGTAGAGGTTGAGATTTATGATAGGACTTTTCGTTGAGCTAATGGAAGTAGAGGCTCGTGACCAGACTTTTAATTTAAGCTAATGGAGGTAGATGCTTGTGATAAAACTTTTTTCCTAAGCTGGTGGAGGTAGAAGCTGGTTACAGAAGTAGAGCGTTCGTGCTGATAACGTGTTATAAAATTCTTAAAATTATAACACTGAGACAGAGAATTCTAGAGAAAGTAGATGTAGGAATTCTTATTGATTTTTTTAAAGTGTACATTGAAATGAATTAGGAATGGCTTATTTATAAAAAAAAAAACTTTAGGGTACTATACAGTCACTATTTGCATGTTTGTGCCATCGCTTCGCATAGTAAAACCATTAATCCTGTATAGTGAATTGTGCATCCATCAATTTATAACAAGAGCAAAGTTCTCATACTATTGGTTGTTGTATTTCTTATATTTATAATATCTTACAGAAATCATATACCTTATCAACATTTAAATAACTCTCTCTTTGGTTTCTTCATACATATTTAATTGTTCCATCTTCCTTTTTTTTCTTTTTTTACTTTCCCGCCTCGGATGCTAGGGGAGGGGGGGAAAAAAAAAATCTAGAAACAACACGTCTCAATATGTGGCCTTTCCTAACAAAAAGACGTATCTTTACTTCTTCTTTCGGACAGAACTCTCTCAAATTTGACAATAAAGGTACCATTCAAACCTACAGATGTGGCTTTGTCATTTTTTTGTTTACGATACTACATGAAATTTCTTATTTTAAACACAGATTTTGTTTAGTCTAGCTCTGGTCTGATGTTTAAAAAAACACAGATTTTCCAAATCCAAAAAGAAAAAGCAAGATAGAAAAATGGAATAGAATGGGCCGGGCACAGAATTTTGGGTGTATCCGATATCAGGCTTTAATAAATTAATGCAGAAAAACAGGCGTCATATTTTTAAAATGATGTGTGTTTGAGTTAATTCTCCAAAACATTTGTAATAAGTCAGATCAATAAATTTTTCAATGAAACTTTACGAATGTATTGTGATGAAATTGTTAATATCATGTGATTGACCCATATCTGCGCCCATTCACTCAGTGTTGATGTTTCCATTTTTCTAATAATTTTGAGTGGGCTTTTGAAGACATGATCCAGTTTATTCCCATCCCAGTAAGGCCCAAATACATTTATCCATCACTTTGACATAATTGAGAAAGCCCAGTGGACTTCGAAATCAACCGATTTTTTCTTTTTTATCCTGTTTTCCCTCTGTTTCTTTTTTTTTTTTTTTTTTTTTTTTTTTTAAAGTTAAGGGCCTCGTGTTTCTTATTAATGTATTTTTTTTTTTTGTATATGCACGTGCAAAGTACGTGCTCAAATACGCTCCCCATGCATGTGAAAGAGAGAGACGCTTGAAAAGCTTACAGCAGTAGAGATATTTATTTTAACTGTTAAACCTTTAATTTCTTGGCTTCACTTTTGGGTATGTTTGGTTAAGGGTGGAAGTGAGAAAGTGAGGAATTGAGGAAGTGGTAATATTTTCCTTTGGAACTTGGGAATTGGTTAGTAAGTTTTCTAGTATTTGGATGTTGTTGGGAAGTGTGATTTGGAAAATGTTTTGTCTTTTCCGTGTTTGGATGGTAATGTGAAAGTGGAAGTGAAAAAGTTGACCACAAAGTTGACCGTAAAATAATATTAAAATAAAAATTAATTAAGAAAAATAAAAAATGACTGTAATTAGAATGCAAGTGAGATTTACATAATCAAAAATTAACTGTTTTGTGCTACAACTTATTACAAATGAGATTTACATAACCACAAAATTAACTGTAACACTCTGGAAGTGAGGAAATGATTGTGTAAAAGAGAAAAGAGAGAAGAAAAGAGGTTTTCTTATTTTCCTTTTCCGGTATTTGGATAGATAGGGAAGCGAGCAATTATACTTCTCTATTTCCTTACTTCCGTCCACTTCCTTGCAAGCAAACAGCCCCTTTATGTGGGGTGGGGAATCAGATTGGGATTTTGCACAATTTATAGGAAAAAGGCGATCATTTCTGAGAAAACAATCTTATTCTATTAAGAGTCTCATGAGTAATTTTTAAGAGTGAAACTCTTTAACACGAATATCATAACTAAATAATATTAAAATATACTCAATATTTAAAATGGACTGGGCTTATATAGTTAGTTGATCAGGTTATATGAGTCACTCCCGAAATTTTATTTTTTTATTAATTAATTAATTAATTTAAATAGATCCCACAAATTCCTTGAAGGCGGCAGTTGTCAACATGAGCAAGAAGTATTTTGATCTTTTTAATTATTTTATTTATGCTATAAACTAGCAGGTTAAACCTGAGTTTTAGGGAATGATACACCATCTAAACTATACTGAAATATACATATAAATAGATTTAGATACATACATACATAAATATGGATTGAAAAATGTATCTCAGCCCGCCAGCTGAGAGGCTCTGACGGCCACGGGGCTAAATCTAAGTCACATATTCTACTCACAACGCTACCATGATTGTAGCGTTTTTGTGAGCACGACTATCATGATCGCAGTATTTTTTTTGTGACGACTGCTACCATGATCGTAGTGCTAATTAGACTGAGAATATCTGAAAGTTTTTAGGACTGCGATCCGTTCGCAGTGCCAACTGAGAGAGTCTCTCAGCCGACGACTAAGGTACAGATATTTCATATGTATAAATAGATTTAGATACATAGATATGTCTGAGTTAAGTGTTGTTATCTAAATATATTTGCAAACATAAACAAACATGGCAATTGGTTTGTTTCTTCTTCCATTCTTTTCCCCTTGTTTCAGCTATGAGAGCCTGGTTTGTTAGAATTTCTCCTCCAATTTCTTGGTCCCAGGTTTTGCTCCAGGTTACCAGGGGGAAATGAGACACCGTGTCCCCTGTGCCCACGAATTGGGAAAAGTCCATGTCTTGATCTTTGGCTTGTTGACTTGATGACACATTAAAAACAACTCAATTCATTTCTACCAACCATCTCCTTAAATTAGGGCAGGCTCAAGACTAGCTACAAATATCCAACTTGGCTATTTTTAAAAAAAAAATTAAGTATGAATTCTGCAATTAAATTCATTCACTTTTTTGAAGTTGTTTTACATTATTTAAAATAATTAAAAATTAAAATTAAGTATTTTGGAGATTTCTTATCCATGCATCAAATAAGCACAAAATAGACGGCCGAAAATAACATATTACTTAGATCTATTTTATATATACAAATTCTCGATCCGAACATTTGATAATGGTCTAAACATATAAAAATCCTCACAGACTAATTTTTGCTAGGTTTCAAATATTACACATCGTTAAATTAATCAATTTACTATTTCGATCATTATTTTACGTCTACTTGATGATTAAAAAAAATATTCAAATACTTAAATTTTTTGTTCTTCAGCACTCTTAACAATATAGATTAACTCCAACAGAACAGAATGAATCTACAAGTTAAATAATTTATCATTGATTTAATTGAAAAGTATTCACCGTCTCATCTCGTGTCATCTTTCATCAAACAAGGGGACTTTAGCTGACAGGGACATTATAATTTGATAGGAAAAGGTTGGGTGTACCCATAAGAGCTTGTTTCATCAAGAAAAAATATTTGAAAACATTGTGCCCATGTCTCTCCCTTTTCCTATCTCTCTCTCTCTCAACTTTTGTATATCTACGCTATGTACTAATTTATTTAATAAACAAATATCCATGACATCCTTCTTGAAAGTTCTTAATTTTGATAATAACCAGGGAGGTACGTGTGAATTTCACGCTGAAGATTGATTTTTTAACTTTAATTCCTCACGTTACATTTCTCAAATTTCCACAAACTCTTTATCTAATTGTCGGTGGAAAATAAGGACAATCCTGGTGAACAAAAGGAAAGGGAAAACAAAGAAATAATTAAATAAAAGGCGAAAAAAACAGTTTAGGACTTGAGAGTAATTGCAGCTTGATCAGCCAATGGGACAAGTTTCACTGAAAATGTTTAAAATGAGATCAAAATTTTTATATTGTATATATCATGTCACTTTGTTTTGTTTCATTCTCATGGGACTACAACTGATAGTGTCACTTTACCAACCATTTAGGAATCAATTGAGTCAGAGATAAATAATAGTATAACTAGATTCATTAATAAATCTCTTTCCTCTCGCCGGTAAAAAGAAAAGAGTAAAGATTCTTGCACGCTCTTGTATAGAGACAAGTGGTGTGAACTGATTTAGTGCCTGTTTGGGCGGGCGAAATGGAGTGAGAAACTTACTATTCATTTTATAACAAATCCAGATCAGCTCAGCAATTTTCAAATTTGTGTTTGGTGAGAGATTTCCGAAACGCGTAACCATTACGCGAATCTCACATTTCATTGAGTTAACCTCTCTCAGAGGTTTAATCGCACGCTGGCTGGAAATGAGTCAGAAATCTGACACAACGGGATCTATATGTTCGTTTACACGTGAACTTTTTTGATTTAATGCGATTTTTCAATTTCGTGTGTAGATCCAATCAGGACCTCAGAGGAGTGCAGTTTTTTTCTTCTTCTTCAAATTTAATTAAAAGTGCACATCTCACAATGAAATCCTCTCTTGGAGATTTGCATTTAATTCATGATATTGTATCACAAGTGAGGGCTCAGCTGCCTATCAAATAGACCGAGAATAGACCCTGATTCTTGTTGATTCAGGATTTTCTCTTGAAACTAATTTGTTGTCTGCACTTTCAGAATAGTTTTCGCTATTTGAAGTTATTTTTTCAAGAATAATAATAATAAAGTTCATTTTAAACACTTTAGATATGAAAAGATTCTTTTAGCCAAAAAAAAAAAAAAAAGGAAAAGGAAAAGGAAATAGAAAAGGAGAAAGAAGGGAAAGTGAGTGGGTCATACTACTTAGCAACCAAGTCTTCTATCTTTTAGCCTGTAACTTAGCAACCAAGTCTTCTTTCTTTTGGCCTGTAACATTCTTAAGTTAGGTTCCCCCTCATTTTTTTTTTGTACTTTTTTCACAACAAAGCCCAAATAAAGAATGCTTTCAAGTTGGGGTGTGGTTTTTTTGTTCGTTTTGAACAGGAGTTGAGCTTGAAAAACTCTCCACTACGCACTCTTATTCTTTAATCAGTAACTTAGACTCCACTGCCAGAGATAAATGATTTGAGTTTCGATTTTAAAAAAATTTAATTCAGAGTTTGAAATCTAAAACATGAATTTCTCACCAGATTTATGTTTAGAATTGACAACAACAAACATAAAAAGACCTCATAAGGAATATATATATATATATATGGTGTGAGAAAATGCTCGATTCTTGTAAATAAAACTTTGATGAGGTTTGTTTATGAATATTTAAAAATATATTTTTTCAAAAAAAAAATTCCCTATAAATAATAAGTAAGAGATTGTAGAACTTTCTTTTTCTCACATCAGAATGGTTTAAAAATGAACTTACATATTCTTCAGCTGGAAATCCAGTCAAATGAGGGGGCAAACAAAATTACCCATTCAAAAATGGACTTCTTTTCTCTAAAATTATCTTGAGATTGTCTCCTTGAACTTATCATCTCTTTTTTCTTCACTGATCAAGCTTTGCAGTCTTCTGAGTGGTTCAAGGTATAGATTATCCCCTTCCTCACATGAAACTTGCCCATTGGCCTCGCACATTCAGGGCATGTTTGACAAGGAAGACAGCCTTAGAAAATCTAACATGAGACAGATTTTCTGTTGGAAAAATCTGATCCTGATAACAGCCTGCAAGGAATAGTTCGCTCTCATTTTTTATGTGAGTCATGTTTGAAGTCAAAAAAATAAGGAGAAGAAAAGCAAATTGGGGCTCACATAATATCATAAAATCACTCTCTATGACAATCCAACCACCAACAAATCAGTTTTTTATAGGTTAAAAATTTGGATTTTTCAGCTAAAATGGGAGGAAAACTGACAAGACCAAAATTCTGTGGAACCTACAGAATTTATTCTGTTTTCTTCCCGCCAAACAAACAGCTCTCTTCGGAAAGCTCGTGGGACCCACAAAATTTTAAAAAATTTGCAACAATCAAACCTTTTAGACTCCCCTTTTCACCTCTTTACCTGCAAAAGGAATAACAGTTAGGCATTTACTTTCTTGCATCTGAAAAAAGAAAAGATTAAAAAAAAAAAAATCAGATGATGGTCCAAAAAATATTCACCTCCCTTCACTTCCAAATCTTGCCAGTGTAAAATTGTCTTTTAATAAGCAAATGATTTCTCCCATGATATATATCTCAGACCCTTTTCCTCACTTGTTTCCTTTATCTTGGTCTCCTCTCCCATCAGTTTCATGGCCACATGGAAGTGACTACACAAGATAAGGGGAGATGTCACTAGTAACCACTTGGCTTCTCCACAACTCAAAAATCACAAACACCCAAGGGGCTTTCAAATGCCTTGTCACATTTCTCCTCTCTCTCTAATAAAATCTAAATATGGTTCTTGTTGTGTTCATCATCAACCCCACCCACCCCTCTTTGCACAAAAGAAGGGGATATGAACATACAAAGTAGCCAGCCCACACCTTGCCCTACCACCATTTAAGAAGAAGGAACACGCACATTTGCGGATTCAGTTCATGCGTGTGTGCACATATTATAAGAAGATCAATTTCGCGTTGACACATGAATAAGATGTCAGATTTTAGGAGCATAAAATTTTAAAGTCTTTAAATCTCTTGTTATTACAAGAAGGTCGATATAACGTTTCTGCACAGGATTGGCTCCCTTATAATATGTGTGTGTGGCTCACACACATGAACCGAACGCCACATTTGCCAACCCCATGTTGCTTTCATGCGCACTAAAAGGCAAATATCTGACTAGGTCATGCCTAACCGGAGTTTAACACGGCTTTAACACGCAAACCAAACACGCGCCACGTCAGCATAAACGACAAGAGGGGCGGCCGTTGATGGAGAAATCGATGCAATCGTGTTGGATGAGACCGGAGGCTGGAGAGCGACGTATGGACGGAGAAGACTGAGGGTGGCCCATCCAGTTTGGACATTTGGTGGAGGAGTTAGTTTTGGACAAGGGTAATTAGCAAGGGCTAATTTAATGACATCATGGCTGAGGGCAAAGTGGGCCAGGTGGGCCAGTGAGTGGGATGGGTCGGAGAGGCCAAACCCACAACGGTCCTTGAAGGTGGGCCTTATGGGTCGCGCAAGAGTGCAAGAAGCAAGATAATTAATTAATTAATTAGCCAGACACGTGGAAAGGATGGATAAGAACTAGGAAGACAAGAGTCATGGTGCGAATAATTTAGTATTTGTATATTTGGTACATGACACGGGCCAAGAGCTCCTGTTGGCTATAGAAAAGAGGCTCAACTGTCCCGCAGATTGAGTTGCATGTTACAATTTGCAGTAGTTTTGTTGTTAAGAACAATGTAGAGATCTACTGCACAGAAACAAAAAAGAGATCCAAGTTGAATGTTCAGCTTTGAAATTATCATGACATGTTTGTTGAAGTATGAAAAAGTCCAACATGAACTGCAACAGGCGGCGGGATCTCATCACTCATGGTGGACTTACAATCTAAAAATGCCAGCAAACAGTTAGCCCCCCAAATTTGAATCCATCCGCGAGAAACACCCTTGCCCTTGCCCTTCCCCTTCAAGTGATCTGCTCTGAATAATTCAGAAGAACCCAAATGGAGATCGAAACTGTTGTTGAGGAAACATCATCATTGCCATGCAAAATCGGTCTAGATGCCCAATGTAGGTCCACAAATCCAAAGGGGCAGCCTACACTAGGGGCCGTTTGTTTCGCGTAAAACTCCGTAATTCGTAAATGACTTACTACCCAGTTACAACTACAACGTTTGTTTGGACCGTAATTCGTAAAAGACTTACGTAACTCAACTAACACTCACTTGCAACCCAGTTACCATTCACTTACAGCCCAGTTACAGTTATGGTCATACAAATTTGTAATATTTTTTATATTAACATTAAAATTTTTTAATATTTAACTTTTTTTTAATATTTATTTGCAGTATTAAAACTTTTAAAATCACCAAATAGTTAATTTTGTGGTCAATATTTTCACTTACGACTTATACATTACGACAACCAAACACCGTAAAGTACAATACACTTTCCCACTTTACTATTTTATATTACCAATCAAACACCGTAAAACTTACATGCATGTAACTCATTTACAACTGTAAAAGACTTTACCAATTATGACTTACGAATTACGGTCAGTTACGACAACCAAACAGGCCCTAACTGTAGGAGTAGGACAACCCACCAAAAATGAAGTACATCTGTTGCAAAGAACCGAAAAACCAATTTGATCTACGACAATGGGGAAAATAGAGAGATTAGATAAGATCCAAGGCGTTCCTTGCAGTTAATTATAGAGGTGAAACCATTAAAAAAAATTAAAAAAGTAAAAATTTACAAAGGAAAATGATGGCGGCTGGTGGGAAGAAGGAGAGAGGAGAGTGGCGGGAGCAGGGATGAGGGTAACCCTAACGATCTGAAAATAAAAAAAATAACCACCAGAGATCGAAGCTGTAACACCCCGATCTGGGGGGTACGGAAACGTCACTGCGACGTATATACGCAGGTCGGAAATACCCTCACGTATATACGCTAAGTATCAGTACAGGTAAGAATCAGAGTGCGGAAGCACAGTGGTCATATACATTCCAACAGAAAAGTACAAGTATATAGTTATTACAGAGAGTGATACAATATTATAGGAATATTACATCACCAGAAAATACAAAAGTACATCATATGAAAGATATACAAAAGCTGAGAGGCTCACGAGCAGCAAAAGGAGTCTCGAGAACCAAACAGGAGAGGAACTGAGAGGAAGAGCTGCGACGATAATCCAAACTTCTGCTGCGCTCACGGTCGTCACGGAAGGATCTACTGCGCACTCTGAGCAGCTACAACAAAGTCACCAAGGTCCAGTCTCTAGATCTGAATATGAGAATGCAGGTTGTCAGACGCAACCCTGCTAGTATATATAATAAAGCCAAATGGCGTGCATAATAGGTACACGCGTACATCACCAAGTTATGTGATCCAAGTATGCAGGTACAAGTAATAACAAATGACATAAGAGAATTTAAAGGAACGATAGTGAAGCACATATATCGATGAATTTGAAACTAAAAACATGCATAGAAGACAGTATGAAAAGCATAGGTACGTATAAACATGCGGTAGATAAGTTAAACATGATAAATACAAGTATGGACAAAACTAGTTATACAAGCTCAGATTATGGATTCACGAGACAGATACGTCAAGGAATAATCCAAATAAGAAAACTCTCATCTATATACCACATATCTCATGTCGTCATCGTCTGAGTCTATCAACTTGAGTTTCCCTAAGAGTAACAGAACTATAGTGTGTCAGTAGTAATCATTTTGTCACATAAATCATATGTCATAAGGCAGGGTGTCAATTCAGAGCACACTATAACTGGAGAATATAAATGTATGTTGCATTTTAAGTTATCCAATAATAATAACCAGTATCGTTTGATATTTCAATCGCCTTCCTACTAGCGCCTCACATCACCGATAGTCTATATTAGAGTCTGCACTCTGTAGAGCTTGCCAGGGTCTGATATGTGAGTATCAGGATCCGAACAAAGGAGAAGCCAAATATCACACGTTCCTAATATTATTATTGTTTGGTTGTTTTATGTTATTCATCTGATTCATATGCTTTTGTATGTGCTACCGGTACACATACATCCACTTATGAATAAGACGAGTTATTATTTGGAAACTGATAAATCTGATAGCTCATATTTATAGTGGGTCCCATCTCTGCCAGGGACTAGGCTCAGGAGTACAGGCTATTGCTTCAGGGGACTTATCATTACGCGCCCCACACGACACTTCAGATTCAGGTTACTGCTTTCGGGACTTATCATTACGCGCCCTACACGACACTTCAGAAATATCACCATTATAAATATGACATTATACCGTTTCCATCAGTTTCCCCACCCCAGTGTAAGTTGAGTATTTTTATTATACATAAATGAATTGCCCAAAGATAATATTCACAAGTGTATACAGTATAACCATGATTATCCAACTACGGCAATTAACAGGAGTATAATACCAGGAGTATAATACCAGGAGTCACCCTTTTTCAGGGTTCAGAAATACAAGAGTCAAGAGTACATGAGTTCAAGAGTACCAAATATCTGTTAACAGTATAATAATTATGCCAAGTCCCCGTAAAAGTAATAGTCATGAGTATGCAATATAATACAAGTGCCACAATATTAGATCAAGTGTACCAGTATCGGGTGATAGCATGTCAAGTGTCAAGTATTATTATATCAGGTGTCAGGTAGAAGGCGATAAGTATAGCATGGCACGTACCGGTGTCAGATATCAAGTAATAAGTATAGTATGGTAAGTACCGGTATCAGATATCAAATAATAAGTATAGGATGACAAGTACCGGTATCAGATATCAAAAAATAAATATAGCATGGCAAGTACGGTGTATACATATCAGGGTCAAGTAACTAATATATAGGTGAGAGTCGCAACATCAAATACTAGGTATCAACCGTCACATAACATGGTACAGGAGAATGGCATAAACATTTCAAACTCTTCACAACATTATTTTTAACAATAATAAATTTATCTATTTATTAGCCACGCGAAGCCAAGTAAAGCGGGAGCAGTTTAGGCATACCTGGTATAATACCGGTTCGGCAAGGTATAATAACGGCCGCCAGCTATTTATAAAACATGATAATTTTAGAAATCATTTATTTAACATATACCAACTTGCATAAAGAGACGCTATATATTAAAAGCAAGATAATAATTATTAAATATGAAACGATGATAATAAAGTAAGAAATGTCAAAGAAATGTACCGCCTAATACCGGAATGAAATGCCAGGATAAAATCTGAGAAATCTGCGAACCCGTTCGAGCAAGCTACTAGCCTATATTTATATATTAAAATATATAAATATATATATATATATATATATATATATATATATATATATATATATATATATATATATATATATATATAACATTAGAGAGGGAATGAGAGAGGAGAGAGAGGGAAGAGAGGAGAGAGAGAGAGTATAGGGTATTTTAAAAGAGGAAAATAAGAATTAATGGGAAGGGGTATAATTGAAATTATGAGGAAGTAAATAAGGGGTTGAGGAGGGGCTATTTAGGGAAAGTAAAAAGTAGTTATATTAGGAAAGAATAAAAGAAAGAAGAAAAGAAAAGAAAAGAAAGAAAGAAAGAAAGAAAGAAGGAGGAGGGGGGAGATGGCCGGCGGCCGGCGAGGAGGGCGGTGGCCTGGGCCCAGGGGAGAAGGGATAGTGGAGTTTGTTGTTGTTGTTTGGTATTTGATGGAGATGGTGGTGGTAGTTGGTTGTGGTGGTTGTTGGAGGTGGTGGGGAGTTAGAGGAGGAGAAAGAGATGACGATTGAGGGTTTGAAAGTGGAGGAGATGGTGAGTTGATGGTGAATTTTGAAGAAGAAGAGGAAGTGGTGGGAATGGGTTTGGTTGAAATTGAAGGTGGAGGAGTGATGGTTGAATGAAAAGGAGGTGGTGGAGTGGAGAGGGGTGTGGGGGAGGTGATGGTCGGTGGCTGTGGGGGGCGGCGGCAATGGTGGTGATGGTGGAGGCGACGGTGGTGAATGTGAAGTGGGTTTGTTTTTGTTGAAGTTGATTTGGAGTTGAAATGAAGATTAAAAGAAAAAGGAAGAAGAAAGAAGGGTTTTTAATGGAGAAAAGGAGGAGGAAGTGTGATGATGAAATGAGATGGAGAGAAGATGAGCTATTATTGCAGCCCTACAGGAGGCTGTAGGCGACTGCAGGCGGCGGTTGCAGGGAAGGGGGCACAGCATGGGGAAGTCAAAGGGGAAGAAAAGAAAAGAAAGAAAAGGAAAGAAAATATAGGAAAAAGAAAAAAATAAGAAAAAAGAAAAGAAAATAGTAAAAAAAATATTATTAAATATTAATTTATTAAAATATCTAGAGTATAAAGTAGGGGAGTAGAGAAGAAAAAGAAAGAAAAAAAATTGTTGGTAAATAATATTATTATTTAAATAGGGCAAAAATTTGACTGTTTCAGAAACGTTTCGAAAAATTCTCAAAAGTAGAAAATATTATTTTAAGATAACTGATAAAATTAGATTCGAGAAATTCAATATAATTTTTAAATTAAAAATTCTGAAATTTTTCAGCGATACTAGCCGACACCAGAATTGGTCAAATTTTGATAAATTTAGCAAATCTCAAAAAATGTATTTAGATAGAAAAAAAATTTCAAAAAGTAACGTGAAAGTCATTTTTGAAAATTCAATCCCGTTTGAAAATTAAAAATTCGAGAATCAGTCAGTGATGCCGATCGACACCGGCTTTGGAGATTTTGCAGAAAAATTCTGAAAATTCTCGAAAATCATGAAAATCTAAAATATTGAAAAACAGTATCTGAAACTAAAATTGATCAAATCAGACTTTCAGAAAGGTCAAATCAGGCAGCAGCTGGTATCGGGTTCCCGGTCCGGGTCAGGGCTGACTATAAAACCAAGAATCCAGATTCTATATGATAAACGTGAGAAATCACAACTTAAAAACAATACTGGAAGAATATTGAACAATACGGTTAAACAAAATTAGGACAAGTATCTGGGTACGTATCCCGGGAACGGGGTGCTACAATCTACCCACCTAACAAAAATTTCGTCCTCAAAATTTCTATAAGGAGGGAGATGAACATAGAAGATATTAAAGTCAATGATGATAATATGATAAATTGAAAAGGATAAGGAAGATTATCAACTCAGGATACAAATCTGAGTTGGCTGAAGAGATGACAGGAAGAAGCTGAAAAGATAGAAGGGTCTCACGATCCAAGGAAAAGATTGCGAGAAAGGAAAAGATAACACCGCACTTGCGATTGGAATGTATATTCAAGACTCGTGCTCTCCAGCTGCAAATTAATACATCATTAATCTGCCAACTGGTTGTATTGAGAATGTTAGAGCCTAGGCTCTGATACCATCTTGTGACGCCCCCGATCCGGCGGGTACAGAAACGTCACTATGACATATATACGCAGGTCGAAAATACCCTCACGTATATAGCTAAGCATCAGTACAGGTAAGAATCAGAGTGTGAAAGAACAGTGGTCATATATATTCTAATAGAAAAGTACAAGTACATAGTTATCACAGAGAGTGATACAATATTACAGGAATATTACATCATCAGAAAATATAAAAGTACATCATACGAAGAGAGAGACAAAAGTTGAGAGGCTCACGAGCAGCAAGAGGGGTCTCGAGAACCAAATAGGAGAGGAACTGAGAGGAAGAGCTGCGGCGATAATCTAAGCTTCTGCTGCGCTCCGATCGTCACGGAAGGATCCGCTGCGTACTCTGATCAGCTACAGCAAAGTCACCAAGGTTCGGTCTCTAGGATCTGGACATGAGAATTTAGGGTTGTCAGACGCAATCCTGCGAGTACATATAATAAAGCCAAATGGCGTGCATAACAGGTACACGTGTACATGATCAAGTGATGTGGTCCAAGTATGCAGGTACAAGTAATAACAAATGACATAAGGAAAATTAAAGAAACGACATTAAATTATATATATATCGATGAATCTGAAACTGAAAACAGGTATAGAAGCAGTATAAAGAGTATAGGTACATATAAACATGCGGTAGGTAAGTTAACATGATAAATATAAGTATAGACAGAACTAGTTGTACAAGCTCAGATTATGGATTCACGGGACAGATACGTCAAGGGGATAATCCAAATAAAGAAACCTCATTTATATACCATATATCTCATGTCGTCATCGTCTGATTCTATACAACTTGAGTTTCCCTAAGAGTAACAGAACTATAGTGTGTTAGTAGTAATCATTGTGCCACATAAATTATATGTCATAAGGCAGGTGTCAACTCAGAGCATAATACTATAACTAGAGAATATAAAGGTGTGTTGCATTTTAAGTTATCCAATAATAATAATCAGTATCATTTGATATTTCAATCGCCTCCCTGCCAGCGCCTCACATCACCGATAGTTCATACTAGAGTCCACACTCTGTAGAACTTGCCCGGGTCTGATATGTGAGTACCAGGACCCGAACAAAGGAGAGACCAAATATCACACGTTCCTAATATTATTACTATTTGGTTGTTTTATGTTATTCATCCGATTCATATATTTTTTGTATGTGCTACCGGTACACATACATTCACTTATTAATAAGACAAGTTATTATTTGAAAACTAATAAATCTGATGGCTCATATTTATAGTGGGTCCCGTCTCTGCTAGGGACTAGGCTCAGGAGTACATAATATTGCTTCCGGGGACTTATCATTGCGCGCCCCACACGACACTTCAGATTCAGGCTACTGCTTCCGGAGACTTATCATTACGCGCTCCACATAGGGTTGTCAGACGCAATCCTGCGAGTACATATAATAAAGCCAAATGGCGTGCATAACAGGTACACGTGTACATGATCAAGTGATGTGGTCCAAGTATGCAGGTACAAGTAATAACAAATGACATAAGGAAAATTAAAGAAACGACATTAAATTATATATATATCGATGAATCTGAAACTGAAAACAGGTATAGAAGCAGTATAAAGAGCATAGATACATATAAACATGCGGTAGGTAAGTTAAACATGATAAATATAAGTATAGACAGAACTAGTTGTACAAGCTCAGATTATGGATTCACGGGACAGATACGTCAAGGGGATAATCCAAATAAAGAAACCTCATTTATATACCATATATCTCATGTCGTCATCGTCTGATTCTATACAACTTGAGTTTCCCTAAGAGTAACAGAACTATAGTGTGTTAGTAGTAATCATTGTGCCACATAAATTATATGTCATAAGGCAGGGTGTCAACTCAGAGCATAATACTATAACTAGAGAATATAAAGGTGTGTTGCATTTTAAGTTATCCAATAATAATAATCAGTATCATTTGATATTTCAATCGCCTCCCTGCCAGCGCCTCACATCACCGATAGTTCATACTAGAGTCCACACTCTGTAGAACTTGCCCGGGTCTGATATGTGAGTACCAGGACCCGAACAAAGGAGAGACCAAATATCACACGTTCCTAATATTATTACTATTTGGTTGTTTTATGTTATTCATCCGATTCATATATTTTTTGTATGTGCTACCGGTACACATACATTCACTTATTAATAAGACAAGTTATTATTTGAAAACTAATAAATCTGATGGCTCATATTTATAGTGGGTCCCATCTCTGCTAGGGACTAGGCTCAGGAGTACATAATATTGCTTCCGGGGACTTATCATTGCGCGCCCCACACGACACTTCAGATTCAGGCTACTGCTTCCGGAGACTTATCATTACGCGCTCCACACGACACTTCAAAAATATCACCATTAAAAATATGACATCATACCGGTTTCTATTAGTTTCCCCACCCCAGTGTAAGTTGAGTATTTTTATTATACATATATGAATTGCTCAAAGATAATATCTACAAGTATATACAGTATAACCATGATTATCCAACTACGGGAATTAACAGGAGTATAATATCAGGAGTCACCCTTTTTCAGTGGCTCAGGAATACAGGAGTATAGGAGTTCAGGAGTACCAAATATCTGGTAACAGTATAATAATCATTAACAGATTCCATATGTGAATTTAACTAACAAACAGGCCCTAGATGCTTGATTGGTCGCTAATATTGCATATTTAATATCATATGTCCATACTTATTATAGAATAAAAGCCTGCATTGTCCTAATTAATTGTTTGATTTATTTGCAGGCCCAATCTTTAAGGAGTTGAAGAGAAATGAGCCCAAAGCCCACCAAAATTCTGAATTAAATCAGAATTAATTCGCACCAAGTAAATCAGGGCAAAATCAAGAGGTGGAAAACCGGTTGAGAAGAATCCTCTCAGAATCGATCGGTTAAAGCCAAGAATCCAAGGCCATTTCGTCAGAATCCGGGACTCAAACTGACAAACCAACTCCAGATATAGTCAGAAGGCCAAACCAGCGCGACCCACCAATAGGGTGTGGCCACCTGGCCACACCCTGGCCGCTGAAACGCGACAATAGCCGCGTTTCCGCAGCAATCTTGGGGAGTTATGGGGAGCATTTGCTCCCCCGTTCTCCCCGGGATCCTGATTGTTGGGTTTATGCCTATAAAAGGCCTATACTTGCGCTGAAAAAGGGACGAACATACAGATTAGGATTTAGCCTAGTTTTCATTCTTTGTAGTTTAGGTTTTTCTTTTCTTTTTATGTAACATGTATGTAACTTAGGGTAGAAGAAGATTCATGTAAGTAAGAGAGAGAGAGGCTGACGTTGAGAGTGACACCGATGTACCCTCCTCCTTTCTTCCATTGTCTCTGCAATTAATAAAGGTAAAAGCTTCTTTTTATGTTCGTATTTTGTTTTGCTTTCTTCTTCCTCTTCTACTTTACCTTGATTGTATTTGTTGAGTTTACAAGTGAAATCCAAAGCAAGTATAACTAAGCTACGTGAGAGCCAGCGATAGTTCATGAAGACGTTCTCCTCTTCCAAGATCTGCATCACTTCGTTCTTGCTAGGCTTGACGATATAATATGCACGGGGACTGAGCTCGAGCTTATGATCTATGCGTTTAACGCCTCCGAAGCAAAGGTAGAACATGCAACGGTTTCCAGATAAGTCATCACTCAACCTAGGTAAGTATTCCTTCCTTTCTTTCCTTTCTCTCATTTCTGTAAATTATATCACCACCTCTTCCAACTCTTTCTTCTCCACTCACTCCATTTGTACATAGTCGCTTTTCTTGTTTTCTGATTTGTCCACCTTCTTCATCTTTCATTTTCTTCTTAACTTTAACTATAACTTTCTTTTTCATTTTTATAACTTTAAAACAGAGAAGAACTTTCGCTTATTTTCATAACAATTTCAA
Organism: Agave tequilana; assembly: GCA_038442645.1. Taxonomy (NCBI): domain Eukaryota; kingdom Viridiplantae; phylum Streptophyta; class Magnoliopsida; order Asparagales; family Asparagaceae; genus Agave; species Agave tequilana. The sequence continues at coordinate 118,781 of JAVJIF010005124.1, forward strand.
TAAAGAAACGTAAAGCTTCCATCGCAAACCCTCCTTGTGGATCACGACCCGCATAGCCACTTGCTATAGCGGAAGAATTGAGCACTTGCACATCTCCTTTCTTAAGTTCTCTAATCTCGTATTTTGTGTGCAGGTTTTGCCTTAATCAAATTTTGGCGCCGTTGCCGGGAGGGTAACATGTTTTTTATTGAAATCTGAATTTTTTTTGAAAATTTTTTAGAATTAAACGAATTTTCTTCTCTGTTGCAGGTTACAGGGCAATCAAAGCAGGAAATTAATATTGCAGTGACATACAAGTGGCCTTGGGCCTCTGCTCTAGAAAGCAGAGACCAAGGGCCCTCTGAATTGCTGCGTTTCCACGGCAAAAGCCGCGAAACCGCGGCAATGAAGAGTTGGCTACTAACAGCTTTTTGCAGGGCTGCTTAGTTTACAAAAATTCTAGTTTGCTGCAATTCTTTATTTCCTATATGCCATCACATAAGCCTGCTAAAAATCACAGTAAAACGTTTGTTGCAAAAGTTAAAAATTGATTAGACGTTTGCATCTTAGGCACGTGTCTTTTCAATTCCTTTACTTTACTGTTGAAGAGTGCTGGAGCAAGGTACGTACGCATTGCATCTAGAATAGGACTATCTCTTGGTTGATTTATATCGCTTTGAGTGCATCTTATTTATCTTGTACACTTGCACACAAAAAAACTGATTTTAAGGGCACCACCCATTAACAAGATAAGGTGGAGATTTAATCACCCTTCCTTAGCCCAAAAATCAGAATCCAAGCACTCACTAACCCAAGCCTAACTTAAAATGAGTAGACGCTGGCCCTAGGGACATCTCGGACTCAATTAGGAGATTATCCTAAGGGGAAAAAGTGTTGGAACTTGACTCTTGTCAAATCAGTGTCTAGGAAAGGGATTAAGGGCCGAAAGCCCGAAGGTTGGTGGTTATTTAATTAAGGAACGTCTTTTGACGGAAAACCTCCCACCAACCTTGCCCTGACCTGGCTGATTAGCTTGTGGTCAAGGTCTACATTAAACCTCCCGTGGACAGTCTAACCAGTTAGGAGTCGTCTAGGTCTAGGTCTACCCTAACTTAGGTTAGAATTTTTTTCTTTCTTGTTTGTTTATTTGTTTGTTTTTCTTTCTTTTTGTTTGTATTCCATTGTGTGATATGGCTTATAATAATAATTTTTTCAACTATAATAATAATCCATATTACACATCAAACTCTTTTTCGGATATTACCAACCCGGCATATCATGACTTTAACCAACTTAGTGTGCCGGATTGGTCTTATCCGAATCAATATAACCCATGTCCCCCATCGTAAGACTATAATTTCCATAACGATTTCAACTCTTCACAGAGTCAGTGGGGATTTACCTACCCCGAGTCAAATTTTCAACCAAATTATCCCCCTTCTCCACCTAGTCCACAATATTTTCAAGAGTCATACTCAGTTCCACCAGTCCAAAATAGAAGACCATCAATATTGAAAATGAGTATGCGTGAGTCCACACACAAATCCCAAAATCTGATGGACTCACAATTTCACTACCACTTCCAAGACAACTCTTCATCTTTTCATCAAAACAATGAACCCATCAATTATGAAAAGATGCTTGAAGCCATGACTCATGCTCAAAATGCTAGAAATCGTGACATAGATATGATGGTCGAATCTCTTCGTTCTCACCGTTTGATCAGTTCTGATGTCACTAACCATCCTGTTAGAGTCGAAGAGTCATGTAGTCTTGGAAATCAAGATTCTATTTCAGAACAACCACTTGAACTTGCCCAAACTCCAAATTTTGAAAAAGATATTGACAGTTTAGCAAGTTTTCCTTTTCCTGAAATAGAACTTGAAAATGAATATGATCATGAACCCCAACTTAGTGATTCAATTCTACATCCTAGTTCAATTATGCCTCCGGTATCTTCACCTGATTTTAATCTTTTTCCTGAGTCAATATTGAATCCTGTGCCAATTCATCATGAAATTGAATCACCCATTCTTGAGGATCATATTGAACTTGACCAATTATACAATTTTGAAAATCCTATTGACAAATTGGCAAGTTTTCAATTTTTTGATATTGAACTCAATGAGATATGTGACCTAGATTCTCAAATCTGTGATCCAGTTCAACTTTCTGAATCAATATTGACTCCTGTTGTGTTACCAAACTTGAGTAATATTTTAGAGTCAGTTTTGATTCCTCCACCTATCATTCCTGAACTGGAATCACCCACATTAAGTCACATTCCATTTTTAGAAAATACATGTGGACTAGAGTTTCAACTTCTTGACTTGGACCCGCTTCTTGAACCAATTTCGACTCCTGAACCTTTACTTGATTTAAGTCACCTTCCCGAGTCGGTATTAGTTCCTGTCCTTCCTGAGTCCAAGTCAACCGTTCTATCATTTCATACTCCATTCTGGGACGAGGTGGTTGACAAATTTGACTCCGAAATTAGTTATGGAATATGAAAATTAGATGGGGTTAAATTTTTAATAAAAATTCTTCATGGATTTATCTTTTTAATGGGTTATATTAAAGATATTTCTGGTGGGTTCCTCCGAGACCCAAGAAAAGTTGATTGGGCCGCGTTTCGTGGACCAATCAGACCACCACCGGAACCACCACCTTAAGGTAACCATTTTCCTTCCCTTTCTTCTTTTTCATGCATCTATGCATTAATTCATACATTGAGGACAATGCATGAGATAGGTGTGGGGGAGGGTCTAACATAACTTTCTTTTTCTTTAAAAAAAATTAACATTTTTCTTTACTTTTAAAAACCTTTTGAAAAATAGAAACAATATTTTGACTTATTTTTGTAAGAAATTAAGTTAATTTTAAGGAATAGGAAAATCCAAATTATGATTTCTTATACTTGGTCAAAATAAGATTATTTGTTTGATTTTTAGAGTTAGGAAGATAATTTGTCAAAGTAATTTGGTCTTGATCTTTACCTTGATGAAATATGCACACTTCATACACTTACACACTTAGGGTTCAAAACAAAGATTCTTATGCCTTATAAAAAAAATAAAAAAAACAAGCTAATTATTGATTAGCTAGGTGCTTTGGCCTAAGCAAGCCTTAGTATTTATGCGAAAGATGATTAGATAAGTTATAAAAAATATATATATATATACAAACAAATCTAATTATTGACTAGCTAGGTGCTTTGGCCTAAGCAAGTCTTAGTATTTATGCGAAAGATGATTAGATAAGTTTGAAAAGAAAAATCCTCTGATTAAGCTGTGTATTTGTGCCTAATAAAGTATAAGTATTCACGCCTAAAAGAGATTCATATAATAAAATCCTTAGTTTTGTGGCCTTGTTTGCTCGAGTCCTTAAGTCCTTGGGGGTGTTTTCTCACCTGGTGCCCTAAGACCGTTTGGTTTGGGAGTCATCGATTAAAGGCTCGTTACATAGGCAGATTAGAAAGCCTAATAAAACTAAGGAATAATACCACAAAAAAAAGTATATATATAAAAATAAATAAGGCATAAGAGTTAGAGTTAATGAACCCTTAGTCAAAATTTTCACAGTCACAAGTGCATATGACTTAGGGTAAAGTAATAGACTAGATGAGAAGTACAATTTGACTCCTTACTTTGATTGATAACAAATTTTTAAATAGAGACTAAGTTTAGGAATGAAAAATTCGATTTTCTTATAACTTATAGATTGCTTAGATCTTACAATCATATTTCAAATATTTTTCTCTTTCAAAATGCTTTTCGAAAATACTAACTCTTTATTTCTCTTTCTTTATGGATTTTGTGGGTGTAATCCGCTGAAAACCCTCACGAGACAAAACTCATCCTCTAGGGGGAACCTAGAGGTTTAACGGCCTGTTGCACATGCTCAGTGCAATCGCGTGACCTGCGAAAGTGGTCTAATAATCCTTAGTATAGTTTAGTTGTTTTGCTCGAGGACGAGAAAAAGATAGGTATGGGGGAGTGATTGGTCGCTAATATTGCATATTTAATATCATATGTCCATACTTATTATAGAATAAAAGCCTGCATTGTCCTAATTAATTGTTTGATTTATTTGCAGGCCCAATCTTTAAGGAGTTGAAGAGAAATGAGCCCAAAGCCCACCAAAATTCTGAATTAAATCAGAATTAATTCGCACCAAGTAAATCAGGGCAAAATCAAGAGGTGGAAAACCGGTTGAGAAGAATCCTCTCAGAATCGATCGGTTAAAGCCAAGAATCCAAGGCCATTTCGTCAGAATCCGGGACTCAAACTGACAAACCAACTCCAGATATAGTCAGAAGGCCAAACCAGCGCGACCCACCAACAGGGTGTGGCCACCTGGCCACACCCTGGCCGCGAAAAAGCGGCAATAGCCGCGTTTCCGCGGCAATCTTGGGGAGTTAGGGGAGCGTTTGCTCCCCCGATCTCCCCGGGATCCTGGTTGTTGGGTTTATGCCTATAAAAAGCCTGTACTTGCGCTGAAAAAGGGACGAACATGCATATTAGGATTTAGCCTAGTTTTCATTCTTTGTAGTTTAGATTTTTCTTTTCTTTTTATGTAACTTGTATGTAACTTAGGATAGAAGAAGATTCATGTAAGTAAGAGAGAGAGGCTGACGTTGAGAGTGACACCGATGTACCCTCCTCCTTTCTTCCATTGTCTCTGCAATTAATAAAGGTAAAAGTTTCTTTTTATGTTCGTATTTTGTTTTACTTTCTTCTTCCTCTTCTACTTTACCTTGGTTGTATTTGTTGAGTTTACAAGTGAAATCCAAAGCAAGTATAACTAAGCTACGTGAGAGTTAGTGATAGTTCATGAAGACGTTCTCCTCTTCCAAGATCCGCATCACTTCGTTCTTGCTAGGCTTGACGATATAATGTGCACGGGGACTGAGCTCGAGCTTATGATCTATGTGTTGAACGCCTCCGAAGTAAAGGTAGAACATGAACGGTTTCCAGGTAAGTCATCACTCAACCTAGGTAAGTATTCCTTCCTTTCTTTCCTTTCTCTTATTTCTGTAAATTATATCACCACCTCTTTCAACTCTTTCTTCTCCACTCACTCCATTTGTACATAGTCGCTTTTCTTGTTTTCTGATTTGTCCACCTTCTTCATCTTTCATTTTCTTCTTAACTTTAACTATAACTTTCTTTTTTATTTTTATAACTTTAAAACAGAGAAGAACTTTCGCTTATTTTCATAACGATTTCAATAAAGAAACGTAAAGCTTCCATCGCAAACCCTCCTTGTGGATCACGACCCGCATAGCCACTTGTTATAGCGGAAGAATTGAGCACTTGCACATCTCCTTTCTTAAGTTCTCTAATCTCGTATTTTGTGTGCAGGTTTTTGCCTCAATCAATGCTCGAAATCACAATCTGCGAGCTCGTAGATAATTTATAATTAGAAGACATTCTAAAAGTAGAATATACTCTTTTTCTTTTATTTCTTACCTCAGTCAATCAGATGTCAAAAGTTGCAAATCTTCAATCTTTATTTTTTCTTCTGTTCGGGGGTGCTTGGTTTGATGGAAATAAGAGAAGAAAATATAAGTGGAAAATAAGAATGGAAAGTGTGACAGTGTAGTAGGAAATTGAGATTTGTGCAACTCACATTTTGGTGTTTGATTGTAATGTATAAGTGAAAAGTATATTTATTAATGTGAAAGTGAAAGTGAAAAAGCTGACCACAAAATAATATTAAATTAAAATTAATTATGAAGTAACATTTTAGGATTGTAATTGGACTGCACGTGAGATTTACATGACATCAAAATTAACTGTTTTGAATTACAACATATTACAAGTGAAATTTGCATGCCTTGCAGGTAAAAAAATAGCAGTGTAAAAAGGAGGTGTAAAAAAGAAAAGGAAAAGAAGAAAATAGGTTTTTCAATTTCATATTTCTGATTCAAAACTAATAAGAGAAGTGAAAAATGAGTTTTTTTCACTTTCCTATAACCAAACACGCCCTCAATAAATGGTGATTGAATGCCATCACATGCACACGCGCTTCCATTAAAATGTTTTTAACGAAACCTCAAAAAGAATATTCTTATTATATATTGCCCCCTCTTTCTCTTCTAATCAGTGACTGGTCTATAACCGTAGGGTCTGTTTGTTTGGACGTAAAAGCCGTAAAAGATCGTAATTCGTAAATGACTTACAACCCCATTAAACTACGATGTTTATTTGGAGCGTAATTCGTAAAAAACTTATGCAGCTCAACTACCACAACTTACAATCTAATTATCACTCACTTATAGCTCACTTACAGTTAATTTTATTGTCATGCAAATTTATATTATTTTTATGTTAATATTAATTTTTTAACATTTAACATTTTTAGTATTTATTTGCAATATTAAAAATTTTTAAATCACCAAATAATTAATTTTGTGGTCAGCTTTTTCACTTACGACTTACACATTACGACAACCAAATATCGTAAATGATCTAGTTGAAACCTGCACACAGAAAATATAAAATTTTAGACATTAAGAATAGAATGTGTACAAGTTTTCAATACTTCCGCTATAGCAAGTGGCTATGCGGGTCGTGATCCATAAGGAGAGACTAGCGATAAAAGTTTTTTATAAGTTCTCTTTAGTTCATGAAAAGAAAATGAAAAAAAGAGTTATAGTTAAGTTAAGCAGAAAGTGGTAGACTGAGAAGGTAGAGAAATTAGAAAATAGATTTATATAAAGAATTAAAAGGAGTAAATAAAAGAGTTGGAAGATAGTGATGTTGGTGATCTAAACTAAAAACTAAAAGAAAGACAACCTAAAAGAAGTACTTACCTTCTTTGGTTGATGAGTTACCATGGATCATTCACGTTTACTTTGCTTCGGAGGCAATCAACGCATAATCCATAAGATCGAGCTCAGTCCCCATTCCTATTACATCATCAAAACGAATATGAATGAAATGATACAGAATATTAAGGAGGAGAGCATCATCATGAAATATCAGTGGCAACACACAATAAAGTTATTCCGATACTACTAGATTCGCTTAGATACTCATCAAAAATCAAAAGAGGAATTGAAAGAAAACAAGAATAAAGATGAAAAAGTAACTTTCAATGCGATTAAATAATAATGAAGAAAAGATAAATACTTACACCGGTGTCACTCTCAGTACAAGCACATTTCTTATTCCTCCATGAAATTCTTATCTCCTCTTAGTTACATAAAAAAATAAAAATTTACATTAAAAGAGAAAGAAAATCACTGTTAAACCTATACAAGAATCTATTCTACTATCTGCTTCATCGTTCCTATGCTTCTAATGTGTGAAGTATTTATAAGATTGAAATGGATAAAAAAACAAGTGAAGAGATTAGGGAATTTGAATCCTTCTCTTATCTCCAAATTTTATTTGATGTAGATGTTCAATTCTGATCTGCAGTTGGCGTGTTGATTGCTAAATATAACTTAACAAATGATAGAATTAGAAATAGTAATCAACGTAAGAGTTGTAACCCTTTAAGTCTTCTTTCTGAATCATTTTAAATTATCAGATTTGAGTTTTGGTAGCGAAAGTTATGATTGAAATACAAAAATTTATCCAGTTTGAATCCGAGTATAAATTGTTTCATCTCATCCATTGATCTTCTCTTTATTCATTTATCTGTTTGAATTTTGAATTTAAGTTTTAGATTTGACGATCTATCTCTTTATCCTCAAGGAACCGATAGGGTCTTCTTGTAATCCGTTTTTCTTTAAATTTGAATGATATTATCTCATCTATATACCCAGTTTTCAGATAAGATGGTCTTTAGAACCTCTGAATTTGAATCGATCCCCTTTATTTTGAACTTTTGGATTTAATTGGATAAAGCTATCTATCTTTCTCTTTTCTTTTTTAATTACCCGACACACCTTTAAACATAGAAATACATTAATAGCAGAGTTATTTAAATAAAAATGCAGAAGTTGACACATATGATATGAAAACATGCAACGCACGTGTGTGATCATATCTCATACATATCTTTTACTTGTACTCGAGCAATACATCAAAACTAAACCTAAAAATTTATTTGACCACTTTTACAAGTCACGCGATTGCACTGAGCATGTGCAACAAGCCGTTAAACCTCTAAGTTATCCTAGAGGGTGAGTTTTATCTCGTTAGGATTTTCAGTGGATTGCACCCACAAAATTCATTAAAAAAAAGAAACAAAGTGTTAGCAATTTTGGAAAGAATTTTGAAAAAAAGAGAAACTATTTGAAGTATTATTATAAAAGTTCAAGTAAGCTATAAGTTATAGAAAATTAAAATTTTCATTCCTAAATTTAGTCTCTATTCAAAAACTTGTTATCAATTAAGGTAAGGAGTCAAATTGTTTTTCTCATCTAGTCTATTACTTAACCCTAAGTCATATGTACCTCGTGACCGTGAAATTGTTACTAAGGTTTCTTTAACTCTAACTCTTATGCCTTATTTTATTTATTTATATATATTTTATATTTTTAGTGTTATTATTCTTTAGTTCTGTTAGGATTTCTAATCTGCCCATGTAACGAGCTTTTAATCGGTGACTCGCAAATCAGACGGGCTTAGGACACCAGGTAAGAAAATACCCCAAGGACTTAAAAACTCGAGCAAATAAGGCCACAAAACTAAGGATTTTAATATATCGACCACTTTTAGGCGTGAATACTTATGCTTTATGAGGCATAAATACCCAGCATAATCAGAGGAATTTTGATTTAGATATATATAATTTCTTTTTCTTCTTTCCTTTTTTTATAAGGCATAAGAATCTTTGGTTTTGAACCTTAAGTGTGTAAGTGTTATAAAGTTACATATTCATCAAGGTAAAGATCAAGATTAAATTACTTTTTCAAGTTTTTTTCCTAACCCTAAAAATCAAACAAATAATCTTATTTTGACCAAGTATAAGAAATCCTAATTATAATTTTCTTATTCCTTAAAATTGACTTAATTTCTTACAAAAAAAATGTCAAAATATTGTTTCTTTTTTCAAAAGTTTTTAAAGGCAAAGAAAATGCTGATTTTTTTTTTTTATGTTTTAAATAAAAAGAAAATCTATGTTATGTTAGAACTCTCTCCCACACCTATTTATCATTATCCTCAATGTATGAATTAATGCATAGATGCATGAAAAGAAGAAAGAAAAGAAAAATATTATCTCAAAGTAGTGGTTCCAGTGGTGGTCGGATTGGGTCAAGCGTTGCTACACTATTAAGATAATGTGGTGGTTCAGGGAACCCACCTTTATTGACCTCTTTTCTATATATATAATTACAATCCCCAATATGAATAGGATCATGAAAGATTTTATCATGAAACTTATTCCCTTTACATGGCCAGTCTTGAAAAATCATCACTGAGTCATTATGGTCAATACCTATGTCCAACAAAAGAATATAACTTGGTGGAATAATTGACTTGGATTCAAGAGTGATAGATTCGAAAACTATTACTAACTCAAGAAAATCAACTTTGGGTTCCAGAGTCAGTTTTGATTCAAGAGTTGAGTCCAAATCAAAGAACTAAAATTTACATTCCTTTTCCATCAATGGAATGTGACTATCCAAATTTGGTGATTCAATTTTTAGGTCTATGGGTACGAGAATAAATGTTGGCTCCAGAAATTGGTCCAAATTGTGTAATGATGCCGGAGTCAACATAAAGTCAAAAATGAAAATTGAATCACAAGGTTGGGGATCAATGTCACATTCACATTCAAGTTCAATCTCATTGAATGAAAAACTTGCCAATTTGTTCAAAGTTTAGAATTAGTCAAGTTCACATTTGTGCAATGAATTTAAGTCTTGATCAAAGTCTCCAGGACACCAAGATTTTTCGTTCCTACCATTATGGCTAGGGTAATCTGGAATGATCGAATATGTGTTAGGTAGAGTTTCCTCATTCCTATCTTTCACCTTTGTTATAACGACTCTTTCGTACTTCTAACCTATTGATAGATTGAAAAAAATTATTTTCGGACTGAATCAAATTTTTCATACTCCTATCTGAGTCCATAGGTTCTTCTTCTTATTGTGGGACTTGGAACATGGAGTAAAGATCTTAAATTTGGGAGTCTTGTGAAAATTGTAAGTTCATCATTTTTAGCTTTTGTTCTTAGGACTCAATCATGACTTCTTTACTTTTCATACCTTCAGATTTTTCTTCGATTGGCTGATCATGACTAGGAAAATTATAGGCTTAATGTTGAAATGGTGGTTGACAATAAAACTCGGGGAGTTGTATCCCAATTGAATCTGTGAAGAGTAGTGATGATTATTCTAGTCTTGTTTATAGTATTAGGACTGGGGCATGTATTGATTCAGATAAGACCAATCCGAAATACTTAATTGGTTAAAGTTATGATATGACGGGTTGGTAATATTCGAGTCAAAAGAGGTCGGGGTGTAATATGAATTACCATTAAAATAAAAAAATTATTGTTATAAGCCATATCACATAAGAAATGACAAAAACAAACAAAATAAATAAACAAACTAATAAAAAGAAAAAAAATCTAATCTAAGTTAGGGTAGACCTTAGACCTAGTCCTAACTGGTTAGATTGTCCACGGGTAGTACATTGCGTAATTTGACTACAAGTTAATAGGTCAGGTAAGGGCAAGATCAATGGGAGGTATCCGTGCCTAAACAGCGGGCCTAATTATGTCAAACCACTGTTCTTCAAGTTTTGCCTCATAATCCCCAACATTTGACATCGCTTTGGCAAGAGTTAAATTCTAATCAACTTTCCCCTGGGACAAGTCCCCTATTTGAGTCTGAGATGTCACTAAGGCCAATGTCTAATCAGTTTTAGTTAGGTTTGAGTTAGTGAGTGAGGAGATTATTTGTGGGTTTAGAGAGAGAAATGACTTCCCCTCCTTATCTTGTTTATAGGACAAGCCCTTAATTCAGTTTAGTGTAGTGTACAAGTATATAAAAAAGTAACATTCAAGTAATATTTCATACAAGAATGAATCTTATACTAAATACTATACACAATACTTTGGCTCCAGCAGTCTTCAACAGTAAATAGAAAATGTAACGAAATAGAGACGTGTCAAAATGCAAAGTCTAAATCGTTTTTAGCATTTACAATCAACCTTTTACTATTGAATTAGAAATGTATGTACAGTGAGTTAAATAAGGAAATAAATAACTACAGATAGTTAAACTTTGCAATTCAGCCAACTTGTAAAAAAATACAAGTTAGTAGTTCACTCAGATTGCCACAGGAATACAACAAATCTGAGGACTTTTGGGCTCTGCCTTCTTGAGCAGAGTCCAGGGCCACTTATATGTTCACTGCAGCAAAACTTTTCTTGTTATTAAACCTGTACATCAAGAAAAGAAAGTTAATCAATAAAGTAAAAAAAATGAGTTACTTACTGTTCCTCCCCGACAATGGCGCCAATATTTTGATTGAGTTGAAACCTACACATAGAAAATACAGAATTTTAGAATTTAAGAATAAAACGTGTGCAAGTTCTCAATACTATTGTTATAGGAAGTGGGTATGCGGGTTATGATCCACAAGGAGGGACCAGCGATGGAAACTTTTTGTAAGTTCTCTTTAGTTCACTTGAATTGGTTAAAATTCTTCTTTTAATTCTTGAAAAGAAAATAAAAAAAGAGTTATAGTTAAGTTAAGAAGAAAGTGGTAGCTTGAGAAGGTGGAGAAATTAGAAATTAGATTTATATAAAAATTTAAAAGAGTGAATAAAAGAGTTGGGAGATGGTGATGTTGGTGATCTAAACTAAAAATTAAAAGAAAGAAAACCTAAAGAAAATACTTACCTTTTTGGTTGATGACTTACCATGGATCGTTCACGTTTACCTTACTTCGGAGGCGACCAACGCATAATCCATAAGACTGAGCTCAGTCCCCATTCGCATTACATCATCAAGACGAATAAGAATGAAATGATGCAGAATATTGAGGAGGAGATCATCTTCATGAAATATTGGGGACAAACACACAACAAGGTTATACCGATGCTACTAGATTCGTTTAGATACTCATCAAAAACCAAAAGAGGAAGTGAAAGAAAATAAGAATAAAGAAGAAAAAGTAACTTTCGATCTGATTAAAGAACAATGAAGTAAAAAAATGAATACTTATACCGGTATCACTCTCACTACAAGCACCTTTCTTATTCCTCCATGAAATTCTTCTCTCCTCTCAGTTACATAAAGAAAATAAAAATTTACATTAAAAGAGAAAGAAAAACCTAAGTTAAACCTATATAAGAATCTATTCTACTCTTTGTCTCATCGTTCCTCTGCCTCTGACATGTAGGGTATTTATAGGATAGAAATGGATAAGAAAACGAGTGGAGAGATAGGGAGAGCTGGATATTTCTAAATTTGAATCCTCCACATATCTCCAAACTTGATTTGATGTGGATATTCAATTTTGATCTGCAGTTTGTTAGCATGTTGATTACTGAATATTGTTGGATATTCTGCTTAACAAGAATCAATCTGACAACTTATCAAGATCACTGAGATATCAACAATCTAATTGGCCAGGTCGGCAAATATCAGGTGGGAGGTTTTCCGTTCAATAGAACGTTCCTTAATTTAAGAACCACCTTTCAATTTCCTTCCTTGGTTTAAGCACCAATTAGACTGAATCCAAGTCAGTCACAATATACTGTAAAGTATATCCCCTGTATAAAGGATTTAATCCACTTATACAGTTTCACTTAGACTGAATCTAAGTCAATCTCGATATACTGTAAAGTATATCCCCTGTATAAAGGACTTAGTCCACTTATACAGTAATTGAAGTGAGGTACGCTTACAGCGAATCTCCTTAAGACAATTACGTCCCCCGCACCGGTGCTTACGGGATAATGGACGCTGGTCTCCCAAGATACAACACTTCTTCACGGTATTTGGACAGCACTACCAAATACCGTACGGTCGAACCGTAGTCAACCAGTACCTACACAGGATTAGCAAAACAGCGGTATAACGACAAATTTCAAATGAATATTTGTCTTACTCTTTTGGAGGAACACCCACCGTTGAGGACGTAGGAAGGTTGAAGAATTTTGGCAGAATCTCCTTTAGGAAGTAGCTTCGGATTCCCACTTCACTTGGAAGTCGCGGATTCCCACTTCGTTGGAAGTCACTTCTGGAATTCGTGGATTCCCACTTCGCTGTTGGAAGTTGCTCTGGAAGTCGAGGAGTCGCACTTCGCTGGAGCCCAGTTCAGAACGGAGTCAGAACTTATAGAGAGAGGGAGAGATCTTTCAGAAGAGAGAAAGATTCTTCTGTTTTTGGTGTTTTTGAGAATGGACCCCTGGAGCGCTTTTTATAGCGCTCTGGAGGGGTATTCTCGTCCGCCAATTCCCAACAGTTGCGACGGTTCGGACAGAACCGTCGCAACCGACCAACCGCTCTGTCGGTTTTCCGACAGCGGTTGGCGAACGGTCGGATCCGTTCGCGCGGGCGGACACCCGTTGGAGTTTTCGAATCCTTCCGCGGGCGGGTTGGATTAACGGCCCCTGATTCAAAAAGAGAACCAGGTAGGGAACTCAGATCAGACCACGGACCACGGACCACGGACCACGGACCACCGAGCCCGAGCCCGCGGCCGCGGCCCGCGGCCCACGGACCCGGACCCGGACCCAGGCCCAGGCCCGAGCCCGGCCCGGCACCTGCACCGGCGCCGGCGCCGGCGCCGGCCGGCCGGCCGCCGCCGCCAGCGGCGGCGCGCGTGCGTGCACGTACGCATGTACGAGTATAGTTCCCTCCAATTCGCGCGCGAAAACTCCAAGTACCCAAAGGGCACACCCTTTGGTCTCATTTTTTCTCTATTTATACCCCATATACTTCCATCACATGGCCAATGTGGGACTAAATGCTTGTAGCTAAATTTAGTCCCTTTTGGCTTTGAATTAGGCAATCTTTGAACTTGAATATCTCATTCATTCGAAGTCGGAATTGAACATGTAAATATACCACGTTCATCACAAATGGAAGGAGAACACACTCCAACCATCATCCGGTTGATTTGATCAACGGATCTTGCCATAATTCATCTCGAAGATTCAGCTTTATTTTCTTCAATTCCAACAATCCCCCACAATGAATGAAGAATTCAAGGAAATGACACACAAAGAGACTGACTCTATTGTGTAAGGTACTTTAGAAAAGAAACTGCATAAGGATAGGTGAACTAGGTCTTGAACCTTCCATAGCGAAAGCTTTATCGGACTTACTGGCTAATCAGTGAACTAGGTCTTGAACTGTTAGCCGTTAGTGTAAGCCAAGTCAACAAGCTTCACACAGTGACTTTCCAAATCAACTTTGGTTCTCTGTTGTGTCCGTTTTGGCCCTGGACATTCTTGGTTTCAGAGAGTATCTTTAGGGAATAACAGCCTCCATAGAGATTCCCAAAGAGCCGACCCAACTCTATACTCACATAGGTGATGGACCTATTAAGAGTAGTCTACTCTACTCCACTTGTTTAGTAACAAAATATAGGCATCATTAAAAGCGTTAAGCTTATCCTTAACCCACTTGTAGAAAAGCACTTATGTGCACCATAGGAATGGATTGGAGTCAAGCTCCCAAGTGCTTACTTGCTGAGTCAATCATAACTAGTTTTTCCTCTTGAACTTAGTCCGTGGGATCTCCAGTCGCTAAGTGAGGTTTCCATTAAGCTGACTAGGTAAGGTTAGGCTTTTAGACCCATTCCCCTCGATGCGCAGTTTATACGCTCTCCACTTAAACCTTTAGTAAGCGGATCCGCTAAATTATCCTTTGACGATACAAAGTCAATAGAGATAATTCCATTTGAGAGCAACTGCTTCACGGTATTATGTCTACGACGAATATGTCTAGACTTACCGTTGTATATCACATTTTGTGCCCTAGATATAGCTGCTTGATTGTCGCAGTGTATACATATAGCGGGCACTGGCTTTTGCCATAACGGTATATCTTCTAAGAATTGTCGAAGCCATTCTGCTTCTTCTCCAGCCTTATCTAAGGCTATGAATTCCGATTCCATAGTGGAACGGGCAATACATGTTTGCTTAGAAGATTTCCAAGATACCGCTGCTCCTGCTAGAGTAAATACGTATCCGCTAGTTGATTTTGATTCCTCAGAATCTGCAATCCATTAGCATCACTGTATCCTTCCAGTACAGGAGGATACTTTCCATATCTCAAGGCATATTCCTTGGTATGTGATACGTAACCCAATACTCGTAGTAGAGCGGTCCAATGTAGATCACTAGGATTGCTAGTATATCTACTTAACTTGCTTACAGCGTAAGCAATATCGGGTCTAGTGCAATTCATTAAATACATTAGACTTCCGATAATCTGAGAATACTCCAACTGGCGTATTCCAGTTCCTGTATTCTTATGAAGTTGGACGTGTGGGAGAAAAGGATTTGTATTCTCTTTTATCCCATGATCCTTGAATCTTTCTATCATCTTATCCACGTAGTGAGATTGAGATAGACTGATTTCATCTGGTGTTCTAGTAATTTTAATTCCTAAAATTACATCAGCAACCCCCAGATCCTTCATATCAAAACAGTTGGATAACATTCTTTTAGTGGACTTAATAATCTCAATATTAGTCCCAAGTATCAACATGTCGTCTACATAAAGACAGACAATGATACATGCATCTCCAACTGTTTTCGTGTAAACACACTTATCGCATTCATTGATAGTGAATCCATCTTTGATCATGACACTATCAAATTTCTCATGCCATTGTTTTGGAGCCTGTTTTAAACCGTATAAGGATTTTACCAATTTACACACCTTGTGTTCTTGGCCCTTGACTTTAAATCCTTCTGGTTGCTCCATATATATTTCTTCATTTAATTCACCATTTAAGAATGCAGTCTTGACATCCATTTGATGGATATCTAAGTTGTGCAATACTGCAATCGCAATCAACATCCGAATGGACGTTATTCTTGTTACTGGTGAATATGTATCGAAGTAGTCAAGTCCTTCTTTTTGCCGATAACCCTTGGCTACTAATCTAGCCTTGTACTTATCGATAAATCCATCGGGTTTTAATTTTCGTTTGAAAATCTACTTACACCCAATTGGTTTACTTCCAGGAGGCAAGTTTACCAATTCCCAAGTATGATTACTAAGTATGGATTCTATTTCGCTATTTATAGCTTCTTTCCACATTTGTGCTTCTGGGTTTGACATAGCCTCTTTAAATGTTTGAGGCTCGCTCTCAATAGCGTATGCTATGAAATCTGGACCAAAAGATTTTGAGATTCTAGATCTCTGACTTCTTCTTGGTTCAATTTCCGCATTAACATTCGGTTCCTCGGGGCTTTCGTCCCTGAACGCCATCTCGTGTGTTCTTTTCCCAGAAGTTCTATCTGCTTCCCGTTTGTACGGAAAGATGTCTTCAAAGAACACAGCATCTCGAGATTCGATAATCATGTTTACATGAATATCTGGTATTTCTGATTTATGAACCAGAAACCTATAGGCACTACTATTCAAGGCATAGCCTATGAATATGCAGTCTATAGTTTTTGCTCCCAACTTAGTCTTTTTGGGTAATGGTGCCAGCACCTTTGCAAGGCACCCCCACATTTTGAGGTAATGGTAGGAAGGTGTCCTTCCATGCCATAACTCGAATGGTATAAGACCAAGTTTCTTGTGGGTACTCTATTTAGAATATGATTTGCAGTTAATAGAGCTTCCCCCCACAAGTTCTGCGGAGCTCCAGAACTTACGAGCATGGAGTTAACCATCTCCTTCAAAGTTCTGTTCTTCCGTTCAGCAATTCCATTCTGCTGAGGAGTGTATGGTGCTGTAGTTTGATGTATTATACCAAAACTAGCACATAACTCACTAAAATCATTTGATTCATATTCTCCGCCTCTATCGGATTTTAGAATCTTGATTTTCTTGTTGAGTTGATTCTCAACTTCGGCTTTATATGTTGTAAACATATTTATTGCCTCATCCTTACTGTTCAAAAGATACACATAACAGTATCTTGTACAGTCATCGATAAAAGTAATGAAATACTTTTTACCGCCTCTAGTTGGCATAAACTTCAAGTCACATAGATCGCTATGAATTAACCCTAAAGGTTCTGTATTTCGATCTATTGAGTGAAATGAATTTTTAGCCAACTTGGCCTCAATACAAACCTCACACTTGCGAATTTCTTCCAAGTTGAGTTTAGGAATATATCCCAGATTAGACAAGTTTTTCAAAGACTTGTAATTTACATGCCCTAATCTAGCATGCCACAGAATAGGAGACTCAAGCAAATAAACAGAAGATTTTCCTTTTATTAGCTTTGGGTACAAATACACGGACTTTTTATCAACCACTGCAACATTGGCTTTAAAAAGTCCATCAACAAGATAGCCCTTTCCCACATACATCCCTCCCTTAGTAAGTACAAATTTGTCAGATTCAAATACAATTCTAAATCCTTTCTTACTAAGTATAGATCCGGAAATCAGGTTCTTTCGGATGTCTGGAACATGAAGGACATCGTTAAGAGTAAGCTCTTTGCCCGATGTCCACTTCAGGATGACCTTGCCCTTTCCTTCAACCTTTGAGGAAGCTGAATTACCCATGAATAATTGCTCATCTTGCTCTAGTCTTTGATATTCTGAGAATAACAATTTCTCCGAGCAGATGTGCCTGGTAGCTCCCGTGTCTACCCACCAGTCTTTGTTATTGGTTGTCAGATTTACTTCTGACACCACAGCAGAAAGACTTGGTGATTCATGGTTGGTCATGTTGGCCTGTGGGTGGCTTTTCTTGTTCTTCTTTTGACGGCTGCGGCATTCATTTGCTTTGTGACCTTCTTTGTTGCAGATGTAACAGGTCCCTTTGAAGCGCATGGTTCTGCCGTCTTGAGCCTTGCCTTTGTACCCCTGGGAAGGCTTCTTCCTCTTCAAGCTTTTGGAAGTAGATGCTTTCCCCTTTGAGTCCTCGATCACATTTGCTTTTGCTTCGTAGGAGTTCTTGCTGCTCCTTTTCTCGGACTTGCGGTTGTCCTCCTCTATACGAAGCCTCACAATGAGATCCTCCAACTTTAGCTCCTTTCGCTTGTGCTTCAGGTAGTTCTTGAAGTCTCTCCACGCAGGGGGGAGCTTCTCCACGATGGTTGCAACCTGAAAAGTTTCAGGAAGAATCATACCTTCGGCCTCTATCTCATGCAAGATAAGTTGGAACTCTTGCACCTGACTGATGACAGTCTTGCTATCCACCATTTTGTACTCCAGAAATCGTCCAACGACGAACTTCTTGGTACCAGCATCTTCAGTCTTGTATTTCTTGTCAAGACTGGCCCATAATTTCTTTGCCGTAGTGATTGGACTGTAGACGTTATAAAGAGAGTCATCCAGTCCATTAAGAACATAATTTCGGCAAAGGAAATCACCTTGCGTCCAAGCATCGACTGCAAGGACTGAGTCCCGATCAGTTCCGGGTTCTGGTGGATCCTCCTGCAGGAATTTGGCCAGATGTAGAGTGGTCAAGTAGAAGAGCATCTTCTGTTGCCACCTCTTGAACTCTGTGCCATCAAACTTTCCTGGCTTCTCCGGCTTCGGGTTAGGAAGTGGAGTTGGCATCAAACCTTGGAGCGGTATGTTTGTTGCCTTGCTGGAGGTATCTTGATTTGTCTCAGACATTTTTTTTCTGCAAGTTCAAGCAGAACAGAAGTGAGAAACACTAATTGTCTTAAGATTGTTGGATATTCTGCTTAACAAGAATCAATCTGACAACTTATCAAGATCACTGAGATATCAACAATCTAATTGGCCAGGTCGGCAAATATCAGGTGGGAGGTTTTCGTTCAATAGAACGTTCCTTAATTTAAGAACCACCTTTCAATTTCCTTCCTTGGTTTAAGCACCAATTAGACTGAATCCAAGTCAGTCACAATATACTGTAAAGTATATCCCCTGTATAAAGGATTTAATCCACTTATACAGTTTCACTTAGACTGAATCTAAGTCAATCTCGATATACTGTAAAGTATATCCCCTGTATAAAGGACTTAGTCCACTTATACAGTAATTGAAGTGAGGTACGCTTACAGCGAATCTCCTTAAGACAATTACGTCCCCCGCACCAGTGCTTACGGGATAATGGACGCTGGTCTCCCAAGATACAACACTTCTTCACGGTATTTGGACAGCACTACCAAATACCGTACGGTCGAACCGTAGTCAACCAGTACCTACACAGGATTAGCAAAACAGCGGTATAACGACAAATTTCAAATGAATATTTGTCTTACTCTTTTGGAGGAACACCCACCGTTGAGGACGTAGGAAGGTTGAAGAATTTTGGCAGAATCTCCTTTAGGAAGTAGCTTCGGATTCCCACTTCACTTGGAAGTCGCGGATTCCCACTTCGTTGGAAGTCACTTCTGGAATTCGTGGATTCCCACTTCGCTGTTGGAAGTTGCTCAGGAGTCGCACTTCGCTGGAGCCCAGTTCAGAACGGAGTCAGAACTTATAGAGAGAGGGAGAGATCTTTCAGAAGAGAGAAAGATTCTTCTGTTTTTGGTGTTTTTGAGAATGGACCCCTGGAGCGCTTTTTATAGCGCTCTGGAGGGGTATTCTCGTCCGCCAATTCCCAACAGTTGCGACGGTTCGGACAGAACCGTCGCAACCGACCAACCGCTCTGTCGGTTTTCCGACAGCGGTTGGCGAACGGTCGGATCCGTTCGCGCGGGCGGACACCCGTTGGAGTTTTCGAATCCTTCCGCGGGCGGGTTGGATTAACGGCCCCTGATTCAAAAAGAGAACCAGGTAGGGAACTCAGATCAGACCACGGACCACCGAGCCCGCGGCCCACGGACCCGGACCCGGACCCAGGCCCAGGCCCAGGCCCAGGCCCGAGCCCGAGCCCGGCCCGGCACCGGCACCGGCGCCAGCCGGCCGCCGCCGCCGCCAGCGGCGGCGCGCACGGACCCGGACCCGGACCCAGGCCCAGGCCCGAGCCCGAGCCCGAGCCCGGCCCGGCACCGGCACCGGCGCCAGCCGGCCGGCCGCCGCCGCCGCCGCCAGCGGCGGCGCGCGTGCGTGCACGTACGCATGTACGAGTATAGTTCCCTCCAATTCGCGCGCGAAAACTCCAAGTACCCAAAGGGCACACCCTTTGGTCTCATTTTTTCTCTATTTATACCCCATATACTTCCATCACATGGCCAATGTGGGACTAAATGCTTGTAGCTAAATTTAGTCCCTTTTGGCTTTGAATTAGGCAATCTTTGAACTTGAATATCTCATTCATTCGAAGTCGGAGTTGAACATGTAAATATACCACGTTCATCACAAATGGAAGGAGAACACACTCCAACCATCATCCGGTTGATTTGATCAGCGGATCTTGCCATAATTCATCTCGAAGATTCAGCTTTATTTTCTTCAATTCCAACAAATATAACTTAACAATTGATAGAATTAGAAACAGTGATCAACGTAAGAGTTGTAACCCTTTAAGTCTTGTTTCTGGATCATCTTGAATCATCAGATTTGGGTTTCGTTAGCAAAAGTTATGATTAAAATAGTAAAATATATTCAGTCTGAAACCGAACATAAATTGCTTCATCTCATCCGTTGATCTTCTCTCTATCCATTTATCTTTTTGGATTTTGATTTTCAGCTTTAGATTTGACGATATATCTCTTTATCCTCAGCAAAACTGATAGGGTCTTCTTCTAATCTATTTTTTCTTTAAATTTAGATGATATTATCTAATCTGATATACCTGATCTTCAGATAAGATGACCTTTACAACCTTTGAATTTTAATCGATCCCCCTTTCTTTTAAACTTTTGGATTTAATTGGATAAATCTGTCTATCTATCTGTTTTCTTCCTTAATTACCCTATACGCCTTTAAACATGAAAATACATTAATAGCTGAGTTATTTAAATAAAAATGCAGAAGTGTGACACATATGATATGAAAACATGCAACACACGTGTGTGATTAGTAAAACACAATACACTTTTCTACTTACAACTTTATATTACTAATCAAACACTGCAAACTTACATGCATATAACTCATTTACAACTGTAAAAGAATTTACCACTTACGACTTACGAATTACAGCCAATTACGACAACCAAACAGACCAATATCACTCCTCGTACTTGCGAGCAAGATGGGATCCATTGTCCACATGCTCAATGCCACCATGAATCAGTGGTACTCAACCTTGCCTTTTTCAATTCCACCAGTGTGGTCTGTTTGGTTTCATGGGAGGAAAAAATGTAAATTAGAAATAGAGAGAAAAATGTGAAAAAATATAAATTGAGATTCTTGCAAGTAAGTTTTTTCAGTGTTTGACTGTAATATGAAAGTATAAGTAAAAAAAAAAGTATTTTATTTTTCAGTATTTGGCAAATACTGTGAAAGTAGAAGTTAAAAAGTTGACCACAAAGTTTACCGCATAATAATATTACAATAAATACTAATTATGAATTTTTTTTGAACTATAATTAGACTGCAAGTGAGATTTATATGACCACAAAATTAACTGAAACACCCTCACAAAAAAACAAAATAGTAACGTAAAAGAAAAAGATATGAAAAGAAAAAAGAAAAAGATCTTTCTCATTTCCCACTTCTGCTTTCCCCACTTCTGCCCTAAACTAAACACGTCATAATGGAGATACATATGTACATTTGTCCCCCGGAGGTGCTTTACCCACTGGCTGTAGGTTGTTATCCTTATGTAGCTCAATTTTCCCTTAACAGAGGGGTCACGTTGTGACCATTTCATTAGCTTTAACGTATTGAATGGTGGAGAGTGGAGGTGCATGCAAATTATTGGGCACAAGTGCCCACATTTTCCCAAGCTGAACAGTGCACAAACCCAACACAAAAAGGTACGAGTAAAGCTGCCTTCTTTGTTCTTTGATGCAGTTGAAGCGGCAACTTCAGCTTGTGTTTAGATTAGATGCACAACATATATAAGTATTATCTTATTCGTACTTGTTTTTTAAATGAATACAATTATGAGTATGAGTATTTTTATTCAATGAACATGTTAGTCGTGTACAAATTAGAATGAACAAGATATTTAGTTGGCTATTCAATGCATGAGACAAAACGCCCACAAAGAGGAGATGAGATAGATCCTTAATTTTTAATATTTTTTTAATGTGAAAATGTTAAAAATATATAATGTTATTTCATGATTGGATACAGTACTTGATATATTTAAATTTTATGTGCATTTGGTAATAATCAATAACTTCAAATATGTATTTAGATATGTATATACTTTATCATTATCACATTTCTTCTTTTTATTAATATTATATAGGATTTAGCCGCGGAAGCAGTGTTCGAGTGATTTAGATGGAGAGAAACAAATGAATATGTAATAGCTCTGCCAGATCTTCCAACAGTACTTTCCATGCTTGTGTCATTTTCTTCTCTTACTGAAATAATCTTCTTTCAGACAATTCTAGGATTTGATTTTGCCGGTGAAATTTCAGATTCAGGCATCTGGATTCAGCGACATTATGTCAGATGACTCTGGAGGAGATGGAGCGGACAACGACACAGACGAGACATGAGCTTCATATTGGTGGGCCCCTGACTTTTGATTTTACGGGTTGATATTAAAACCGATATCCGATGTTAAGATCAGCCGGCTTTGTATCAGAGGTCCTTTCTTCCTTTCTTTCTG
This sequence comes from Agave tequilana, assembly GCA_038442645.1. NCBI lineage: Eukaryota > Viridiplantae > Streptophyta > Magnoliopsida > Asparagales > Asparagaceae > Agave > Agave tequilana. The sequence continues at coordinate 141,468 of JAVJIF010005124.1, forward strand.
TTGGTTATTTTCCTTTTGTTGTTTTATTCTCCGGTGCACGCGGGTGCTTTTATCAGAAAATATGGATTTGATTTTAGTCTACATGCTTGAGTATATTTTCATTAAATTTTAATTAATGGAACACGAGGGGCTAGTTTGCTCACCGTTTACTCTCAAAAAAAAAAAAAGAATAGATTTTATAAATCAGCACATTGGAAAAGGAAATATGATCTAGACCACTACATATACATGTACAATAACGTTGGGGAGTAACTTGAGTGGCATGTACAGTGTCTGTATGCGTAAGCGTATGAACTCGGAAAAACACAGATGACCGTAGAGACCGCTGTTAAATCAAAGTGAACACCTCAAAAAACATATATTATGGTCAAAATATTCATATCCTTCATTCACATTGGTTCAATAATTTAGATATTTTATTTTTCCTTGGAGGAGTTGATACACTCAGACTAATGGTCCATGGACCAGGCATCGTGGTGCCCTCTGATTGGTCGATGCTCGGGAAGAACCTGTCCGGCAGAAACACACCCAGATTAACTTACTATGTCCGTACTCGACTTGATAAGAACTAATCAATACTAATTTCATGTTGCTTCACTAATTAAGCATAATAATCGGCGTTGATTGAGCTTAAACATTATTTATTATTTACAAAGCCGACCATGCCGCATTTCCAAGAAAGGACCAAGAAAGAGAGAGAAGAAGCAGCAGCAGCCTGAAGCGAGCAGACGAAAGAATTCCTTCAATTTTGTGAGTTACACACATGTATTATAAAAAAGTCAATCTCATGTTGACAATAATCCAATCCAAGATATTTGCAACTGACAAATTATTAACGTGTTAATATAAAATTATTTTTTTATAATATAACATATCTGCGGGGCTCACAGACGTGAAACCGAAGTTCACCTCACCTCCCTTCCCTTGGCCACGTTCATTGGGATTCGCCTGCCACGCATTCACAGGATCAGATTCACCCCCCAACAGAGCCCAAGCCCAGCCACCCACATGCTCCTCTCTCACCGGACCACCCAACTCGCCGGGGCCCACCCGCTGCAACTAGAGCCACAACATAACTTTGCCAAAAATGGCAAAAAGAAACAGTAGCCTGCGCGCACAATTCGCAAACAAGAACAGCAGTGTGGGGCAACAAGGAGGAGAGCAAATCTTATTCCATTCCACATTCATTTCATTCATTCATCATTTATTACGTCTACTCACTTCTTATGTACATTTTACAGAAGGCTAAAGCCTCATTAGCTCCTATCACAGAACTTACCAAAGTATATACTATAAGCACTGCAGTAATAATTAAACAAACTCTTTAAACATATTTATATATCTGTCTCTTCTTCTTCTTCTATATCTAATATCTAACTGAAGCTGAGGTTGCTTTGCTTTGTTCTGATCTGCTCCGGCACCGGCCTCGCCATCAAGAAGCACCGATTGCAGCGGACGGTCTTTCACTTTTATGTAGACGACGATTACAACAAAACATTGAAACACATAGCATCATATTAGTGAGAGATTGAGGTTTGCACACACAGAGAGAGGAGGCTTTAGTACTCCAAGATGAGGCTCCCAAATGGTGCCCTGTGAGGAATGCCCTTCCTCCTCTTGGCACTCCTGTAGTTGAGCAGAGTCGGCGGCGGGGTCGACGGGCCGAAGCTCTGTATCACATTGCTCTTCGCGCTGCCGTGGCTGGTGCTGGAGTAGGACTCCTCCGAGTCTGATGCTGATGCCAGGGCCTTCTTCATCATCTTCTTGTTCTTCTTCTTCTTCCTGTTGAATCCTTCGATGTGCCCACAATCTGCAAAATCATCATCATCAACAACTGAAATGGATTTAGAATCCAATGGGCGCTCGCGACATTGCCCCATTTGAAATGAGACTTTACTCAATTATGCACCTTGCAGCCGAGGGAGCAGAAGCGGAAGGAGTCGAGGAGGCTGCGGTCGCAGACCTCGCAGGTGTTGGTGACGCCCTTGCCGGGCCGGGGCTGCGGCCGCTCGTTCAGGAACACCACCCGGGCGCTGTTGATGATGTAGGTCTGCACGCCGGTAATGTCCAGCACCTTCTGGATCTCTGACACCCTGATCACGTCGTGGTACGACGACCGCCTGATCTGAAACAGAAACTGAGCGTTTTCACTTGTAATTGGAGGGAGAAGACGAGGGGGTACTTCCCTCCGTTTGGCGCGAAAAGCAGAGACTGAGACCCAATGCTCAAAAGAATGTGAAGGCAAAGACTGTTTGAAGAATAAAATGAAAGGGGCGAAGAAAACAGAGACTTTGATGCTAAGAAACCAAGTTTTATGCATTTGGAAAGTACTCAAATCAACATAATCTTATGAGATGTGAAATGTAATGGGAAAATGAATGGTAAAAGTGGAAATGATAGGAAAAGAATAGAGACCAGATGCTCTGATATTGCTTGACAACAGAAATGCCATTAAAAGAAATTATTCCTAGATTCTCTAATCTAGACACAGAGATAAACCCAACTGAGAATCTGATTCCCAAATTAGAAACAAATGCTAGTTGAAATGGCTCAGCGAGTATAAAGTTTTCATCTTTATGCAAAAAAAAAAAATACCCAATGGAGGAAAAACTAATCAAACAGAAACGTGAATCACAAAATGCAAAGAAAAAAGAATCAATGAATGAACTGTGTGAGAATATTGTGCCTAAATTGATAAAATATGCTGAAAAAAAAATTCTCTCTTTTAATGGGACTGTGTGATAATATGTTCCCGTAATCAACAAAGTTTATTGAAAAAAATTAGCGAGAAAACAAATGCTAACAGGAATTAGGTCACACGAAGAAAGAACAGACAGAAGAACTCTATAATCGGATGAAGAGCACAAAGCTTTCATCTTTTCGCAAAAAAATCGAAAATAAGAAAGACCCAACAAAGACAAAAATCAATCAAATAGAAATTCCAGATTACAAAATGAAAGTAAAGATAGCAGTGCCAATGACGGAAGTGGAAAGGGGCAGTACGTGACCCTAAAATCAAATCAAAGTCCTATCAAAGACAATAAAAACTCACCTTTATGCACAAAAAAAGATTGAAAAACAAGAAAACCCAACAAAGAAAAAAAAAACCCAAGGGAAATCAAATAAAAATGCTAATATCAAAATGCAGAAAAACGAAAGAGAATAAACAAACCTGAATGGCTCGATGGTCGCGATGATAAGCGAGACAGAGAGAGCAGAGGGCGCCATTCATACAGTCCAAGCAGTACATATTGCATTCGCTCTTGTGCGAATCAGCGTGCATCTTGCATTGAACAAAGAAGCTCGTCTTCAGCAATGGCTTCAGCCATGGTGGCCAGCGGTTATCTTCATCAGCCCACCACCTCCCTGTACCCAGAACCAATCCTCAGTCTTACAATCCAAAAGTTAAACAACACCCAAATTTCAAAAGGCAAACCAGTCAATAAAAAGATTGCTCACCATGACCCTTCTGCTGTTCTTGATTTTGAGCTCCTTGAATGGTGATTCGTGGTCGATCGCCAGCTTGCGTTTGAGAAGGGAGAGAGAAAGAGAGCAGTTGTGAATGAGAGAGAGAGAGAGAGGGTTGATGAGTAGTGGGGGGTTTGATGAGCTCGGGCGTTCTTATCCGCTCAAAGTCTCTGCTCCGAGCCTAAGGCCGAGGCCGAGCCTGAGATGCGTTGGGCGCAAGGAACTCTCCCTTTCTTTCTATTTTATTCTATTATTATTACCCCCAAACATTTTATTTCTTCATGCCTTTTTCCACTCTTCACCCTTTTCTCTCCTATTTATTTATTTATTTATTAACAAAATATACATAAACTTGGTGCTTGATTATTACTCTTAGTTGGCTTGGATCAGTAAAAACTCTAAAATTTTCTCCTTCTCTAGTTCGAATCCTATCGCGTGCAAATATTTTATTTCTTAATGTCGGTAACCAAAAAAATCATTGATTTGCTCTTCAGTGATTTTCACTTTAAATTAGACATTGATAGATTTAACTAAAAAAAAAAAAGTAATAAAGCCTCAAGTGTTGTCACACGTTTACACATTGTCACGGAGAGCCATAAAGGATTAAAGTGAAGTCCTAATCACACACCAATACGATAACCACGTGCTAAACTTACCACACCCACAAGAATTATTATTTTTTAATTAGTTAGTGGTTTCTAAGCTTTTTGAGAGACACTTCCCCCCTTTTTTGGCCCACTTGTGCAAGAATTTTCAATTTATTTGTTTGTATAACCACGAATCTCTCCCACTTATAATTAGTACTGTTGTATTATTAGGTATGTGGAAAGAGAGAACATTGCTAAGGAAGTTAACATGAATTGCCGAGGGTCGTCGAGGTGATCGCCAATGAAGTCAACGACGAAAAGGCAAAAGGAGACAGCAGCAGAAATAGCACAGCAGCTCAGCAGCAGAACAGGTTGGCCGGTCGACCGGTCGACCGGACGTGCACAACGTGCACAAGTTGAAGCTCGGTCGATCGGTCGGTCGACCGACTGAAGTGACCCAACTCTCCGTTAGGCACCCAGTCGACCAACCGGTCGACTGGTGGAAGTGTCGGTCGACTGCCCGGTCGACCGACAATCGGGTGCGGGTAATTTCTGCTGATTTAGAAATCTGTTGTATTAAGGGCTGTTGTTGTTTTCTAGGGTTTGTATCTTATTGAAGATCCTTGAGAAGGAAAAGGCTGGAGCTCTCTTGCATTCAAAGAGGCTGCTAACCATTGTAATCTTCTTCCAAGTAAATTAATCTCTTCTGATTGCCCCGAGGACGTAGGCGTTGAGGGCGAACCTCGTTAAATTGGTTGTTTGCGTGTGTTCTTTCTCCGGTGATTGTTTTGTGCTGGTTGTGATTGTTCTTCGTGCGTGGGAGATTCAAGGAGGGATCCTCTATCGGGTTGTTGTCAACGTTGGCGCGCAACAAGTGGTATCAGAGCTTCTAGGTTTCGCTTGGGATTTCTAAAGATTCGGAGGGCTCGAGATCTGATCCGGTGGAGATCGTGTGTCGATCTCAGATCAGAGGTATTGGTGTTCGTGGAGATCGTGTGTCGATTTCGCCAGGTGAAAGACTGGGGTTCGTTGGAGATCGGCTTAGATTTGGAAAATCTTCGCCGAGGTGGAGAATTGTTGGAAAGAGAGAACATTGCTAAGAAAGTTGACATGGATTGCCGAGGGTCGTCGAGGTGATCGCCAATGAAGTCAACAACGAAAAGGTAAAAGGAGACAGCAGCAGAAAATAGCAGCAGCAGAACAGTTGGCCGGTCGACCGGACGTGCACAACGTACACAAGTTGAAGCTCGGTCGACCGGTCGGTCGACCGACTGAAGTGAGCCAACTCTCTGTTGGGCACCCAGTCGACCGACCGGTCGACTGGTGGAAGTGTCGGTCGACCGCCCGGTCGACCGACAATCGGGTGCGGGTAATTTCTGCTGATTCGAAAATCTGTTGTATTTAAGGGCTGTTGTTGTTTTCTAGGGTTTGTATCTTGTTGAAGATTCTTGAGAAGAAAAAGGCTGGAGCTCTCTTGCATTCAAAGAGGCTGCTAACCATTATAATCTTCTTCCAAGTAAATTAATCTCTCTTCTGATTGCCCCGAGGATGTAGGCGTTGAGGCCGAACCTCGTTAAATTGGTTGTTTGCGTGTGTTCTTTCTCCGTGATTGTTTTTGTACTGGTTGTGATTGTTCTTCGTGCGTGGGAGATTCAAGGAGGGATCCTCTGTCGGTTATTGTCTCCGTTGGCGCGCAACAAGGTACGCCAAGCATTTGCGTATATTTTCTTGATTAGGAAGAAGACTCACTTTTGCTTCTTACTATATGCATTTGCAATCAACTACCAAACATATAATTACAAATGCTTATATATAATTTTTAAAGAGAAAAAGGAGTGTTTTGGTACTATGCGTTCATGGAGGAAGCATCTGTATCTTTGCGTCCTCAATCAAAAAGCTAGAAGAAGTGACAGTGGAGGAAGAACTTGTCGCTTGTCTCTCTCAAGATAGCATCCATGCAGTCCAAAAAAAGAGTACATTTTATTATAAGAGCTCAAGCAGCAAGCTTGGTGTTTCCACACCAGTGGAATTTGCTTAAAGCTAGAGTATGAGGTTCATTTTGAAGATAAAAAGCAGAATGCCAACTCTCTTGAGCTGATCAACAAGTCATTGGCATCTAGTTTGGTGATGGAATAATGAAACTTTTCATTAAATTCCTTCTTAAGTAGAAATTTTTGTTCCTTCTCTGTGTCGTAATACGTGCAAATCGATGCTGATACGAGTGTATTATTCTTCTGAGAAAATGACATAAAATTGAAACATTGAACACTATTTCAATAAATGCTTTTTCTGACTGAAAACTTTGATTCTTTTAGAATAATCCACTAGTTTAAAGATACTGCTAAAAATCCAAGAAAATCTAAATCCACGGCAATTTTTTGAAATTTGTGAATTGTAACCACTCGAGACGAATTATAGCCAAAAGTTTCTCGAAATATTCCAATGCAGGTCCTCCTTTCTTTATGCTAATTCACAAACTTTACAGGGCACACATGCAGCAACTATATAATGAGAAGGAATTTGTTTTCAAATGCGATGAACCACAACACGGTGACAAACACAGTTAACACGTACAAGACATCTGTTCTTATATCTCAAATCTTGGCTTGTTTGGATCAAAGAAAGTGGCCGTGAGAAATTTGACACTCCTGGTCAGCTCAGTTTTTTTCAAGCTGTACGTTTAATTTAGCTAAAAAATAAAAAATATTATTCCGATTCAATTTTTCAGTCCGACATTTATTAAAGAAAATAAACCATGCCTATCTAACCCATATGGATCCTTCCATCATGTATTAGCTTGCCTTACACAAGGGCTCCCCATCTCAAGGGCAAACTAGACATTTCCACATAACCGAGTCGAGAAGGGGCACAAAAGTCTCAGCGCCAACAAATGAACACGAGGCCGACGGGTGCGAGGTTCGTCGAATATGGACAGGAGTGTCTGGAATTTCCTAGTCGATGTGGTACTATTATTTAAGGGCCGTGTGGATTGGGTTGTCCTGAGATTAGGGCAGCCCTATCCTTTAGTCCTCGGAAAAATAAATATACGGGGACTAACTCCAATAGATTCCCCATTGGGTGGATGAAATCATGGAGGAGATGACTGCAACAACCTTGCTCTGTGCTTGGCTGACACGTGTTGCTGTCTAGTTGATTACTTTCTTAAAAGAAGAAAATTATATCACCGTAGGATTTTTACTATTTGTTGTTTGTGATGTCATGAAAAAAGAGGAATTTATCATGATCAAA
>JAVJIF010005125.1:0-182339 GCA_038442645.1 Agave tequilana
TATTTCTTCTCCAAGATCTTCCACAACTGCCTTGCAGATGTTTTCATATAACACATGATACTTGATATCTTGTGTCAAACAAGACCTAATCAGACACACGCCATTCCATTCATCTTGTTCCAATCCTCTTCAGAAGTAGCCTCGCACTTTTTCTCTAACTGTAGAGTCTCTTCGAGGTTTGATGCCGTCAATGCATCCATCACCTCACATCTCCACATCCCAAAATTGTTCTTGTCGTCAAATTTTACCACATCAATTTCAATGGATGTGGATTCATGATTTTCACCATAGATGTACTACCTCCAGCCATTTTCTCAATAGATTCATCAAAAACAATGCGGAAAACAAACGGAGTGAGATCAAAAACTAGATAAATATAGAATCTTTACCTTAAAGTGAAACCCTAGGAAAGTTTTTGAAATGATCTACTCCACCAAATTTGACTCCTTGAGCAATCCAAACGATATTCTAAGATCAACACACGATCCCACAAACAGTCCCAATACTGCTCCGTGATTGACACACGATCTCCGCCAAACAACAACCAATGCTCTTAGAATCGACACACGATCCCACGACTAACCTGGGATGTCCTGATACCACTTGTTATGTGTGCCTTGACACAGCCAATTGAGGAACCCAACCAGAGAGAGATGCAGCAGATAAGTACCCAAAAGATAAGAACAATAAACAAGAGAGAAAGCAAACACAGTATTTAACGAGGTTCGGCAATTTACCTACGTCCTCGGGTCAAGGGAGAGATATTTTATTGATTCAACAATCAAGACAAGTTTCTTCAAGGGATACAATTCATGAGGGTTCTACCCCTTTATTTTTAGCCAGAGAGTCCTAGAGTTTTAGGAAACCACAATTGGATTCAACTCCTTTTCAGAAACTAAGTCCGAAAGGATGGGGTCGATCGACCCATCCTTTTGGCCGACCGGTCGGTCGACCGAACCCAAACAGAAAGTTGGGGACTATTCCGAACGACAGTTCTCCTTGCTACGGTCGACCGAGCTGCGCCTGTACACGTTGTGCACACCGGTCGACCGGACGGTAGGCTTGTCACTATTCTGGTCTGCATTTGGACTGCTTCTCGCTACTTCTGGACGCTGCGCTATCTCTTCCATTGAGTTTTTTTCATCAAGCTTTATCTCCTCTCTCCCTACCGGATAGATATAAACACTTATGAAAGGATCTTCCATCTGTATTCAAACCAACAAAAGAAAAATAATTCTAGGGGACAATTGGGCTTGCAAATGGCCCATTGTCCGCAACCAAACAAACAAAAATAATTCTCCGGTTAATTGGGCTGGCCCGTTGTACGGAACCAAATAGGGCCAGCTTTAACAAAATTGACTAATCCAAAAGACAATCTTTCATAAAATCGAATAGGGTAGTTTGATTCATGCAGCTAATCTTAAATATTATATGAACAAAGAATTTTTAGTGATATCCTAAATTTAGTTCCAATAATTTTATGTTATAGCTTGGATTAAAAAAAATGAATGAAGCTCTATCAAAACTAGAGTTGATCGACAAGAAGGAAAAAGGTAAGACAAATTGCTTCCTCCTATCTTACATTACTTCTTTTTTACGTCCCTTAAGAGTTAAGAAAAGTCCGTCTGTATTTTTGTAAATTGTGTTAAACCTAACTTTATGAAACTAGACAACTGCCTAAACAATGATAATAGCAAAGGATCATCGATGTTTGAGCACCGGCCTTTAAGGTAATTAGTTGTATGAAACTATTCATCTTCAATTAGCTGAGGAGTTTTGTATCACTGTGAGTAACAATTGCTTCATCTAATACAAACTACGGCCGCAATTCAGGGAGGAAAAAAAAAAAACAAAGACATGTGATATTTTTGGAGTTATAATTTTATAGATATCATTTTAATTATAAATATATAGATAGAGATAGAGATTATGCAAGACTGATCCTCATGCCAACCTAGAACAAGGCCCATCCAAATTGATGCGAAAAATATAGAAGAGATGAACAACTGCCAGAGCCTTGCACCAACTGGCACCATTGATGTGGACTCTTAACAATAATCTTTAATATGTGTCCATGTGATATTTATATATATCTAAATCTTACATGATGAGAAAGTGCATGTGATGGCCTTATGTATTTTGTATGTCTCATAAAACATATAAATAAAGAAAGAAAGAAAAGAAGTCCAAGGAACTAATTAACTTCATCATAATTTATGTGGTGATGACTGATGAATATCCAAAGCTTTGACACTGTCAAGAAGGGCAACTAAAAAACGTGAGGAGCAAGAAATTTTGGGAGACCTTTGAAAATATTGAAACTTTTACTTAAAATTTACGTCATCTAATCAAACAAGTAGTTGAGTAGAAGAATCAACAATATCTGAATATTCTTAATTTGATGCAAAGAGAAACATATGCAAGCTTTATACAAGCTTGCACGATTGCACAATTTCAAGTGCTAATTATTTACAATTTACGAAAATTAATATTTTAGTTTGCTAATTGTTTTTGTAAATTAACTCATTATTTAGGTGTTCCATTTTTCCCTACATGATGCATGGGCAAAAAGTATTGAAAACATTTAATTTTTGATTTATAGATTCTAGAAAAAATATAGATCAATTTCATCAAAGTGGATCTTGTTTTTGAATGTCGGAGGGTTGTATTTGAGTTGGAAGGCTTCGAACTCAAATCTTTTTGGAAGGATACAACCCTATCTTCAATACACACATATATCATAAAGATTATATTAATTATGATAGCTATGCAATAGAAATTTGTCAACTGGAAGCTCACAAAGCATTAATTTCCAGCTCCATGAACAAAAACAATGGGCAATATCCAATAGAATGACTTGGAAATAAGTAGCAAACTAAAACATTAATTTTTATAAACTGTAAATAATTAATAGTTGAAATTGTCTGTGTATATAGAGATAGACTTGTGTCATCCCGGAAGGATTCGAGTCTGAATCCTTCTCATTCAAATACAACCCTCCGACATTCAAATACACAGATCCGCTCCGTTGAAATTGATCTATATTATTTCAAGGATTTATAAACCAAAAGAAATAAGTGTTTTGAATACCTTTTGTTCCTCCATCAAGCGGCAGAAAATGGACGGCCGAAAGTAGTGAGTTGGTTAGATTTATGTCTTTAGACATACAAATTCTCGATCCGGCCATTTGATCATGATCTAAACATTTAAAAACCTCTAAACTATTTTTGCTAGATTTCAAATATTTTACACCGTTAAACTAACCAGCTCACTATTTAGACCGTATGTCTTTTCCCTACTTGACGCATAAGCAAAAAGTACTCAAAACACTTGATTTTTGGTTTATACATACTTGAAATAATATAGATCAATTTCAACAGAGTGGATCTTGTATTCGAATGTCAGATGTTGGTATTTGAGAGAGAATGATTCGTGCTCGAATCCTTCCGAAATGACACATGTATGTGTGTGTGGAGAGAGATAGACTTGTGTCCTTCCAAAAGGATATGATGTCGAATCCTTTTCACTCAAATACCAACATCTAGCATTCGAATACAAGACCCACTCTGTTGAAGTTGATTTATATTATTTCAAGTATTTATAAACCAAAAATTAAATATTTTAAATACTTTTTGCACGTGCATCAAATAAGGGAAAAACGGACGGCCTAAATAGTGAGTTGGTTAGTTTAATAGTGTAGAACATTCGAAATCTAAAAAAAAATTGTTTGTAGGGGTTTTTAAATATTTAGATCCTTAAATGGCCGGATCGAGAATTTGCATGTCTAAAGACATATATCTAACCAACTCATTAGTTTCTGCCGTCCATTTTTCGCCGCTTGTTGGATGGGCAAAAAGTATTCAAAAAACTTAATTTTTGGTTTATAAATACTTGAAATAATATATATCAACTCTAACGGAGTGGATCTTATATTCGAATATCGGAGGGTTGCATTTTAGTTAGAAGGATTTGGGCTCAAATCCTTTTAGAAGGACACAAGTCTTTTTCTCTCTACACACACATTGTGTCATTTCAGAAGGATTCGAGCCCGAATGCTTCTCACTCAAATACCTGACATTTGAATACAAGACCCGCTCAGTTGAAGGTTATTTATATTATTTCAAGTATTTATAAATCAAAAATCAAGTTTTTTTATAATTTTTCCCCATGCATTAAGTAGAAGAAAAATGGACGACCTAAATAGTGAGTTAGTTGTCTAATGATATAGAACATTTGAAACCTAATAAAAATTAATTTGTAGGGGTTTTAAATGTTTAGATCATGATCAAGTGGCCGAATTGAGAATTTGTATATTTAAAGATATAAATCTAACCAACTCACTACTTTCAGTTGTCCATTTTGCGTCACTTGATGGATGGACAAAAAGTATTCAACATACTTGATTTTTAATTATAGATACTTGAAATAATATAGATCAACTTCAACGGAGTGGATCATGTATTCGAATGTCGGATGTTGGTATTTGAGTGAGAAGAATTCGGCCTCGAATCCTTCCAGAATGACACAAGTCTCTCTTTATGTGTGTGTGTGTAAGGAAATCTTCAAATGAGAATTTTTCTCAAATAAGCTTCATGAGAAATCATATAGGAGTGATTCCATGGATAATCTGAACTGTTCATCTTGATCTACATACTCTAGTTAGCTACTGTTCGTGTCGAAAATTTAAAAATATTGCAAAGTTTTCTTGAATCAATAAAAAATTATAATAACTCAAAATCCAATAACAAGAGAGAGAGGAGATAATCAAACTCAAATCTCCTTTATTTAGTGTCGGGTTCTTTGCGTAGTAATGGAGAGTGATTCTTATTCTCTGTTGACCGGGGTGAACGTCAAGCTTTTTTAAAATCTTTCTCCTTGGATCATTGATGGAGTAGCATAGCTCCTATCAAATGAAATCTTAAAGAGATTTAAGAAAAACTTGAACGCAACAAGTTTTTTTTTTTAAGAGTAAGACTCTTTTGATTCTCTCCTTGGATTCTCTCTCTGCTCAACAGCGGCTTGCCAACCAAAATTTCCACCACCCTCTTTCATAGAATTCTTAGTTATTTATAGGGAGCTCCAGGGGTAAATTATCCCCTAGAATCTCTCCATAATGGGGGTTAACTCCCAGGGCCGGTCTGAGATTAAGGGGCCCTATACGAAAAGTGAACACAGAACTAAGGGTGGCAATCGGGTCTGGTTGGGTCTAATTGGGTTGGGTCTAATTGGGTCGGGTATTATACGGGTCGACCCATAATCGGTCGGTTCAACCTGACCCAATTATTTATACGGGACAAAAATCCAAACCCAACCCGACCTGGTATTTTGTGGGTAACAAATTCTTGACTCTCAAATGAGTCAAAGTTCTATAATATTGAAATATAGAAAATAATCATTAAACTGTGCATGTGAGATGCTAAAATCATATATTTTCAGTGTAAAAAGACTGTGATCTGAAAGATCACCTAGAGGGGGGTGAATAGGTGATTATGCTAATCTAGTCAACTCAATGCGGAATTAAAACTAATTTGCAATTTCAACAAGAGATGCACACAATCAAGCCAAGCATATAAGTATGTATGAGCAATATGAATAGATGCAAGGCACAAAGTAAAGAGAGAGAGAGAGTCAATGAACAAGCGCAAACACTAAGATATGTTTCGAGGTTCGAGCACCCAGCTCTACATCCCCGCCTTCACCCAGAAGGATTTTAAGTCCACTAGCTTGTCCACAAAGGACTCCCACAAAGGGAACCTCCACCGAGGATTTGGGGCAATCACAATACAAGGAGTACCCAACTCCTCTCCTTACAAACACAACCTCCTCCTTGAGGCACAACTCCAAGCCTACAAACAATCTCCTCACAACCCGAGAGATTAGCACAAAGCCAAGCAAGGATCACCTCATAACTTGAGGGATACAAACCACTTGCACAACCAACCTCCTCAACCCAAGAGGGAAAAGTACAAAGCAAAGTATAGAGGGTTTATAACTTGGTGGTTCAACAAACCACAAACAATCTCTTTTCCCACACACAAAGACCCTATAGAGAAGATAGTAGATTTTTGCTCAAGTGAGGAGAAAACCAAGGGATTTGAAACCAGCAACTCAAAGAAAATCTTGGGAAAAAATAGAAATGAAGATAGTGAAGTTCAAACAAAAACTTTTCCCAAAATCCCTTTTCTTTGGTTTTTAAACTCTAATAAAAACACCAAAAAGATTGTTCAATTTGAATCCAAAAACTCTTTTAATTGCTGTGAAAACACCAGAGAGTAAGGAAAAATTCGCACAAAAAATCTTAGAGAAAAACTCTTACAAATGGGGTATTTATAGGCAAATCTGGAAACTAGCCGTTGGCAGCAGATTTTGCCAAAATAACCCTGCCGGTCGACCGGTCCGGTCGACCGCCCCAACGGTCAATTTTTGCCCGTTGGCAGCTACCGGTCGACCGCCCCGGTCGACCGAAACAAACAGAGAGCTCTGCTCTCAGTCCGGTCGACCGGTCCGGTCGACCGTCCCAGAGGCTCCAAACGTGCACAGAATTGTGCACGTCGGTCGACCGACCTCAGCCCTAGTCGACTAGTCAGGCTACTAGTCGACTTGGTTGAAGCCTGAAACAGAAAACTGGGTTAAAACATATTTAAAAATTCTTTTATCATTTCTAAAATCACCAAAATAGTTTTATCATTTGCATTGATATATAAACATGTGGTAAAAAGTTTAGCTCAAATATCAATCAATATGAACTATTTTTGTGTCTTATCATTTTTACCAAAAACAAAAACTGTATTTTCTAAAACTTGGATTTTGAATAGAAAATACGTTTTGTCAAAAACTCTTCCAAATACAAAAACATGATATTTAAACACTTTGAAGCATGATGCATATGGATAGAAATCCATATACATGAAACATATGTATATCATAGTTTTTGTCATTAATTCCAAAATATGTTTTGTCAAAAATACCAAAACATATAACACATGAATAAGTAAGTCAAAACTAAGTTTGTCTAGGAAATTAAAGCATGCATGTATATAGAACAAATCATATATACATTAAACCATGTAAACTTGTTTTAATCTATCTATTCATGAAAACCAGATCGGTTAAACCTAAAACCGAAAAACCAAAATCAATATTCGAAACATGAAACGTGTGTGTTGTGAACTTGAGCATTATCATACTATTCTAATCTTTACAATTTGGATCTAAACACAAAACTAAACTATGGTACCGAAGTCTTCTTAGAGCGCAATCTCCAAGCCGACTCGATCAAAACTCCTTGATCCATCGAGCAAGTGCTATACGTGATCTTTGATGCTCGGCTCTTGAATCAACTTGTGAAAGATGTGTGGAAGCTTTCACCAACTAATAACTTGATTAATGATCTAAAACTAAACTCACAAGATTATTAGTACACATAACTACATGAGTTAATCATCATCAAAACTAGAGTGGAAGGCCTTTGGACCAACAATCTCCCCCTTTTTGATGATGACAAACTCATGGAGTTATATATGCTTGGACTAAAGTTAAGCTTCAAAGAAGCTCCCTCTTAACTCATGCATAAACAAATAAACATAATGAATGTGCAATGAAGGCTCTTAAACATGAAACATGAAACATGCATACCTATGCATAAACAATAAAGGGTTCTAGATACCAATGAAATGTTCAATTACAAAACATGCTCTAGATATCAATTCCAATGAAATATTTAAAACAAAACATGCTCTAGATACCAATTACACTCTAGAGATACCAATTACAAAACATCACAAAAATCCAATTACAAAAACATGCTTTAGATACCAATTAAAATTAAACTAAATTAAACTTAATATATGCAAACAAAAACATGCATATATAAACCCAAATTCTTCTCCCCCTTTTTGTCAATCATCAACAAGGGGTAAAAACTAAAATAAAACAAAAACTTCTTTCTTTTTAATACAAAGAGTCAATCTTTAATAAGGGGTAAAAAACCAAAACAATCATAGAAAAATCAATAAATATTTCTCCCCCTTTTTATTCAAAACAATGAATCAAATAAAAAATAAGATTTTCCTTTTTGTTTAAAATAAAAACAAAGTCATTTAGAGGTACCAATTGAAAATATGTCAAAGAATAGCATCTTGATACAATAGAAAGGAAACAAAAAAAAAAATTATTGATACCAATTTTAAGCAAAAACATATGAAACATCTTGATATCAATTGAAAATAAACTTAATAAATCTTGAATGTCTAAACACACATATTTTAATACCAATAGTAAATCATTTTCATTTTAAACATATGATACCAATTTGAAATTTTCAATCATAAAGTAAGGGAGTGGGAATCAAATACCAATTGAGAAATCACCAATTAAAAGACAAAATCAAATTTTCTCCCCCTTTATGAAATACCAACTAAAATGATGCATAGGCTTGATACAATTTAAAAGTAATCAATTGAAAAAATTGAAACTCAAGCACTAGCATAAACAAGATTTTGTGCTTAAAGATATAGGGATATAATGAGCACAAATAGAACATATATATGTATGAAAAATAGATACCAATAGAAATTGATATTCTTGGAATTGAAAGCATACATACATACAAACATATATGAGTATACAAGAAATGTCAGGATTGATACCAATTGAAAGAATTCAATGATACCAATTGAAATAACAATAAGATCAAGAGTATATCTCATATAACTACCTCCCAATCATGGTTCATGTTTTAAATTATTTTCATTATAAAGCATGCATGAACATGATCTCCCATCCATCCTCCCATTGAAGGTAGGGGTTTTCAAAAATAGGTTTGAAAATAAGCTTTGTTTGAAATCTCTACCATAGTGAAGAATACGAACTAGTTATAGAGGGAAAAAAAACTTTTAAAAACTAGTACGAAATCCTTCAAGCAAGGAATAAAACAATTGTTTTTCATGAAACACATGTAAACACATGATCACTAAACACTCAAGTCCATAAAGCTCATTCAAATTCTCATGAAAACAAATCATGAGTAAACTAATAAAGTGAGTGTACAAGTGTAATGTGACACATATCAATCATGAAAATATTCAATTAGGCTCATATGAAATTCCTTGAAAACATGAAAACTTGAAAAAAAAATTAGATTTTCATTACCAAAAGAAATTCATCTAAGATGTGAAATCACCAATTGAAATCATCTTAAAACAAGAGATTCATTATAAATGTGAAATCACTTAGCAAACATGAAATTCATCCAAACAATTTAAACTTCAAGGCATATGTATGTCATGTACAAACTAAAGTATACATACATATCCTAAACATAATGAGTCCACAAATAGTATATGCATGAAGGCACGTGGCTCAAGGATGTATATATATAATCAATAGTTTGGATAGGATAGACATATACATGAAGTTAAACAAATAAACCCAAAATCAAGAAAAACCAAATTTTCACCAAAACTAATTTCATTTCAAGGTATATGTATGAATTGTCAACACAATAAGTATACATACATATCCCTAAACACAATTGAGTCCATATATATAGATTTGCATGAAGAGCAATGACTCAAGGGTATACATGTATATCTTAAGGTTCGGCAAAATAAACATATACATGAAATGAAAACTCATACACATAAAACAAATCCGAAAATAGGAATACAAGTTTAAAATGCATGAATCATCAAAACTAGGCTATACTAACACATTTAATGGGTACAAATGAGCATCCAAGTATAAACATATATAAAGATTTATTTGTGTCCCACTACATGTGCAAGTATAAATTCTAGTCTTAATGAAAACTAACATCTAAACAAGTAATCAAATCATTAAGTATAAAACGGGAATCATAATCCAACATGATAAACATAATAATCAAAACATGAATTATTAAAAAAAAAGTCATAGTCAAACATGTGATTAGCACGACAAAGACATGTGCATTAGATCTATGATTAACATGATAGCTAAAACATAAAGAGAACACAAATATGGGTCCATACTAAACATGGGTGTCTCAACAACTAATCATGTAAAGCATAAGTTTAATAAACATGGCGAATATCATACTAATCATGAAACAATGACACAAAACGAAAATCATAAACATTATAAACATCCAAATGGTCATAATGCATGTGCATTAGATCTAGGGCATACATGTTAGTTTAAATAAGGTGAGAACACTAAATATAGATCCATATAAAACATGGTGCTCAAGTAACTAAACATGTATAGCACTATTCTAATAAGCATGGCATAAGCATAATGAGCAATAAACCATGACATGCTATAAATAGATGAACATGAAAAGCATGCAAATAAAAATGGGAGTTAGAGAATGATACCAAAACTCATGAAGGTGCATCTCTAGTTCTCCAAATCACGGTGGTCCTCCCACCAAATCTCCTTGAGAGTGAAGCATCCAAATGGTCCTCTTTAGGCACGGAACACATCCACTCCAAGGCACCAACACTCTCACGTTTTGCGAGAGCTCCCACCTACATCAAAAAGTATAGAGGTGGTCTTTGGTACCCATTTCTTTGTGGGTCCATGGGGGTTAGTATCCTTTCTAACCCAGACAAGATTAGTTGCTAAATTTTCATGATAGATACGATCATAACAAAATCTAGCAAGATGGCCTTTTCGGCCACAATGTGTACATGTGTACACATGAGCATACGTGCGATGGTGGTGACCGTGGAAAGCATGTGTATGCCGTGAAGGGTGAGCATGCAAAGATGGACCTTGTTTCTTGCGAACCAAGGTTTCCAAACGTGTATGATTCAATGTGCATTGGCTCAAAGTGGAGCCCAAACATTCAACACTTTTCTTCAAAATATTTATATCATTTTCAATAGTGGAAGACAAAGTGGAGCATGCAATAGGTGTGCAAGAAGAAGAAGCTATACTAGTATGGCACACATGAGAATCAATATCAATTTTTAAAGATTCATTTTTCTTTAAAACCAAATCCAATTCTTTTGTAATAGAATCAATTTTATTTTTCAAAACAAGGTTATCTTTTAAATAAAATCCAATTTAGAAGATAAAACCTCATTGTGCTTCACAACATCATCACAATCATTTTTGTTTTTCAAAATCTCAATCTCATCAAGGCAAGGTCTAGTTGAGATCTTAGTGAGTCACGTTCACTAGTGATCTCTTCCTTTTCTTGCAAAACCAATTCAAAATTAGAACATAAATCTTTTAATTCATTTTTCAAAACAAGGTTGTCCTCTTTCAAAAGATTGTTTTTTTCAATAAATTTTCAAGCTTTTGAGCAAGTTCCAAATTTAAAGTTTGAACTTCAAAACAACCATGGCAATAGGAACTTGAGCTATCATCTAATTGAGTATCTGATTGTACCTCAAGGGAGTTTTTCCCTTGGACCATGAAGCAATGCTCTTCGGACTTTTCTCTCTTAGATCTCCTCATCTTGTTGATAATCCTTGGAAGCTCGAGAGACGTCAATAAGCTCCAAACTGCAAAAGCCGTGTAAGATCCCCAGTTAGAATACTGTATTTTTATTTTCTTCAAGTATTTATTTTGATTTGCAGATTATTTTATTTAATCAAGTTAATTTATTATTTTTCCTGTTAATATTATTTATGGATATGCAATTTATTTTTTTGAGATAGTAAATGATATTTGGTTCTATGTATCTATTGCCATTATTTCCTATAAACATTTTTAGTTACTTGTTACTGTTATTTTTATATTTATCATCATTATTATTAATTGTTATTTAATTATGACTACCATTATTTCATTAAGGTTATCATTTATTATTATTATTAGTGTTATTATTATTTTATTTAATTATGAGAATAAGTATTAGTGGTAGTAGTAATTGCTAATTATTATTTCTATTTTTATTGTTTGTTGTCGTTAATTAATATTAGTATTATTATTTATCTTGATTAATTAATATTGTGATTGCTAACCTTATGATTATTTATGTCATGGTTAACTATTTTAGTGTCATTGTTAATTGTTAATATTATTATAGTTTGTATTTATTTATTATTGTTGTAGTATTCTTCTTTCCTTGATCCTACCCGTTTGGATTCCTTAACCCATTACCCGTTTCTATTTTCTAAATCCAAACCCACTTACCTATTTGGATCAACCTGTAACCCAATCCAACCCGAAACCCATTAACTAACCCATCCTATATATAATCTCCTCAATTCTTAACCCTAAACTAATCTCCTCCCACATCCAGCAGTCCCCAACAGCCGCCACCACCAGAACCTGGTCGGCCGTCTCCCCTTGCAGCGCCTCATCACTGGAACTCCGCCGGAGCACGCCCTTCATCAACGGCAGCCACAGCAGCAGATCCGCAGCCTCCTCGAGGCCGCCAGCAACACCTCGCTGGATCTCCCCTCCAAGAACAGCCATGGCGCAACCATCTCCATCTGATCCCATGTCACGCACGCAGCAGCCCTCCCCGTGGCATGCCATTGGTCGCGCCCAGGCACACTAGAGCAGCACGAAGTCCAGCCGAGACACCTCCTTGATTGGTTGCCGCACATCCCAGGTCCTTCTCTTTGTTTCTTTTTTTTCATGATTCTTAATTATATGCATTTTAATTATATAAGTATGAATGGTGTAATTATTTTCATGCATGTAGTGCAGGGGGGAGCTTGTGTGCGTGAGTGGTTTGTGTGTTCTTTTTTCATTGGTTATAATAATTATTTGTATGTGAGGAGAAACTTATTTGTGAGTGTACTAATTTATGTGTTTGGTTGTATGCGGCGAAATCCTTACTCCGAACCATTTTTGGACTCTCCGCGGGATGTCGTTGATCGCCGTCGGCGAGCGCGAACGCACTACACGCCCTTCACGGCGAGTTGCTCTATCCAACGACACCCTCCTCGACCCCGGACGCCTCCGTCGGAGCCTCCATCGGTGCGCCGCAAGTTGCCCCGAGGTTAGCGTTATTTTCATGTTGAATGGCAATATCGTAATTATTGGGAAGTTCATTTATATTTGTGCTGGTGTGTGCGTGGCTAGTGATAGGCATGCATGTGTATGCATGATGTATATGTGCATGCATGGATGTAAATTACTTAATGTATAGGTATACTTATTAATTTGGATGTATGCATGATTTATATGCATATGTTTCTATTCATTTGTGTAGATGGGTATGTCATTTAATTAAGTGTATGTACTTATATTAATATGTGTTGGCATTTATTTAAGTATGCATATATGTATGTATATGTATACTTGTATATGCATTTTAGTTAATAATAGGTATTTATTAAATTGGACATGTATGTATGTGCATGCTTGTTTATGTACGTGTACGAGTATATGTTCGTATGCACGTGTGGGTGTTTAGCGTGCATTTATATTTATTTGTATGTGTTGGTTGCGTGTTGTAGCATTTCGGATTTGTTTGGTGAGATCCGAACCAACTACAGGAGACCCGGACACGATTCGGATTCGTACCATTGTGAATCCGATACATATGCAATCCGAAGACTGATGCATGGGATGTTCCGTAGATCAGTACCAGTTCGTGCAGTGAAGACAAGATGACGATTCGGTCCGAAACTGCGTCATTTCATGTGAGTGTTCATTCTTATATATTTACCTTTGTTGGTATGCTTTATATGTTGTCTTTATCATTTTATGTGACTTTCTATTACATTTTACCAGTTTGATTATTTGTACAACTTCATGAGACATGTATGAATGTTTACTTTAATTACCTAGTTGATATGAGCTTGTTTCAGCGTCATTTATGTGTTGGTAGTTTAGCGTTGTTGGCTTAGGCATATTTTGATGTACCTTTAGATTGTGATATGACTGGATCTATTGATTGGATAGATTAGGTACATAGTTGAGTATCAGATATATGGATCTTGTATTTGGACATTAAGATATTAGCGTTATATTATTTCATGAATAGATGATTACTGTTTCGGACTGAGACTAATTATAAAGGAACTTGGGTTGTATACTAGATTGATCTTATGTTAGATTGGTTCAATATTGTGGGTTACTATCTACATTTTTCTGAATAATTATCAGACTTGATATTCCTTACTTGGTGATAATTCAATTAAGAATTTATTCGGGTATTTGAGGACAGATGATATATTTCATGTAGAGTACTTTTCAGACTTGTTATTCTTTCATTGGTAATAACTTAGGTGATGATTCATTTTGGTATTGATGACGGACTTGTTATGATGTTAGAGAATGGATTACTTGATGTTAGGATCAGCATATGGACTTAGTTGGAGTTCGAGTTGATCTGGGATTTATGTTATTTACATTGGATATTGATCAATATTTAGAGGTGACTGATTTTGTTGGATTGTGACCAGATGTGTTGATATCTTACCTTTGACTTCGATATGTGATCTCATATTGGTTTTGGATTATTAGAAGCTAGAGTTCCAAGATATATCAACTGATTGGATTATAGAGTATGATGAGTTGTTGGTATTGACTCATGAGTGGACTTATTCTAGATTGCAGTTCTTCGAGGATGCTTCCCTATTAATATGATTGTGGTATGTGTTTGACTTGTTGATCTCAAAGATATATCATGTGCTTCATGTCTAGTTATTGATTACTTCAGTTAATAGAGATTGAGTAATTGAGGTAGTGATCTATTTGATATCAGTGATCTTGTACCTTCAGAATTATCAGCAGTTATCAGTTTATCAGTTGGTGAGATCATTTGTTGGTAATCACAGATGTGTTTAGAGTTTATATAAGTTGGCAGAAATCTGTATCAGTTACTAGTTGTTAGTGACACTTTTGTTTTAGTAGCTATATCTCCAGTATTCTATTCAGATGTCAGATATTAGTTGTCAGATATCACAGTTGTCAGATATCATAGTTGTCAGATACCACAGTTGTCAGTTGTCAGATTATCAGCTAGTGTTGACATCAGTAGTTGTTGGAGATATCAGTTACTATTACATAATAAATCACGTTGATTGCTTATTAATAAAAGACACCATAACCCGGGAAAAAGGGGTAATTGCCTGATGATGCATGTCGTGTATTTTGGGAGGATTCTTATGGTACCGAGTTGTGGGTTCCAACCATGGGGAACCAGGGTACTGGCTACCCATTCAGTTGTCAGTTGTCAGGGCTATGCCCGGATTACGGCGCCACACTAGTTGTCTTTTCGTGTGGGGCTGTGGTCTTCAGTTGTCAGAGCCTAGCGGCTTGTCCTGGTTCAGTGCCAGGGGTGTTAGACCGTGGTCCGGGCATGCACGGTACTCTTCCAAAACACATGCACTACATTGGCAGGCAGTTACAACAACGATAACATTGTTTGATATGTGGGAAAACGGCTGTGGTATGGGACACAGCTAAGTACTACATTAGTTAGGTTAATAATAACTAACCAGACTAGTGACATATAGGTTATACATCTTGACATCTGTTATTAGTCTACATTTGAGATAGTTGACCTTTATATCAGTTGTTAGTTACAGTTGTGATAGTTGTCTTATATCTTTGTTCATGCTGTTATCAGTTATACTTCAGTTCAGATGTTATCATGTCATGATATTTATTTATCTTATATCTGCAGTCGTTTGTCATGCTATTCAGTTATATGTTATCTGCAGTTGTTCTTGATATTGCTTTATGCACATGTTCTTATGCACGAGCTAATTCCCCTTTACACACACACTCACCATGGTCGCGTTCTGACGACCCTGAATTTGCACGTCTAGATATTGGACGGTTTGTTTCTAATGTGCAGGTGTTCGTTGAGGCTGTACGCTTCGCGAATAGCTGGAGCTTCTCCCTATTCTATTATGGTACTTTTATCTTTTCAGCTTTCGTATTATTTCCTGTTTCTTGTTATATCAGTTCAGTTGTTATTCTAGTCTTGATTCATATGATATCATGCGTGGTTGCTTATATGTGATATTGCAGTATTCAGTATTCATTACAGTTGGGATTTATTATAGCTTGTTTCAGGTTACTTAAGGCTTAGCGCGTATGCGTGAGGGATTTTCCTTGCGTATATGCGTCGCCGACTCGTGTCGCGTCTCCGCTCCAGCGTTTTTTTTGGAAGCGGGGCGTGACAAGCCGAGTCATAATGATTAAACACCGGTAAAAGATGTTCACCAAGAGATGCTCTAAGTGTTCTAAGTGCTAATGCATTTGCCTTCTTATGTTTGCTACTATTGGGGAATGATTCCATAGTGGAGGCTTGATAACTAGATGTCCTAGTCTTTTCAAATGGCTACTCATATTGGCCTTCCAAGCATCAAGTCTAATATGGTCAAACATAGGAGGGCTATCCATGAGAGCAAACTAAATGAGTGCAAATGAACAATGCAAATGAAGATTAGCAAACCAAGATCTCACTCCTAGGTGGTTAAACCTAAATATCAGGAGCGCTAGCTCTGATACCAATTGAAAGATCACCTAGAGGGGGGTGAATAGGTGATTATGTTA
Organism: Agave tequilana; assembly: GCA_038442645.1. Lineage (NCBI taxonomy): Eukaryota > Viridiplantae > Streptophyta > Magnoliopsida > Asparagales > Asparagaceae > Agave > Agave tequilana. The sequence continues at coordinate 16,459 of JAVJIF010005125.1, forward strand.
ATCTAGTCAACTCAATGCGGAATTAAAAACTAATTTGCAATTTCAACAAGAGATGCACACAACCAAGCCAAGCATATAAGTATGTATGAGCAATATGAATAGATGCAAGGCACAAAGTAAAGAGAGAGAGAGAGAGAGAGAGAGAGTCAATGAACAAGCGCAAACACCAAGATATGTTTCGAGGTTCGAGCACCCAGCTCTACATCCCCGCCTTCACCCAGAAGGATTTTAAGTCCACTAGCTTGTCCACAAAGGACTCCCACAAAGGGAACCTCCACCGAGGATTTGGGGCAATCACAATACAAGGAGTACCCAACTCCTCTCCTTACAAACACAACCTCCTCCTTGAGGCACAACTCCAAGCCTACAAACAATCTCCTCACAACCCGAGAGATTAGCACAAAGCCAAGCAAGGATCACCTCACAACTTGAGGGATACAAACCACTTGCACAAACAACCTCCTCAACCCAAGAGGGAAAAGTACAAAGCAAAGTATAGAGGGTTTACAACTTGGTGGTTCAACAACAACCACAAACAATCTCTTTTCCCACACACAAAGACCCTATAGAGAAGATAGTAGAGTTTTGCTCAAGTGAGGAGAAAACCAAGGATTTGAAACCAGCAACTCAAAGAAAATCTTTGGGAAAAAATAGAACTGAAGATAGTGAAGTTCAAACAAAAACTTTTCCCAAAATCCCTTTTCTTTGGTTTTTCAAACCCTAATAAAAACACCAAAAAGATTGTTCAATTTGAATCCAAAAACCTCTTTTAATTGCTGTGAAAACACCAGAGAGTAAGGAAAAATTCGCACAAAAAATCTTAGAGAAAAATTCTTACAAATGGGGTATTTATAGGCAAATCTGGAAACTAGCCGTTGGCAGCAGATTTTGCCAAAATAACCCTGCCGGTCGACCGGTCCGGTCGACCGCCCAACGGTCAATTTTTGCCCGTTGGCAGCTACCGGTCGACCGCCCCGGTCGACCGAAACAAACAGAGAGCTCTGCTCTCAGTCCAGTCGACCGGTTCGGTCGACCGTCCCAGAGGCTCCAAACGTGCACAGAATTGTGCACGTCGGTCGACCGGCCCGGTCGACCGACCTCAGCCCTAGTCGACTAGTCAGGCTACTAGTCGACTTGGTTAAAGCCTGGAACAGAAAACTGGGTTAAAACATATTTAAAAATTCTTTTATCATTTCTAAAAATCACCAAAAATAGTTTTATCAATTTGCATTGATATATAAACATGTGGTAAAAAGTTTGGCTCAAATATCAATCAATATGAACTATTTTTGTGTCTTATCATTTTTACCAAAAACAAAAACTGTATTTTCTAAAACTTGGATTTTGAATAGAAAATACGTTTTGTCAAAACTCTTCCAAATACAAAAACATGATATTTAAACACTTTGAAGTATGATGCATATGGATAGAAATCCAATATACATGAAACATATGTATATCATAGTTTTTGTCATTAATTCCAAAATATGTTTTGTCAAAAATACCAAAACATATAACACATGAATAAGTAAGTCAAAACTAAGTTTGTCTAGGAAATTAAAGCATGCATGTATATAGAACAAATCATATATACATTAAACCATGTAAACTTGTTTTGATCTATCTATTCATGAAAACCAAGATCGGTTAAACCTAAAACCGAAAAACCAAAAACCAATATTCGAAACATGAAACGTGTGTGTTGTGAACTTGAGCATTATCATACTATTCTAATCTTTACAAATTTGGATCTAAATACAAAACTAAACTATGGTACCGAAGTCTTCTTGTAGAGCGCAATCTCCAAGCCGACTCAATCCAAACTCCTTGATCCATCGAGCAAGTGCTATATGTGATCTTTGATGCTCGGGCTCTTGATTCAACTTGTGAAAGATGTGTGAAAGCTTTCACCAACTAATAACTTGATTAATGATATGAAACTAAACTCACAAGATTATTAGTACACATAACTACATGAGTTAATCATCATCAAAACTAGAGCGGAAGGCCTTTGGGCCAACATGATCATGGCAGCAGTTCTCATAAAAACACTGCAACTTCATCATAGTCCTCATAAAAAACTGCGACTATGGTACAAGCACCCAAAATTGTGGTTAAAATTCAGCCACTTTGCGTCTCTCTCAGCTAGTGGCTGAGTCTCCGAATTGCCCCCTACACAGAGCCTTTTTATATACTTATAAAAAATATCAGTCAACACTAGCGTCAAAAAGTATCATCGAAAAATTGTCCTTCTTACATTTTTAGCTGCAAATTTACTAGCTAAGTCTTTAACATCAATTTTATCTATAAAATCATTTTCAATAGATATCAAAGCTAGTCCATTTAATATATCTAATAGTATTAATCTGTCAACCGGAAGCCTATCTATTTAATAATGGGCTTGCTTGCCTAGCCAAGTTCTTAGAAAGATCTGGTTTATACAGGAGGAAATCAGGTTGGGTCGAGTCATACCCACAAAGCAAACTGATTATTGCAGAGCCAAGTAAGGATAATAGTCTATGATACCAGATACAAAGTTACAAATATGAAACATGTTATTTTGAAGAGCCATCACAATCACATATTGGCATTTTATCAAACATGTCTTGGGCATTGTAAATTCGAGTACCAACTCTTCAATTCTAACAGGCCAAACAAACTTCAACGCAACAATTAATTCAAATTTTCGTGTACTGAGTCTGAGAGAACTAAAACAATACCAATTTAATAAGAATCATCTTGTATTTTACCTCAGAAAAAGCTTAACGAGTTCAGATCCTGACTCCTGAGAATCTGAGATCTTGAGTTCGATGTAGTTACTAGCTTTGATGTAAATTGCAATCTAAAGAGAAGATGGCCATTGAGTTTTATGATACAGAGACAGTGATAATCTGGTACAGGATAATGGAAAAAAACAAAAACAAAAATCAAAATTAACAAGCAAATAGAAAGAAATTATCAAGATTACATGATTACATCAAAATTAAAAAACCTAAAGGGGTTGCTACCTTGTTGATCTTCTCTTTTGTTTTATGCTTTGATCTCTGAGGAAAAACAACGAGGTGCAGTTTGAGACTTTAGAGTTGAGACTTTAGAGAGAGGGGGGTGTAATGAAGAAGAAAGGCCAGATTCAGAATTGGAGAGAAGACTTGAGAGTCTGGGACTTGAGGGAGAGAGACAATAAGGAAAGAGAGGTGGGGACTGAGGATTTGCATGATTCATGATTGGTTTTGGTTGGAAGTCGGCGAAGCCGAAGAGACGAAAAGTAAAAGCTGCGCTGTGAAGACGAAGAGACACAGGGCTTTAGTTTTTCAGTTTTTTTTAACACACTATAATTTGCTTTGAATTTTTTTTTGTTTTACTATTGGGTCGAGCTGTTGACTCCAGGGCCCCCCTAAACTTGGGGGCCCTGTGCAGCAGCACCGGATGAACCACATCTGGGCCGGGCCTGTTAACTCTCCTCATTATGTGGGTAGTAACTGACCCAGTAATGGGGGCAGTTACAACTGAGACGCAGAGTTATCCTGCAGTTGAAATGTGAGGCTCCAGGCCCGCGTTCTTGTGACGACGCAGATGTGGCTGACATCCGTATTTGAACTACGACGCAGTCTTAGTTGAGCTATGTGTTGATATTGAGACGCGGGCTTCGATTGAGCTTTGCCCTGATACTGAGACGCAGGTTGGCGCGAGCTTCACGTTGAAGCTCAGACGCAGGCTTCGAGTGAGCTCCACGCATTGATGCTGAGATGCAGGCTTTAGTAAGCCTCGCGTTTTGATGTTGAACGCTGGCTTTGATTAGCCATGTGTTTAGACTTGAACACAGACTTGAATCAGCCTTACGTCTGAAGTATGAGCTCATAATTTAATGACTAATCTCCAGTGATTTTAAACAGTCTATATTACCCACTCTAAAGCTTTCGAAACTCCGTAGTTGACTGGATCGGGTTTCAAAATACTTTGGACTTTTGTCTTGACAATGAGTTCTCAAGACTGGACTGGCAATCTTCTGAGATCCCTGAGTTTGATCTTGTCTGGATCCCAGTCTTCATGAGTGTACTGTTAAACTCTTTGAATCCACCAGAGATAATCATTGTGAGTGTCTAGATACATCGTCTAAATGATGGTATTTAACTGCTAGAGGTAACAATTAACATAACAATTAAAGAGTTAGTCAGTTTCATGAAGGAATCTGAGAGAGTTACTGCCAGAGGTGTGATATTAACTTGATAGAGATCGAACGGGTTTTGTGGGCTTGTCATTCTATGGATGATAATGACAAGTATGGACAAATCCATTAAGGATTTTGAAGGAATTACCGCTAAAGGTGTAATGTTAACTTGACGTTGAGAACTAGACTTATAGTTGAACAAGTTTGGTGGATTTGTTATTCTATGAAAGAGAATAACAAGTGAAGTTTTCACTCTGCAAGGGATTGTTGTCGAGTCTATCATCAGAGGTTTAGCATTAACGTAATTAAAACTTAGTTGGGGATTAGAGAGAACACAGTTAAAAGGTGTGATATTAACATAACAGCGATTTTCAGTGGATCTGTCATTCTATTGAAGAGAATAACAAGTGAGATTAGACCCGTCAGGGATCTATGAGTATTTCTTTACCATCAGAGTTGTGATATTAACTTAACGGGATTGGATTGAATTTTGTCAGAAGTGTGATATTAACTTGATAAGGATGTGAGCTAGAGGTGTAATGTTAACTTAGCCCCACAGGAATTTCAGTTTCGTTGGGAAACCTGAGGATACCACTGTCATAGGTGTAGTGTTAAACTTAACAGTGGGGTAATGTCAGAGGTGTAGTATTGAACTTGACATTGAGTGTTAGAGGTGTAACGTTGAACTTATCATTGATCATCTCGGCCTCAACGCCGAAGCTCGAGGGAAAGTCATTATCATAGGTGTAGTGTTAAACTTAACAATGAGCTGGATGCTAGAGGTGTGATATTAAACTTAGCATCTCTTGTATCAGCTTCATCATAGAAGCCTGAGGGAAGTGACTGTTAGAGGTTTAATGTTGAATTTGACAGCAACTTGATCACAGTTAGAGTTGTGATATTAAACTTAACAGTAATTTGCCAGAGGTGTAATGTTGACATGACAAGAGTTGGTTTGCGATATGAGCAATTTTGAGGACTTGTCATTCTATTGAAGAGAATTGACGAGTGAAGTTTGGATTGTCAAAGGTGTAGTGTTAACTTGACAATTTTGAAGACTTGCGACTCCAAGTAAGGAAGTTGACAAATGGAAGTTCGTACTCGCTGGGGAGTATTGAAACTTTTCACTTTTAGAGGTGTAGTGTTAACATAACAGTGATTAAGTTTGTGGACCTACCACTCCATGGGAGGGAATTGGTAGGAGATTTTGATGGAAAATAGAATGAATTGTCAAAGATATAATATTAACGTGACAACACTGATTTTTCAGGGGTATGAGAGGCTTTCCGTTAGAGGTATAATGTTAACAGCAGAGAGATTCTGAGTGAGGATTTAGTGAACTTTTATCGTCAAAGGTTTAATGTTAAATTGACGAACTCCACTGGGGATCGAGAAAAATGGCTTGTCAGAGGTATACTGTTAACATGACAAGTATGTGCTCATTTCACTAGGGAGATGGATACATGTATTTTTGTGGTCCTACTGTTCCATGAAAGGAAATTGGTAAGAGATTTTGGAGGGGAAAGCGTGATCAAGCCCCCTTAGGATTTTTAGCAAATCCTCAGCCATCAACGGATTTGATGTGCCTTTACCAACTACCATTTGAGTTGGGCTAGTCACGCTATTCCCCTCAGCATGATGAGTTGTCGAGTACTTATGTTGGACGTAAAAGCTAACTTTTTTCTCTATCCTTAGCCGTCAGACTTTGGTGTCACTCCAAGTAACATGGTATCTTTTTTTACTTTGCAGATGACTTCTTGAACCCTGCTGTGGATTAAAGAAGTGAATGCCCACTCCGTGGTGAAGAATCACTGCGGGGTTTAAGATTCCTCATCAATCTATGTTCGGTCACCACACTTTTGATTAGAATGTGGAAACACTGTAGAAATGCTTTGTGAGCCTTTTGCAATGAGTTTGGTTTGATAAGTTATCAGATAAACTCATTCAATAAGATTGGTTGCGGGCTAGGGTTTTGATCAATCGAGTTGGAAAGGAGCGATCTTCCTTTAGAGAAGAACGACAAGGCTAAAACTATGTTAATTTGTCTCTATCTCTTCAATATTGACATCGTACATCATTGGCTCCTGATGTTCGATCGACTCGACGTTGTTTTTGAAGAAGAGTGACAAGGCTAAAGTCGATGTCTGTCTTTGCCTTTTCTTCGATATTTACATCATGCATCCTTGGGTCTTGATGTTTGATCGACTCGACATGAGCAATCGGTGATATAATCATTTGAAGAAACAATTCTCCCATGGTGCCTGTCCTTGGCCTCTCTCAAACATCTTGGATCTCAAACCCTAATCCATCTGAGCAATAAGAGAGATTCGGAGTCGATCTCGTTTGGAAAGGGTTTCCATGAGGGGTGGATCAAAGGTGTAATGTTAACATGATCCTGTTAAGTACTCCTTCGACCAAAAGTTTAGTGTTACTTTGATCAGATATAGTACTTTTACAAGAACCTGCCATTGATTGGCATCATGTGCTTGTCACCTTCTGGATTTATTAGGTGATAAGCTCCATTTGAATAGACTGATTCTACTACAAACGATCCTTCCCATTTAGGTTGAAATTTTCCTTTCGTCTTGTGCATCATCACCATTGGCCTCCTGACAGTCAAGACGAGGTCACCTTTTTTGAAAGTCCACTCCTTAACTTTCTTGTTGAAGGCTCTGAAAATTTAAGCTTGATAAAGCTCGATTTATTGTTGAGCTTGTAAATGTTTGTCGTCCAAAACTTCCAACTCTTGGAGTCACAGTCGATGCTTCTCCTCATCCGTCACCTCCTTTGTCAGAGCAACGCACAGAGATAGGATCTGAATTTTCAGCGGAAGTACAGCTTCATACCTGTACACCAATGAAAATTGTGCAGCTTTTGTCAGGGTTCTCACTATTGTACGATAAGCCTATAGGTATTCAACTAATTTGTCGTCACAGTCGTGTTAACTTTTTGAGACGAACTTCTTGAGAAGTTTTTCAATGGTCTTATTAAAAGCTTCCACAAGGTCGTTAGTGGCTGGATAGTAGGTCGTTGTAAACACACTTTGGATTCTGAACTTGTTACAGAATCTCTGGAACGCTTAGCTGATGAACTGAGGCCCATTATCGTAGACAATCCGTCGTGGCATGCCAAAGTGGTAGATTGCATGATGTTTGATAAACTTAATCACGTCAAATGTCTTCACCTCTTTTAGAGGGATAACATCAGTCTATTTGGAGAAGTAATCAGTTATAGCTAAGACAAACCGATGTCCTTTGGATGAAGGTGGGATGATAGGACCAACCACGTCCATTCCCCGCATCTTAAATGGCCAAAAGGAAGTCCTAGGATGAAGATGTCCTGGTGCCTGATGAATGAAGTCACCATGGATCTGACGGGTATGGCATCGCTTAGCGTAAGCGATGGCGTCAAGGATCATCTGCGGCCAGTAGTATCTGAGCCTTCTGAGTCGATCGTCAAGCTTCGGACTAGGCTGATAAGCTCTGCATGTACCGTCATGAGCTCCCTTAAATGCCCCATGTGCCTCTTTATGTGATAGGCAGCGGAGGAGAATTCCAACATGCGATCAGCGATACAGTGTTCATGTTATAGCATTGTAATAGAATCAAGGGGCCTTCCTTCTGATGGTGGTCGTCTCTTTGGGATCATCGGGTAGTATACTGTACAAGGCGTAGTCGATGTATAGGAATCGCCAATTTCTGAGCTCTGGACCTGCTGAAGTCTCTAAAGCTTCTTTGACTTGAAGGTCTCCTGTTGGCGTTTGGTTGTCTTCAAGGGCAAATTTTGGATAGTACAAGTCATGGTTGTAGACGAATACTTTCGTTGTCACTCCGGCTGGAAGAGCCAAGGAAACGGCAAGGGACGCTAGTGCATCTGCATGCGCATTTTTCTGGCGAGGTACATGGTCAATGTAGAAGTTTCTGAATCTCTCCGCCATGTAGATGGTTGCGTTGTGATAGGGCACCAAGTCTTCATGTCATACTTTGTACTCTTCGCGAACTTGATTGACAATGAGCTTTGAATCACCGTACGCTTCGAGATTTTTAACGTCAATCTCAACGGCAATTTGCATCCCAATCAAGAGAGTGTTATATTTTGCTACATTGTTGGAACACGGCTGAGTTAATGAGAATGCATAAGGGATTACGTAGTTCTGTTGGGAGACAAGTACTACCCCCATTCCCGCTGCGATATTTCCTCGAGGACTCGTTCTTGATGCACCGTTGAAGAAGAGTTGCCACACCTATTCTTTGAAAGATGTCTGGGTCATACAAACTTCAGCGATCTCATCTGAGAGATCTTTATAAAGTTTGGTTATTTGTAACACCCCGCTCCCGGAATACGTACTTAGTTGCGTATTTAGATTTTTCGATCGTATTTTTTGATTTACTGCCTGTATTTGTTTTGTATTATGAATTATTTATATGATCGTTTTGTCTTGGATCCGGATTCACGGACTCGGAGTCAGCCCTAGTCTGAACCGAGGACCCGATCCTAGGGTACTGCTCGATTTGGTCTTTTTGGTATTTAGATTTGATCGATTTTAGTTTTAAACATCATTTTCCAATATTTTAGATTTTCTATAATTTTCTAGAATTTTCCTGAATTAAATTGAAAATCTTCAAAACCGGTGTCGACCAGTGCCGCTGACCGACTCCCGGATTTTTAATTTACAAATGGATTGGAAATACTAGAAGTGTCTTTTTACATTATTTCTTAAAATCACATTTTCTATCTAAATACTTTTTCTGAGGATTTTATGAATTTATGAAAATTCTACCGGATTGGGTGTCGGCCAGTATCGCTGGTTGATTCCAGGATTTTTAGTTTACAATCGGAATTGAATTTCTGAATTCTGCTTTCGCATTGTATCTTAGAATCGTATTTTCTTCCTTACTACATTTTCTGGGATTTTTTAGAATTTATCAAAATCCGGCCGACCTGGTGTAGACCGGTATCGGCGGTTGACTTCCGGATTTTTTAATTTAAAAACGGGATTTTATTTCTGAAAACCGATTTCATATTATTCCTCAGAATGACGTTTTCTACCTCTGGGTATTTTTGGGGATTTTTCTGGAACAGTCGATATTTCGCGGCCATATTATAATATTATTATTATAATCTTCTTTTTCTTTCTTTCCTTCTTTCTTTTCTTTTCTTTCCACCGACTCCACCAACGCCACCTCACCCCCTCATTTAATCCCTCTCCCATCCATCTCTCTCTTTCCCATCAATCTCTCTTTCTCTTTTTCCTTTTCTTTTTCTTTCTCTTTCTCCCTTCTCTTCTTCTTCTTCCTCTTCTTCATTTGGCCGACGCCCAACCGAGCCCACCTCGGCGCTCCGGCCACGTCTCCAGCGAGGAAGGCCCCCAACTCCGGCGAGCTCCCCTCCTTCATCTCTTTCCTTTTCTTCTTCTTCTTCTTCCTTTCTTTTCTTTTCCTTTTCTTCTTTTTCCCTTTTTCCTTTCCCTTCCTTTCCCTCTTTCTTTCTCCTCTTCTCTGTTGGGTGCCGCCGGCGGCCTAGGCCGCCGCCGGCCAACCTCTGGCCGGCAGAGGGCCGGCCAGGCCCCCTGGGCCCGCCAGGGCCGTGGGCCCTTCGTGAGCGGGGGGGGCTGCGTGAGCAACCCAGCCCCTCCATTTCCTCTCTCTTTTGGGGTGGCCGGCGGCCACCCCTAGGCCAGCGCCGGCCAGGGCGGCCGACGCCGCCTCCGAGGACTCCCCTGGCCGCGCAAGCGCGGCCAGGCTGGGGGCGGCACGGCCTGGCTGAGCCAGGCCATGGGCATCTGAGAGGGGGCAATAGCCCCCCTCTCTCTGTTTCTCTCTCTCCTGTTCTCACTCTCTCTCTCTCTCCTGTTCTCTTTCTCTCTCTCTCTCTGTATCTCTCTCACTCTAGCCTTCTCTCTCTCTCCTGAATAATCTCTCTCTCCCCCTTTCTCTCTCTAGATCTCCCTTCTCCTCTGTAAATTGCTGACGCGGATCCCATCCCCGCGTCCAGACAATCCTTGACGCGGATCATCGCGCTCTTGTATCGACGCGACGCGGAGTTCATGCTCGCGTCTGCGTTCTCCTCGCGTCCTGACTTGGACGCGAGTGTCGAACCCCACATTTGTGGTATCCTCGCAACGCGACTCCCGCGTCTGTGATTCCCGCGCCTGCTGATTAGACGGGAAAGGTGTTGTATTATTAAGCAAATGTATTTGATGTACCCTTTCTTATCTCCGTTATAGCATAAGGCTATACCGAGTCGATTCTCAGGGAGAGCTAGCGATGGAAGCGTTACGAATCGTAGTGAAGAAATGTAAACGAAGTGTCTTCTTTGTTCTTTAAAAGAATAAAACAATCATGGAAAAAGGAGTGAAAGAAAGGATGGATATGTTCATGATGGAAAGTGGAAAAGAAATCAAGATTGGATGTGGTATTAACACTAGAAAGAATGAAATGGAAGAAAACAAACCATGACTAGCTTACCTTACCAATACTTACTAAACTCCGTGATAGTGAAGGCGTGCCTCATGTTGTCACTCCATCGGCGTAGGTTTCGTCTTGCGTGTTGATCTAATTACTTTCTCATGTAGATGAAGGGTGGTTTAACCCATCGGAGAAGAGAAGACCATCCAACTTGCAAGATGAAATAAAGCAATCACCCATGAGTTAGTGAAGATGGCAAGGCTAGTGGTTAGCTAGTACATGGAGAAAGAATTAGCTACAAGCCATGAGAAGAGTAAAACAAAGCATGAATAAAATTGCAAGGAATTAAAGAAAGCAAGTAAAGAAAGCAAGTAAACTAGAACCAAGCTCAAGTAGAGGAAGGAGAATGGATGAATCCTTGTTGCTTCAAGTTGTCACACCTTGATTACACAAGCTCTCTCTCTCACAATCTCTCTCTTTTACAAAGTATCCAGGGAAGAAGAAGAGGGATCTAAAGAACTAAAACCTAGAGAGAAAATACAAAATTACAACAACTAACAATTTCTCCTCTCTTCTCCATTCTGTTTTTTCTCGCAGGTCTTTGTGGAGTATTTATAGCACCCAGGTGAAGGATCCAGAAGCTAGTTGGTTGGCGCAAAATCCGGGATCATAACTACCTACAACTGCCGCAAAAAGCGCGGGAAGATCCAGAACTGGCGGCAAAATCTGGGCCGTTGAGCCCAGATTTTCTGGTGGGATTTGTTTGTTAGGTGGTTATCCACGTGGACTATCTGGATTCTTCATTTGGCTCGCGAATCTTTCTGGATCTGGGATTCAAATTTGGCTTTATCTTGATCTTTGAATAAATCACTTTAATTATTGCTAATTAAAGTGATTAATTGGCTATCTCTCCTTTAGAGTGTGTACCTGCAAATATATAGAGAAGATGAGTAAAAATCATATATTTATTAACTAAATGCATGGGAATTATGAGGTAAAATATGCAATATTGAGTTACAATCACACCCCCACACTTATTCTTTTGCTCGTCCCGAGCAAAACAAAAAAAAAGAAAAGAAAATCTATACTACCAATTTATTACACCACTTTCGCAGGTGACGCGATTGCACTGAGCATGTGCAACAAGCCGTTAAACCTCTAGGTTACCCTAGAGGAGGAGTGTTGTCTCCTGAGGGTTTTCAGCGGATTACACCCACAAAATCCATAAAGAAAGAAGACAAATGTTAGTGTTTTGAAACGCATTTTGAACAAGAGACATGTTTACGAACTATTTTTGCAAAAATATAAGTGATCTAAGGTCATAAGTCCACCTATAATTATTCTTCCTTAAACTTAGTATCCATGCAAGATCTTGTTTTCAATTAAGGTAAGAATTCAAAATTGGATTGAATATTTTATCTTTCATAAAACCTAGATAGTATGCACACCGTGTAAGTGAAGATTTCTGGGATTTCAACTCCAACCATAAAGCCATTTATTTATCTATATATATTTTTTTTTCTTTTTTTTTTTTATTCTTCCCTTAGTCTAGGCTTTCTAGTTTACCCTTGTAGCGAGCCTTTAACCGATGACTCCCAAACCAGACGGTCTTAGGGCACCAGATGAGAAAACATCCCTCGGGTTTAAGGTCTCGAGTAAAAAAGGCCACATAACTAAGGGGGATTATTTATTTCCTTTACCACCGTTAGGCTTGAATAATCATGCTTCTTGAGGCACAATTATCCAGCTTAATAAGTGATATTTTATTTATATATATATTTTTTTTCTTTTTTTTTATTTATATGGCATTTTTGGTCTTTGTTTCCATCCCAAGAAATGTGTAAGTGTGAAGTGCATATTATCTAAGGCAAAAAATTCAAGATAAAAATATCTCACCAATTTTTCTTACTTAGCCTATAATCTCAAACAAGATCTATTATTTCAACTAGGTTTAAGATGTCATAATTAAGGCTTTCTTAATTCCTAAGATACATCTTAATTTTCTTAAAAATAGATCAAAACTTTGTCTCTTATTTCAAAAAGTTTTTATTTATTTTTTATTATTTCTAAAAGAAGTGTAAAAGAAAGAAAATCTAAAAACTCTATGTTAGTAAACCCTCCCCCACACTTATTTCATGCATTGTCCTCAATGCATCATGATATATGTATGCATGAAACAAAAATGAAGAGGAAGGAAAAAATTACCTTAAGGTGGTGGTTCCGGTGGTGGTCTGATTGGTCCACGAAACATGGCCCAATCAATTTTTCTTTGGGTTTTCAGGAACCCACCAGAAATTTCATAAATATGACCCACTAAAAGATAAATCCATGGAAGATTTTTATTAAGTACATGACCCCATCTAATTTCCATTTTTCATAATAAATTTCTGAGTCAAATTTGTCAAGCTCCTTGTCCCAGAATGGATTATGAAATGACAGAACAGTTGACTTGGACTCAGGAAGGGATACTGACTCAGGATTGTGACTTAAGTCAAGTGATGGTGCAGGAGTGGGAATTGGGTTCAAGTCAAGAAAATGAAGCTCTAGTCCACAATCATTGTCCAATGATGGAATGTGACTTTCTAAAGGTGATATCTCTTTACTTCCAATATTAAGGAATTCAAGCTCATCGCCATACAATTCTTCAAAACTAAGGTCAATGTTTTCCGTCAGAATTGTACAATCAGTTTCAGAAGTAAAGAGATTGAGAAAATCAAGGTCACATTTCTCATTGAGTTCAATAAATGGAGAACTTGCCAATTTGTCAATAGGATCATCAAAAGTGTATAATTGGTCAAGTTCAATGTGATCCTCAAAGATGGGTGATTCAACTTCATTATGAATTGGGACAGGATCCAAAGTAGACTCCGGGAAAAAATTAAAGTCAGGTAAAGATACCGGAGTCACTATTGAATCAGGAAAAAGAATTGAATCACTAAGTTGGGGTTCAAGATCACATTCCTCATGTAATTCAATTCTACAAAAATGTGAACTTGCCAATTTATCAATGGGACTTTCAAAAGTATGGAATTGGTCAAGTTCACTATGATCATCAAAGATTGGTGATTCAATTTCAAAATGGACTGGCACTGGATCCAACACTGACTCGGGAATTGAAGTGAAATCAGGTGAAGACACCAGAGTAATAATTGAATCAGGAAGGAAAATTGAATCATCAAGTGGAAGTTCAGGATCATGTTCATGTTCAAGTTCAATTTCAGGAAAAGGAAAACTTGCCAAAATGTCAATGGGAACTGGAGTTTGGACAAGTTCAGGTGGACAAGCTGAAATTGAATCTTGATTTCCAAGGCTACATGACTCTTTGGCTTGGACAGAATGGTTAGTGACATTAGAAACAGGATGAGAATGAAGAGTTTGGATCATCAAATCTATGTCACGATTTCTAGCATTTTGAGCATGAGTCATGTCTTCAAGCATCTTTCCATAATTGATAATTTCATTGTTTTGATGAAAAGATGAAGTGTTGTCTTGGAAGTGATGGTAAAATTGTGAGTCCATCAGATTTGGTGAGTGTTGTTTGGACTCAAGCAAGAATTCCTTACTCGTTCCCCAAGCAGATGGTTGTTCATTATAATAAGGTGGAACTGAGTAAGACTCTTGAGAATACTGTGGAATTGGAGGGGCAAATGTTTCTTGAAGTTGTTGCTTGACCCTCTGTAAATTGGCTTCTATACTCCTGAGTAACTCAGATTTTTCTTCAATTGGTGGTTCAGAAAAAGGAGTATATGAAGCGGAATCGGGACATGAATACTGTGGATATTGTGGACTAGGTGGATATGGTGGACAAGGAGATTGATAATTAAACTCGGGGGACTGGAATCCCCAATGACTTGGTGAAGAGTTGAAATCATTATGGAAATTATAATTATTAGATGGGGGGTTTGGGTCATATTGATTCGGATAAGGCCAACCCGGTGTATTTGGTTGGTGCATATTATAAAACACCGGGTTGGAATTATCCGAATATGGTGTGAAATATGGATTATTATTATAATGGAAAGAATTGTTGAATGCCATATCACACAAGAAATCACAAAAAAAAAAAGAAAAATCAAACAACAAACAAAAAGAAAAAAAAGAAATCAAAACCAAGCCAAAAGAATGGTTGACCTAGACCTAGACGACTCCTAACTGATTAGATCGTCCACGGGAGGTTTAGTGTAGACGTAGATCACAAGTTAATCAGCCAGGGAAGGGCAAGGTTGGTGGGAGGTTTTCCGTCAGAGACGTTCCTTAATTAAGTAACCAGTAACCTTCGGGCTTTCGGCTCTCAATCCCTTTCCTAGACACTGATTTTGCAAGAGTCTATTTCCAACACTTTTCCCCCTTAGGATAATCTCCTAGATGAGTCCGAGATGTCCCTAGGGCCAACGTCTATTTTTTTATTTAAATTAGGCTTGGGTTAGTGAGTGCTTGGGAAAATGATTTGCGGGCTAAGGAAAGGGTAATGAAATCCCCCACCTTATCTTATTTATGGGTTATGCCCTTAAAATTGAATTGTGCAAGTGTACAAGATAGATAACAAGGATTCACTCAAAGCATGAAAATCAAGCAAGAGATGATTCCTAGTCTACATGCAATGCAAAACGTACCTTGCCTCCAGCACTCTTCAACAGTAAAAGTAAAGAATTGAAAGACACGTGCCTAAAAATGTAAATGTCTAAACAATTTTTAACAATTTCAACCAATTTTTTACTGTTGATTAAATTAGCAGGTAATAGGTGAAAAATACAGGATTTCAAGTATAGCAGAAGATGTATTTTGCAGAGCTGGAGACCCTGCAGAAATTTTGTGAGTAGTCAACTCAGGATTGCCGCAGATCCGCGGCAAAAACCAGGATTCCGCGGCAAAACTGAGGGATCCTGGTCTCTGCTTTCGAGAGCAGAGGCCCAGGTCCACTTATATGTCACTGCAATTAAATTTTCCTGTTCTTCAACCTGTAACCTGCAACAGAGAAGAAGATTCGTTTAGTTCTTCACTTTAAAGAAAATCCGTTGCTCTCCCCGGCAACGGCGCCATTTTGATTAGACGGGAAAGGTGTTGTATTATTAAGCAAATGTATTTGATGTACCCTTTCTTATCTCCGTTATAGCATAAGGCTATACCGAGTCGATTCTCAGGGAGAGCTAGCGATGGAAGCGTTACGAATCGTAGTGAAGAAATGTAAACGAAGTGTCTTCTTTGTTCTTTAAAACAATAAAACAATCATGAAAAAAGGAGTGAAAGAAAGGATGGATATGTTCATGATGGAAAGTGGAAAAGAAATCAAGATTGGATGTGGTATTAACACTAGAAAGAATGAAATGGAAGAAAACAAACCATGACTAGCTTACCTTACTACCTTACCAATACTTACTAAACTCCGTGATAGTGAAGGCGTGCCTCATGTTGTCACTCCATCGGCGTAGGTTTCGTCTTGCGTGTTGATCTAATTACTTTCTCATGTAGATGAAGGGTGGTTTAACCCATCGGAGAAGAGAAGACCATCCAACTTGCAAGATGAAATAAAGCAATCACCCATGAGTTAGTGAAGATGGCAAGGCTAGTGGTTAGCTAGTACATGGAGAAAGAATTAGCTACAAGCCATGAGAAGAGTAAAACAAAGCATGAATAAAATTGCAAGGAATTAAAGAAAGCAAGTAAAGAAAGCAAGTAAACTAGAACCAAGCTCAAGTAGAGGAAGGAGAATGGATGAATCCTTGTTGCTTCAAGTTGTCACACCTTGATTACACAAGCTCTCTCTCTCACAATCTCTCTCTTTTACAAAGTATCTAGGGAAGAAGAAGAGGGATCTAAAGAACTAAAACCTAGAGAGAAAATACAAAATTACAACAACTAACAATTTCCCCTCTCTTCTCCATTCTGTTTTTTCTCGCAGGTCTTTGTGGAGTATTTATAGCACCCAGGTGAAGGATCCAGAAGCTAGTTGGTTGGCGCAAAATCCGGGATCATAACTACCTACAACTGCCGCAAAAAGCGCGGGAAGATCCAGAACTGGCGGCAAAATCTGGGCCGTTGAGCCCAGATTTTCTGGTGGGATTTGTTTGTTAGGTGGTTATCCACGTGGACTATCTGGATTCTTCATTTGGCTCGCGAATCTTTCTGGATCTGGGATTCAAATTTGGCTTTATCTTGATCTTTGAATAAATCACTTTAATTATTGCTAATTAAAGTGATTAATTGGCTATCTCTCCTTTAGAGTGTGTACCTGCAAATATATAGAGAAGATGAGTAAAAATCATATATTTATTAACTAAATGCATGGGAATTATGAGGTAAAATATGCAATATTGAGTTACAATCACCTGCTATTCCCGCGACGTGACTCTCGCGTCTGCGACCCCCGCGTCTCACTCAAAACCCGCGACTCCCTGAACACTCTCTAACTCTTTCTCTCTCCTCTTCACTTTCTCTCTCTCTATATATATTTTATTATATGGCGCGTGCGCGAGTTCCATGGATTTCAGACTTTTCGGCATTTCCGGTGATTTAGGCGAGTGTCCTCGCTCTCACCTCCATTTGGGTTTCCCCGCTTCGTCGGGTCGACATGTATTTTATTCCATGTTTCCATGTATTATGTATTGGACTGAGTCCCTGTATTTGTGTATGGCCGAGTGCCAATGACTGGACCCTTCAGCCTCCGGTCTCTCACTATCTCGAAAGAGACGTGATTGGGACCGTCAGGTTTCTCTGGACCCTTCAGCCTCCGGTTTCTCACTATCTCGAAAGAGACGTGATTGGGATCGTCAGGTTTCTCAGCTCCGCCTGGTTATCATGATCAGCGTTCAGCGCTTTACCACTAGATTCGTCTAGGCGGGATGCTGCCGGATTTTCTACTCGCACTTTAAGCCGAGTTGTCCCGGTAACCTTGCCAGATGCTCCAGTGTTAAATACTGTTTGCTGTCTGTACACTCCAGCTTGCTCAGCTCCGCTTGATTGTGCTCAGCTACTACTTTATCACATGCCATGTACTTACCTGACATGTTAACACTTGTCATGCTTTATACATGTTACTATTTAACACTTGTTCCTTGTTATGACATGACTTATTACCTGTCACCTGCCTGATCACTTGTCTTTGGCATGTTGAGACCTGATACCTGTTATGATTAACTCTCTACTCATGATTATCACATTACGGGAATGTAGAACTTGATCTCTTATTATGAACTCCTGTATGTACTCCTGTTATGACCAGTTATGATCCTACTTATTCCCGTAACCCGATAATTATGTTAATAGCCATAAAGAGGATAACTTGCATGGGGAATGGGAGGAAGTGATGGATGCCGGTATGATGCCTTGCTTATAGTAATGGAATACAAAACTGACGATTCGTGTTAGGGGGATTTCAGGCCCCCAGAAGATGCGTGTTAGGGGGATTTAAGGCCCCCAATGGCTGTGTCCCGGGCGGACGGGAACTACTATAAGTATGAGCTATCAGTTCTTCATCAACTTCCAATAACAACCTCGACTTACTTATATATGGATGTATGTGTGTTGAGATGTACACCAGGACACATACCTAGATATATGGGTCAGACGAGTAATAATAATAAAATGTCAAGATAATAACCTCTTATGTTGCTCAACAACTTGGATATACCACTCGTTTCACCTCAATTGCTTTCATCAGGTTTTACTTCGGATTTCCGATTTTATGATTATTATATTATACTCGTTCATGTCTTGCCTTTCCCCTTATATTCTATTCCACCAGTCTCTTGCTCTTGTTGTATTATACCATGTGCTTATCTATGCTCGCCACCTGGCTTTTGCATCACCACTCGCCTGGGGAGTTCTATCTGACTCCCCTGGATCCTCATGTCCAGGTTTTGGAGATTGGAGCATGTGGATTCTCCCAGTTGCTGATCAGAGTGGCGCAGCGGTAGCGTGGATCCCCAGCAGACCGCCCAGAGCTCTATCCATCCAGGCCCCCCTGTGTGCCTCTCGAGTTTTCATTTTGTAAATTCGTGAGTGCCTTTAATACTGTTCATTCTTGTACATCTCTTTGTAATCTCGCAAATGCACATATCAGTGATGTAATATTCATGTAATATTGGGTCACCTCTGGTGATAACTTTGTAATTGTACTCATATGTTGGAATGTATAATGCACCACTTGCTTCCGTACTCTGATTCTTGTCTGTACTGATTGCTTAGCGTATATACGTGAGGGTATTTCTGACCTGCGTATATACGTCGCAGTAACGTCTCCATACCCGCCGGATCGGGGCGTTACATTATTCTTGGATCTGAATGTTCAGTGAAGAAGTCTGCCACTTCCTGTCCCTTCACGGATTTTTGGCAGGAATTACATCTCGTATTAGGAGAACAATATGGCCCATTTCGCCAATCGACCATTCAGCGACGATGGCTTCATCATAAGCAATATTAAGGGATTAACTTTTGATATAATGTGTATGGTTTGACCCATCGATAGTGTCGTATCTTCTGAATAGCGAACACCAGCGCCAAGCATTCTTTCTAGGTCGGATTGTATCGGTGTTCAGCTCCGATCATAGTTCTACTCAGGTGGTAGATTGCTTGCTCGTACCCCCGATCATTATTCTGGGCCAGTAAAGCTCCTAGAGAATGATCCATGGCTCGAATGTATATCATGAATGGCTCGAACATATATCACGAAAGGTTTTCCTGACACCGGAGCTGCAAGGACAGGCGGATGGTGAGGTACCGCTTGATTTTCTCGAATGCTTGTTGGTAAGTATCATCCCAGATGAATAAGATACCCTTCTTCATCAATTTGGTGAAGGGTTGGCATCGTCCTGAGAGATTTTAGATAAACCTTCATATGTAGGCTAGCCGCCCTTACAATCCTCTAACTTCTCTAAGGTTCCTTGGAGGTTGCATCTCCTGGATGGCGCAGACTTTCTCTGGGTCGAGGTGGATTCCTTTGGATGTCACAACAAATCTAAAGAATTTGCCACTGGCTACCCCCAGGAAAGATTTGGTGGGGTTCATTTTCAATTGATACGCCCACATGATATCGAATATTGTCTTCAGATCTGGTATGTGATCACCTTTGGCACGACCTTTCACTGCAATATCGTCTACGTAGCATTTTACTGTTTTGCATATATGCTCATAGGAGATTGTATTCATAGCTCTCTGATATATCACCCCTATATTCTTCAATCCGAAGGGCATCATAGTATAGCAATACACCCTTAGTGGTGTTCTGAAGGATGTATGCTTTTCATCGTCAGGGTACATCTTAATTTGATTGTATCTAGAAAATCCATCCACGAAAGACATCTGTTCAAACCCACACGTGTTGTCGATCATAACATCCGTGATTGGAAGAGAGAACTCATCTTTAGGACAAGCTTCATTTAGATCACGGAAATCAATACAAACCCGGATCTTCTGATTCTTCTGAGTGATGGGGATAATATTATCTACCCAATCAGGGTATTGTTCTTCCCTGATGAAATTGGAGTTTATGAGCTTCTTGACTTTCGATTGAATCGCTTCCTTTATCTCTGAGCAGAACCGTCATTACTGTTGCTACACAGGCTTCGCATCTGAATTAATGTTTAGGCGGTGCATAGCCACTTGAGAATTGTAACACCCCGTTCCCGGGATATGTACCAAGATACGTGTCCTGATTTTTTTGATCGTATTGTTTCAATTTTCTTCCAGTATTTGTTTTTAAGTTGTGATTTCTTATGTTATTGTGTATTGGATCTAAATTCTCAGACCTAGAGTCAGCCCTGACCCGGACCGGGAACCATACCAGCCTGCTACCCGATTTGATCTTTTTAGTAGTCCGATTTGATCGATTTTAGTTTCAAATATTGTTTTCTAATATTTTAAATTTTTCATGATTTTCTGAAATTTTTCATAATTTTTCTGCAAAATCTCCAAAACTGGTGTCGGTAGGCATCGCTGACTGATTCCCAGATTTTTAGTTTTTAAATGGGATTGAATTTTCAAAAATGTCTTTTACATACTTCTTAGAATTTTATTTTCTATCTAAATACATTTTTTAAACTTTTTCTATATTTATCAAAATTTCACCGATTCTGGTGTCGACCGGTATCGCCGGAAGATTTCAAAATTTTTAATTTAAAAACTACATTAAATTTCTCGAATCCAATTTCACTGAGAATCTTAAAATAATATTTTCTATTTTTGAGAATTTTTCAGAACGTTCTGAAATAGTCAAATTTTTGCCCTATTAAAATAATAATATTATCTACCGACATTTTCTTTTCTTGCTTTTCTTTCTCTACTCCTCTACTTTATACTCCCAGATATTTTAATAAATTATTTATTTAATAATAATTATTTTTTACTATTTTCTTTTATTTTTCCTTATTTTTTCCTTTTCCTTTATTTTCTTTCTTTTTCTTTCTTTTCTTTTCTTCCCCTTTTACTTCCCCCTTGCATTGCTTCCCGCCGCCCGCCTCAGCCACCCGCTGTCTGCAGCAGCAGCCAAGGCCTGATGGGCTGCTGTTGTAGCCCATCCCCCTATCCCTACTCATTTCTCCCCCTTCTTTCCTTATAAACTTCTTTCTCTCCTTCCTTCTCCTTCTCATTTCCATTTCAAATTTCAATCTCCTTCAACTAAACAAACCCACTCTCTTCATCACCACCGCCACCTCCACCATCACCACCTCCACCACCGCCCCTCCCTAGCCGCTGGCCACCACTCCCCCACACCCCCTCTCCACTCCTCCACCTCCTTCAACCTCCACCAACTACTATCCTCTTCCAATTTCATCAAAACCTACCACCATCACCTCCCTTCCTCCTCCAAAATTCACCACCACCTCCATTAAATTCACCACTCCCACCACCCCATCACCACCTCCTCCTCCTCCTCTAACTCCCCACCACCTCCAACAATCACCACCACCACCATAACCACCACTACCAACTACCACCACCACTCCTCCACCAACAACTTCACCATCAACCAAACTACTCCACCACCCATCCTCCCCGCCCCTAGGGTGCACGCGCTGCCCACCTTCCCCCGGCGGCGCCGCCGCCGCCAGGCCGCCAGAGCCGGCGGAGGCCGGCCACCCCCTCCCCTCTATTTTATTTATTTCTTTCTTTCTTCTTTCTTCTTCTTTCCTTCTTTAATTCTTTCTTTCTTTTCTTTTCTCTTTCTTTTCCCTAAATAAACCCACATATACCCATTCCCTAAAATACCCTCCGCCTCACCCCCAAATTACTTCCCCATATTTACAATCAATACTCCTCCCCTTTTAATTCCTAATTCCTTTCTAAAAATACCCTATTTTCTCTCTCTCTCTCTCTCTCTCTCCTCTTCCTACAACTTTCTCTCCCTCCCTCTCTCCCCTCTCTCTCATTCCCTATCTAATAATTATATAAATATTTATATTTATATCTTTTAATATATATTTATGGGTTAGTAGATTGCTCGCACGGGTTCGCGGGTTTCTCAGACTTTTCTCGGTATTTTTCATTCCGGTGTTAGGCGAGTACATTTCTTACTTTATTATGTCTAATAATTATTATCTTACTTTAAATATATGATGTCTCTTTATGCAAGTTAGTATGTATTATATAAATGATTATCATGCTTTATAGATAACTTCCGGCCATTATTATACTTTGTCGAACCGGTATTATACTAGGTATGTCTAGATCTGTGATCAGTCACATATATTGCATGTACATTGTCACATTACCATACTTTTTATCTAATAAATCTTATTAATAAGTCTTATTCTTCTTTGTTAAATATAGGCCCATTGCTAAAAGAAAGAAAAGAGAAACAAGCCCAAAAGCTTATCAAATTCTGATTTAATTCAGAATAAATTCAAAATCAGGGAATCAGGGCAGATCTTGACAAAACAGAGAGGTTGAAAACTAGTTGAAATGAATCTTCCCAAATCAAGCGGTTGAAGCCAACAATCAAAGGCTATTTCGTCAAATCCTGGAGCTAAAACGAGAAAACCAGCAGAAGATATAGGAGAGTCACCAAACCAGGGAGTTCCACCATTTAGGTGTGGCCACCTGGCCATACCAGGGCCGCGGAAACGCGGCCCTAGCCGCGTTTTCGCGACCTTGTTAATTTTGTTGGGGGAGCGTTTGCTCCCCCAATCTTCCCACGACCTCTCCCCTCTAGTTTTTCCCTATAAATACCATTTTCAACAGAGAAGAAAGGAGTAAAAACTAAGATTAGAATTTTTGTTTACTCTTTAAAGTTTTAGGCTCTTTATTAGATAGTATAAAAGTTGTAACTTTATTTTGTAATTTGTAGTTCAGATCAAATACCAGTGAGAGAGAGGAATTGAGCGATTGTAATTTGAAGATTGAAGTGACATCAATAAGAGGATCAAGCTTTCTCTTCCACCACTCCAATTCACGGTATGTCTTACTTTACTTAAAAGTATTATTTTTCATCTTTCATGATTAGCTAATTTCATTTTCTGGGCTCACTAATTACTCTCTTCTATCACCTCTCTCTTGATTGTTTTTCATGAAAGCAACACTTTTGAATCAGAAAAACATCTTAGTTAAACTTCGTTCTCGAAAGCACAAGAGGATGTCTTTGCTTTAAACTTGGACTTTCAATGCACAAATCTTTTTAAACTATTTTTATTTCATACTTGCTTCTTCGCGCTTGATGGTTTAACATTCTCTTTTTAATGATTTGTAAAGAAAGGGCTTAAGATTTAAACGAAACCATCTTATTTGTTTACTTGGGCATTAAAAGAAACTAAAGATTTTTTGCTTATGATAAAAATGATACACCCAAATGTTCTTGAGATAAGTACATAGTTGAGTAGAAAATTAGTGAGCCATATCTTCATCTTATATTAAAAAAAAACAAATCATTTTTCAAAGCTTTTTAAATCACCTTTTCCAAAGCCTTCTCCAAATTTGTAATTTTTCTTTTAATCATTTTCCTTCTCTCCATTCTCTTTTCAACTAAAAAACGAGCATCATTCTTAGTTTTCTAAACAAAACACTGAAAAGCTTTCATCGCATTCCTCCTCATGGACACGACCCGTTAGCCCAAAGCTACACGGTAAATCCTTACTCTTTCATTTTTCAATCAATTTTTGGCGCCGTTACTGGGGAGGGAACGGTGTAATTATTTTTTAACAAGTTTGGTGTCTTGTTTTAGGGACGTCAAGATTCAGATCTAGCATTCAAGCTTAGCAGGAGAAGACTTGCTATTCTATGACCCTACTCTCGAAAGTAGGAAACAGAATTTCAAGAAATTGCAAGTGCAAAAGTTGAAATTTTTATTGGACTACTTAAACTCTTTTTGCAGGACATATTGCTTGCAAAAAATTAAGTTTCTGTGTGTTATTATTCTTGCTATATCTGCCAATCACAATCCTTGTTTTAATCCAACAGTAATTTGAATGATTGTTAATTACTTGAAAAACGTTTAGACTTGCATTCTAGGCATTTGTCTAATTACGTTTATTTTACAATTACTGTTGAAGATAACTGGAGACAAGATACATATGCATAGGATATAGTTTAAGAAACATTCTTGGGTGATATTTGCTTTTTGAATGTTACTTTTCTATATCTTGCACACTTTGCACAATCAATTCTAAGGGCAAAACCGAAATCAAGATAAGGTGGGAAGTCATTGTTGGCCCAGAGGCCTTCCACTTTCGTTTTGATGATAATTAACTCATGTAGTTATGGTTTACTAATAATATTGTGATTTTTAGTTTCAGATATTTAACCAAGATATTAGTAGGTGATTAGCTTCAACAAAGGTATTTTGGAGCTTTCACATGGTGATTCAAGAGCCCGAGCGTCAATGTAGCGCCCCGATCCGGCGGGTACGGAGACGCCACTGCGACGTATATACGCAGGTCAAAAATACCCTCACGTATATACGCTAAGCTTCAGTACAGGCAAGAATTAGAGGCGGAAGCACAGTGGTAATATACATTCCAACAGAATAGTACAAGTACATGGTTATCACAGAAAGCGATACAATATTACAGGAATATTACATCACTAAAAAATACAAGCGTACAATACATGAACGGATATACATAATAAAAACTGAGAGATGCTCACGATACGGCAAGAGGGACCTCGGGAGCCAAACAGGGGAAAATCTGGAAGGAAGAATTACTGCGGTGTCCGAGCTTCTGCTGCACTCCAATCACCATGGGAAGATCCGCTGCACACTCTGATCAGCTACAACAAGATCAACACGGTCTAGATTCAAGGATCTGGACATGAGAATTCAGGGTTGTTAGCAACCCCAGCAGTACATATTATAAAGCCAAATGGCGTGCATAACATGCATACGTATACATGATCAAGTGATGTGGTCCAGGCATACAGGTACAGGAAATGACAAGTAATATAAGGAAAATGACAGTAAATCCGAGATCAAGTAAATACATGTATATCAGTAAGTCTGAATCGGAAAACATGTATGAAAAACGGTATAGAGAGCATAGGTACACATAAACATGCGACAAAATATGGCAATATGTGATAAATACACTAAACACGCGATAAATATAAGTATGGACAAAACAAGTTGTATAAGCTCAGATTTTGAATTCATGGGGTTGATACGTCGAGGGGATAATCCAAATAAGGAAACCCTCATCTATATACCACATATCCGATGTCACCATTATCTGAATTCATACAACTTGAGTTGCCCTCAGGGTAACAGAACTAGAGTGTGTCTGGAGTAACTATGGTATCACAGAGGTCATGTGTTATAAAACAGGGTGTCAATTCAGAGCATAATACTGTAACTGGATAATATAAATGTGTTGCATTTTAATTAATCCAATAATAATAGTCAGTACCGTTTGATATTTCAATCGCCTCCCTACCAGCGCCTCACATCACCGATAGTCCATACTAGAGTTCGTACTCTGTAGAACTTACCCGGGTCTGATATGTGAGTACCAGGACCCGAACAAAGGAGAGACCAAATATCACACGTTCCTAACATTATTACTGTTTGGTTGTTTTATGTTATTCATCCGATTCATATGCTTTGTATGTGCTACCGGCACACATACATCTACTTATGAACAAGACGAGTTATTATTTGGAAACTGATAAATCTGATAGCTCATATTTATAGTGGGTCCCGTCTCTGCCCGGGACTGGCTCAGGAGTACAGGCTACTGCTTCCGGGGACTTATCATTACGCGCCCCACACGACACTTCAGAATCAGGCTACTGCTTTCGGGGACTTATCATTACGCGCCCCACACGACACTTCAGATTTATCACCATTATAAATATGACATCATACTGGTTTCCATCAGTTTCCCCACCCAGTGTAAGTTAAGTATTTTTATTATATATATTGCTCAAAGATAATGTCCACAAGTGTATACCGTATAACCATGATTATCCAACTACGGGAATTAACAGGAGTATAATATCAGGAGTCACCCTTTTTTCAGGGGTTCAGGAGTACAGGAGTTCGGGAGTACAGGAGATACAGGAGTGCCAGATGTCTGGTCACATAATAATCATGAATATGCCAGGTAATACAGGTGCCAGGTGTCAGGTATCAGGTGTTATATATATCAGGTGGTAAATATAGCATGTCAAATACCGGTGTCACATATCAAGTGTCAAATATAGCATGGCAAGTATCGATGTCAGGTATCATATGTCAAATATAGCATGGAAAGTACGGTGTCAAATATAGCATGGCAAGGGTTGGTGTAAGTACCGAGTGCCGGTGTAAATACCGAGTACGGGTGTCATATATCATGTATCAAGTGTAATATGCTAAGTACCGGTGTAAATACTGAGTACCGGTGTAAACACCGAGTGCCGGTGTAAGATTTCACGGGTCAAGTGTAGCATGGCAAATATCGGTGTCAAATATAGCATGGCAATTATCGGTGTCAAATATAGCATGGCAATTAACGGTATTAAATATAGTATGGCAATTATCGGTATTAAATATAGCATGACAATTATCGGTATTAAATATAGCATGGCAATTATCGGTATTAAATATAGCATGGCAAATACCGGTATTAAATATAGCATGGAGTCATGTACTAAAAATTACCATAGCAAGTATTAGGCATATTAAAATATCCACATGTCCATATCATATTATAAATACAAGGGTAATTATTTTTAAATTAGTAATAAGCACTCGCCTGAAACCGGGGCGAAATACCGGTTAAAAGTCCGAAAAATCGGCGATCCGCACAAGAAATCCGCTAGCCCGTAGTTGTATTTTAAAGTATATAATTTAAAATATTTATATAAATATTAGAGAGGGAAAGAGATAGGAGAGAGATAGGAGAGAGAAAGTTGTAGGAAGAAGAAGAGAGAGAAAAGGAGAGAAAATATGGTGTTTTTAAAAGGAAAATAGAAATTAAAATGGAAGGGGGTAGAGTTGTAAATAAAGGGAAGTAATAAAGGAATGAGGGGAGGGGTATTTTTGGAATGAGGGAAATTGTGTTTATTTAGGGAATAATTGAAGTTTGAATGAAGGAAATAAAGAAAGAAAAGAAGAAAGAAAGAAGGAGGGAGGGGGTGGTCGGCCGCCGGCGGTGGCCGGCCGGCCTGGCGGCGGCGCCGGGAAGGAGGGCGCGCGCGCGGCTTGGGGGGAGAAGGTGGGTAGTTTTGTTGTTGTTGTTGTTGTTGGTGGAAGTGGTGATGGTTGTGGTGGTGGTTGTGGTGGTGGTGGTGGTGATTGGTGGTGTTAGGGGGTTAGAGGAGGAGGAGGAGGTGGTGTTGGGTGATTGGAGTGGGGAATTTGGTGGTGATGATGTTGAATTTTGGAGAAGATGAAAGTGAAGGTGAGATGGGTTTGGTTGAAATTGGAGGTGGTGGTGGAGTTTTTGGGGTTGATGGAAGTGGAGAAGTGGAGAGGAGGTGTGGGGAGGGGATGGCCGGAGGCGGCGGTGAAGGTGGAGGCGGCGGTGGTAAGTGGGTGCGGAGTGGGTTGAAGATGAAGGAGATGAAGCTTGGTTTCCTTCTTTTGTCTTTTGGATTTCTTTGAAAATGAATGGTGATGAGGTTTATAGGTGATGAGGGAGGGATGATTTGATGGTTTAGGAGTGGGGTGATAGGGCTGCGCAGCCCATGGCTGTCGGGCGGCAGCGGGCGGCTAGCGAGGATTAAGCCGCTGATTAAGGGGGGGAATATCAAGGTGAAAGAAAAAGAAAGAAAATTGAAAAAAAATAAGGAAAAAAGGAAATAAAATGTTTAAAAATTTTATTATTATCTATTTTATTTTCTATAATTTCTGGTGGTATAAAGTAGGAGAGTAGAAGAGGGAAAAGCCAGAAAAGAAATCGCCAGTAAAAATATTATTATTTAAATAAGGCGAAAATTTGACTGTTTCAGAAACGTACCGAAAAATTCTCAAAAATAGAAAATATTATTCTAAGATACACGATAAAATTGGATTTGAGAAATTCGATGTACTTTTCAAATTAAAAATCCTAAAATCTTCCGGCGATACCGGCGGACACCAGAATCGATCAAATTTAATAAATTTAGAAAAATCTCAAAAAATATATTTAGATAGAAAATGAAATTCTAAGAAGTAATGTGAAAGCCATTTCTAAAAATTCAAATCCATTTGAATACTAAAAATCCAGGAATCGGTCAGCGATGCCCACCGACACCGGTTTTGGAGATTTTACAGAAAAATTTCGGAAAATTTCAGAAAATCATGAAAAATCTAAAATATTAGAAAATAGTCTTTGAAACTGAAATCGGTCAAATTGGACTACCAGAAATTCAAATCAGGCTACTGGCTGGTATCGGGTTCCCGGTCCGGGTCAGGGCTTACGCTCGGTCTGAGAATCCAGATCCGATACTCAAAAATATAAGTAATAACAACTCAAAAACACATACAGGAAGAAAATTGAGCAATATGCTCGAAAAAATTTTGGGGCTCGTATCTAGGTACGTATCCCGGGAACGGGGTGCTACAGTCAAAGTTCATATCTAACACTCGTTGGAGTCAAACTCGGTGGATCATGTTTGGATCGAGTCGACTTGGAGATGGCGCTCTACAAGAAGACTTCGGTTTGTTTAGTTTATTGTTTAGATCCATTTGTTAAAGATTAGATAGTGTGATATGCTCAAGTTCACGACACACACACTTGTTTAAAGTTTCATGTTTATTGGTTTTCGGTTTTCGGTTTAACCGATCTTAGTTTTCATGAATAGATAGAATCAAAATAAGTTTACATGGTTTAATGTATATTAGATTTGTTCTATATACATCTATGCTTCAACTATTTAAACAAACTTAGTTTGATAGTCTATTTCATGAGTTTGGAGTTTTGGTATTTTAACAAAACTTATTTTCGGATTTAATGTCAAAAACATTGATATATATCTTTATATGTATATTGGATTATATCCATATAATATATGCCCCAAAGTTGTTTCAATATCATGTTTTTGTATTTGGATTAGTTTTGGACAAAACGATTTTTCATTTCAAAAATTCAAGTTTTGGAAAATACGGATTTTGGTTTTCGGCAAAAATTGTAAGTCACAAAAATGGTTCAAAATGTTTGTAACATGGTTTGATTTTTACTCAAAAATGTTTGCATTTCAAAGATAATATAAGAACTGATTTTTGTAGATTTTTAGAGATTTTATGGGATTTATTTGGTAATAAAAAGATAAGTTTTTTGAATCCTATAATCTGCCTGCCAGGCACTGGCGGTCGACCGGGACGGTCGACCGGACCAGTGGTCGGTCGACCATGCACAAGGACGTGCACGTTGCCAGCCACTTAGGCCGGTCGACCGAGCGGTCGACCGACTGCAAGTGCCCCACTCTCGGATGGGGGCGGTCGACCGAGCGGTCGACCGTGAGGCTTGGCCCGGTCGACCGAGTGGTCAACCGGCCAGAGAGCAATTGCTCTCTGAATCTGGCACGGTCGACCGGGCGGTCGATAGGAGGGCTCAACGGTCAAATTTTCGACCGTTGGCCGGTCGACCGGCCGGTCGACGAGAAGGTCATTTTTGACCTTTCTGCCTACCAACGAGTAGATTTTGTAATGGGCTATATATACCCCATTTGAGAGATGTTTCTCAAGAAGTTTTTAGAGAGAAAAATTTCAGATCTTTTCAAGTGTTTTAAGAGCAAGTTTTTCAAAAGAGTTTTTGGTTTAAAAGATCAATCTTCATTAGTTTTTAAAGTGTTTCTTAATTCAAAGAAAATAGTTTTTTGGGAATTTGTTTTTGGTCTAAAAATTCTATATCTATTTGGAGATTTTCCCAAGTGATTTTCTTTGTTCAAAACACTTTGTTTTCTCACACTTAGCTTATCATTCTATCCTCTCTATAGGATCTTTGTTTTGTGGGAAAAGAAATTGGTTTGTGGTCTTTTGATCACTAAGTTGTAAACCCTCCTTATTTGTGATATCCCTCCTGTGTAGAGGTTGATTATTGGAGTGGTGGCTTTGTGCCCTATCCCTCTAGTGAGAGGTTGATTGGTGTTTGGCTTTGTGCCCATCCCTCAAGTGTGAGGTGATTGTGTTTGAGTGGCTTTGTGCCTAACCTCTAAGTGTAGAGGTTGTGTTGTATTTGAGAGAGGAGTTGTGTACTCCCGGTTATTGTATTGCCCCAAATCCTCAGTGGAGGTTCCTTGTGTAGGAGTCCTGTGTGGACAAGTTAGTGGAAATCCTTCTGTGTGAAGGTGGGGACGTAGAGCTGGGTGCTCGAACCTTGAAACAAATCTCGGTGTTTGCGTTTGATCCATTGACTCTAACTCTCTCTATTACTTTATGCCTTGCATCATTCATATTGTCATATCATACTTATATGCTTGGTTGTGATTGTTTGTGTGCCTCACTTGTGTCTAACCACGAGAGCTTCATATAGCACCTCAACTCTTATTCAGAGGAATCAAGAGGAGTTAGTCCAGATCCCTTCACCGGAATTCGGCTACACTCGTTGGTTACATTAAGTGTGTTGCAATTAAAGTTTTTAATTTTCGCATTTTGTTCATTAGATTAGTCGTACACCTATTCACCCGCCCTCTAGGTATACTTACAATTAGTATCAGAGCCTACGCTCCGGATATTAGGTTTAACCACCTAGGAGTGTGATCTTGGTTTCGCTAATCTATCATTTGCATTTGCATTTGCACACATATAGTTTGCACTCATGGATAGCCCTCCCATGTTTGATATCTCTAGACTTGATATATGGAAGGTTATGATGAGTTGTCATTTAAAAGCCCTAGGATATAAACTTTACCTTGCCATCACCAAGGAATCCTACCTTAGTGATAGCAAGCAAATAGAGGCCAATGCACTAGCCCTAAAGGCACTTAGAGCATCTCTTGATAAAAAATATTTACATGTGTTCTCAATATGATTCCGCTTTTGCAGTATGGAACATTTTGACATCTTCCGAGCTACCAACGCTTATCAATAAGAAGAGGGAATCTAGTCGAGACAAGTCCGACGAACGTTACTTCATGGTCCAAGGAATGACTCCCTTGAGGTACACTCGGACACTCAACTAGATGTTAGTACTAGTTCATATTGCAATGAGTGTATGGATGCACAAGCCTTGAATGATGAACTTGCCAAAAATTGTGAAAATTTGATTTCAAAATATAATCTTTTGAAAAAGGATAATTTTGGTTTAAAAGAAGAAAGTAAAAATTTATCTTCTAGACTTGAGATTGCTTTGCAAGAAAGGGATGAGATTTTAAGTGAACGTGACTCACTTAAATCCCAACTTGATCTTGCCCTAAATGAAAACAAAAATTTGAAAACCAAAAATGATTGTAAAAATGTTTTAAAGAAAAATGAAAACTTGTCTTCTAAACTTGATTTTACTTTAAAAGAAAATGAATCTTTAAAAATGAAAATTGTTTCTATTTCAAAGGAATTGGATTTGATGTCTAATGAGAACATTTCTTTGAAAAATGATTTGTCTACACATGTTTGCAATGCTAATATAGCGTCTCCTTCTAGCATACCTATTGCATGCACCTCTTCTTCCATGATTGAAAATGATATATGTTTATTAAAGAAGAGTGTTGATTGTTTGGGCTCCACATTGAGCCATTGTGCTTTGAACCACTCACGTTTGGAATCTATGTTTCGAAAGAAACAAGTTCCTCTTATGCATGCACACAAATCACGGCATACACATGCTTCCCACGTTCACTCCCATAACACGATATATGCTCATGTGTACACTTGTACACATTGTGGACGTAAGGGCCACCTTACTAAATTTTGTTATGATAGGATGTATGATTCAAATTTAGCAACTAAGTTTGTTTGGGTTAGGAAAGCAACTAACCCCCATGGACCCAAAAGAGTATGGGTACCAAAAACCACCCCTATGTTATTTGATGTACGTATGGGCTCTCGCATGACGTGAGAGCGATGGTGCCTTGAGGTGGATGCGTTTCGAGCTTAAAGAGAACAATTTGGATGCATCACTTTTAAGGGGAGTTTGGTGGAAAGACCACCTTGTTTTGCAGACATAGAGAGTTGCCCTCATAGTTTTGTAACTATCTCTTACTCCGTATTTATGTTTGCATACATTTAGATCATTCATTTATAGCATGTCTTGTTTTTAATGTTCATTATGTCATATGCCATGTTTATTAGTCCTATGACATGTATGATTAGTATTTGAGACACCCATGTTTATATGGACCCATATTTAGTGTTCTCACTTTATTTTAGCTAATGTGTATGTCCTAAATCTATGCATGTGTATTTGCCATAATGATCATATGAGTTTTGTTTTGATTTTTATGCTTCATGTTTTGATTACATGTTTAGATGTTAGTTTTCATTAAAACTTAGGCATATACTTGTACAACTAGTGAGCCACAAATAGATTACTACATGTTTGTACTTGAACGCTCATTTGTACTCATTAGATGTACTAGTATAGCCTAGTTTTGATGATTCATACATTTGACTTGTATTCCCATTTTGTACATGTTTTCATGTGAATGTTTAACTTCATGTATATGTCCATTTTGTCTAAACTATTAGCTATACATATACATTCTTGAGCCACTTGCCTTTATGCATATACTTTTGTGGACTCGTTTATATTTGGATATGTATGTATACTTTAGTTTGTACATGACATACATATACTTGAAGGATTTATAGTTGTGATAATTTTCATGTTTTTTTTGGGATTTCATTTTGAGCTCGATTGCTTAGTTTCATGATAATATGTTTCACATAACTCTTATATACTCACTTTATTTAATGTTTTCTCATGATTTTGTTTTCATGAGTAAAATATGTGTTATGTAGACTTTGAGTATTTGGTGATCATGTGATTTACATGTTTTTCATGAAATATATTTTTATTTATTCCTTACTTGAAGGATTTCGTACTAGTTTACAAATTTTTCATATAACTAGTTCGTATTCTTCATTATGGTAGAGCTTTTCAAACATATTATATTTTCAAACTAATTTTTAAAAACCCCTACCCATCAAGGGCGGTTGGTTGGGCGATCATGCCTTGTATGCTTATTATTGAAAATTCTTTTAAACATGTGCATGAAATGGGTGGTAGGAAGTATGAGTTATACACTTGATCTTTTTATATTTTCAATTGGTGTCATTGGATCTTTTTCAATTGGTATCACTATTGACATTTTTTTGTATACTCATATATGTTTCTATATATGTATGCTTACACTTCAAATAGTATCAATTTTGATTGGTATTCAATTTTCATACATATATATATGCTTTATTTGTGTTTACTATATCTCTATATCTTTGAGCACAAATTTTGGTTATGGTAAGCCTGATTTCTTAAATGACTATTATATTTCAATTGATTATGTTTCAATTGATATCTTATACAAGCTTATGCATCATTTTATTTGGTATTTCATAAAGGGGGAGAAAATTCATATTTCACCTTTTAATTGGTTTTGTTTACCTTTTGTATTTTACTCCCACACTTTATGTTGAAAAATGAGATTGATTTTTTTTGGTACCATATGCTCCTAATGAAAAATTACTTTCAATTGGTACTAATCTTTACAATTGATATCAAGATTACCTATATGTTTACATCATTCAATTGATATCAAAAATTTTGGTTGATTTCTTCAACATGTTTTATTTACTTTCAATTGGTATAATATAGACATGTTTATTTAAATTAAAAGCATTTATTTATGTACTTTCAATTAGTATGTTCTATTTATTTTCATTTGATATCATGATGCACTAAATTGATATATTTTTTTTCAACTGGTATCAAAATGTTTTGATTTGATTTCACCCCTTGTTGATATTTTTTTGTTTAAGACAAAAAGGAGGAGAACATTGTTTTATTGTCTTCTTTGACCCCTTTGTTGATGATTGACAAAAAAGGGGAGAAGTATTTGAGTTTATATGCATGTTTATTTGTAAGTTTATATCAAAGTTTGTTTCATATTGATATCAAGAGAGTTTGTTAGATGTTTTGATGTTTTGTTGATATTGGTATCAAGAGAACAAATTTTGTTGTTTTGGTTTATTGGTATCAAAAACTTTTGTTAAAATTTTTATTGTTGGTATCAAGAGCTTTTATTGATTATCTTTCAGTTGGTATCAAGAATTTTTTTATTGATTGGTATCAAGAGCTTTTATTGCTTTTATTGATAAAGTTTTCACATTGAAATTTTTATTACTATCAAGAGCAATTATTTATGAACATGTTTATTTTAAAAAGGAAAAGGAATTTATTTTAAAAGTTTGGTATCAAGAGCATGTTCATTTCATTGTTTTATGCATGTTGATGCATATTCATGTTTAAATATTCATTGCATAACTTATTGTTTATTGCTATGCATGAGTTAAGGGGAGCTTCTTTGAAGCTTAACTTTAATCCATGCATATATAACTCCATGAGTTTTATCATCATCAAAAAGGGGGAGATTGTTGGTCCAGAGGCCTTCCACTCTAGTTTTGATGACGATTAACTCATGTAGTTATGGTTTACTAATAATCTTGTGATTTTTAGTTTCAGATATTTAACCAAGATATTAGTAGGTGATTAGCTTCAACAAAGATGTTTTGGAGCTTTCACATGGTGATTCAAAAGCCCGAGCGTAAAAGTTCATATCTAGCACTCGTTGGAGTCAAGCTCAGTGGATCATGTTTGGATCGAGTCGACTTAGAGACGGCGCTCTACAAGAAGACCTCGGTTTGTTTAGTTTATTGTTTAGATCCATTTGTTAAAGATTAAATAGTGTGATATGCTCAAGTTCACAACACACACACTTGTTTAAAGTTTCATGTTTATTGGTTTTTGGTTTTCGGTTTAACCGATCTTGGTTTTCATGAATAGATAGAATCAAAACAAGTTTACATGGTTTAATGTATATTAGATTTGTTCTATATACATCTATGCTTCAACTATTTAAACAAACTTAGTTTGATAGTCTATTTCATGAGTTTAGAGTTTTGGTATTTTAACAAAACTTATTTTCGGATTTAATGTCAAAAACATTGATATATATCTTTATATGTATATTGGATTATATTCATATACTATATGCCTCAAAGTTGTTTCAATATCATGTTTTTGTATTTGGATGAGTTTTGAACAAAACGATTTTTCATTTCAAAAATTCAAGTTTTGGAAAATATGGATTTTGGTTTTCGGCAAAAATTGTAAGTCACAAAAATGGTTCAAAATGTTTGTAACATGGTTTGATTTTTACTCAAACATGTTTGTATTTCAAAGATAATATAAGAACTGATTTTTGTGGATTTTTAGAGATTTTATGGGATTTATTTGGTAATAAAAAGATATGTTTTTGAATCTTATAATCTGCCTGCCAGGCCCTGGCGGTCGACCGGGACGGTCGACCGGACCAGTGGTCGGTCGACCGGATCGGTCGACCGATGTGCACAAGGACGTGCACGTTGCCAGCCACTTAGGCCGGTCGACCGAGCGGTCGACCGACTGCAAGTGCCCCACTCTCGGGTGGGGGCGGTCGACCGTGTGGCTTGGCCCGGTCGACCGAGCGGTCGACCGGCCAGAGAGCAATTGCTCTCTAGATCTGGCACGGTCGACCGGAGGGCTCAACGGTCAAATTTCTGACCGTTGGCCGGTCGACCAGCCGGTCGACCAGAAGGTCATTTTTGACCTTTCTGCCTGCCAACGGGCAGATTTTGTAATGGGCTATATATACCCCATTTGAGAGATGTTTCTCAAGAAGTTTTTAGAGAGAAAAATTTCAGATCTTTTCAAGTGTTTTAAGAGCAAGTTTTTCAAAAGAGTTTTTAGTTTAAAAGATCAATCTTCATTAGTTTTTAAAGTGTTTGTTAATTCAAAGAAAATAGTTTTTTGGGAATTTGTTTTTGGCCTAAAATTCTATTTCTATTTGGAGATTTTCCCAAGTAATTTTCTTTGTTCAAAACACTTTGTTTTCTCACACTTGAGCTTATCATTCTATCATCTCTATAGGATTTTTGTTTTGTGAGAAAAGAAATTGGTATGTAGTCTTTTGATCACTAAGTTGTAAACCCTCCTTATTTGTGATATCCCTCTTGTGTAGAGGTTGATTATTGGAGTGGTGGCTTTGTGCCCTATCCCTCTAGTGAGAGGTTGATTGGTTGTTTGGCTTTGTGCCCATCCCTCAGGTGTGAGGTGATTGTGTTTGAGTGGCTTTGTGCCTAACCTCTAAGTGTAGAAGTTGTGTTATATTTGAGAGAGGAATTGTGTACTCCCGGCTATTGTATTGCCCCAAATCCTCAGTGGAGGTTCCTTGTGTAGGAGTCCTGTGTGGACAAGTTAGTGGAAATCCTTCTGTGTGAAGGCGGGGACGTAGAGCTGGGTGCTCGAACCTCGAAACAAATCTCATTATTTATATTTGATCCATTGACTCTAACTCTCTCTCTAGTACTTTGTGCCTTGCAACATTCATATTGTCATATCATACTTATATGCTTGGTTGTGATTGTTTGTGTGCCTCACTTGTGTCTAACCACGAGAGCTTCATATAGCACCTCAACTCTTATTCAGAGGAATCAAGAGGAGTTAGTCCAGAGCCCTTCACCGGGAATTCGGCTACACTCGTTGGTTACACTAAGTGTGTTGCAATTAAAGTTTTTAATTTTTGCATTTTGCTCATTAGATTAGCCTTACACCTATTCACCCCCCCTCTAGGTGTACTTACAGTCATTACCCTTCCTTAGCCCACAAACCATCTACACGCACACACAACCTAAGCCTAAGTAAAATCTAATAGACGTTGGCCTCAGGGACATCTCGAACTCACTAGGAGATTATCCTAAGGGGGAAGGTGTTGGAATTTGACTCCTGCCAAATCAGTGTTTAGGAAAGGGATTGAGGGGCGAAACTCCGAAGGCTGGTGGTTTGGCTTAATTAGGCCCGTCGCTTTTGCGCGGATACCTCCCACCACTCTTGCCCTGACTTGGCGGATTAGCTTATAGTCAAAGTCTACATTGTACCTCTTGTGGACAATCAACCAGTTAGGAGTTGTCTAGGTCAAGGTTACCTTAGACTAGGCTTGGTTGATTACTCTTCTTAATTATTGGTAAACTTGTTTGTGATTGTGATTGTGTTTGTGTATGCAAGTGTGGTCAAGAGACCCTAATTCATCAAGGTTGACTAGAAATACATCACCACCCAAGTTTGAACCAAGACCAGATTCGGTTATGGCTCAACCGACATCTTTGCAGGATAAGTTCTATCCCATTAGAACCTCACTTCCATCCTGCATCCAACTTCCATCGATTGGTGAACACAACTTTGAGCTTAAGTCACAGTTCATCAACACACTCCCTAAGTTTCATGGTTTAGAGTCCGAAGATGCTTATTTCTTCATAAGAGAATTTGAGGAAGTATGCTTAATGATGAAAATCTCACACCTTGCAGATGATGCTATTAGGTTGAGATTTGTCCCATTTGCTCATAAGGACTTAGCTAAGAAATGGCTCTACAGCTTAGCGGTCGGCTTTATCACATCCTGTGATGGTTTCATCAAGGTCGTCTTGAAGAAATTCTATCCAATTCACAAGACCGCTCTCGTTAGGAAAAACATCATGCAGTTCAAGTAAGAACCTAGTGAACCGTTTTGGAGGTACTTTGAATGCTTCAAAGACCTCCTTGTCCAATGTCCTCATCATGGAATAGAGAACTGGTGACAATGCCAAATTCTTTATGACGGTTTAGACTACTCACCCAAGACCCTCTTAGAAAGCATGTGCCAAGGGGATTCTTGCAGAAGGATAGCATGAAGGATGGGATTTATATGAGAATCTAGCTGAAAAAACCATCTAATGGGAACCTACTAGTGAAAGCTCTAGGAATCCAAACTCTATCTCCTCAAAAGAAGGTCTCCATTCAATTGAATCATCCATAGCTAACGAGGCTAAGTTAGTTAACCTAGCGAGAAGACTGGAAGCTTTAGAAACTAAGGAACCCAGTCCAGTCAATCAAGTCAGCCCAAACCAATTTCCAACGCCGGGTTGTACTTACTATCAAGTCATGAATCATGTGTTTGAGGAGTGTCCTGTATTTCAAGCTCAACAATACTTTTCTGAACCGATGAATGCGGCCTTTTCAAGGCCGAACAATGTCCTTACGCTCTAACGTACAATCCTGACTGGAGAAATAACCCAAATTTCTCATGGAGCCAACAAAATAATGACCACCCACGGTCAAATCATGCAAGCCACTTCAATCATTCCAGTAATTCTTCCAATCATCAACCCAACTTTCCAAATCACCCTCAAAATTCTCCCAACAATTTTTCACATTATAAACAAAATTTTTCCAACCAAGCTCCACAACCCTCCTTTCAGAATCCTCAACTTAAAGGAGAATGACTGGCTTTGAGAGAAATATGGAAAGGTACATGAAGAATCAAGATTCCCTCATGCAAACAATACAGAGGTTAGATGGTCAAATGAGCCACTTAGCCAATCCACAAAATAAGAGGCAAAAGGGTTCCTTGCCCAGTCAACCAATTATAAATTCTAGAAATTCTCAACAAGCTCATTTGGCTGAGGATCAATCATTGAATTAATATAATGATGTTCATATATTGAGGTGGGAAAAGAAAGTTGATAACTAAGTGTCAACACCACCCAATCTCAGTCAGCACAATCACATTTCAGCTTCTACCTCATCTAGTCCCAATCCTTCCAAATCTGACGAATCTGAAACAGATAAGTCAACCAGTCAGGTGTACAAGCCTAGAGTACCATTTCCTAATAGGGTAAAGAACAACAAGCAAAATTCACACATAGATAAGATAATTGAGATATTTAATCAAGTTAAGATAAATGTGTCACTCCTTGATGCCATTTAACAAGTCCCATCTTATGCAAAATTTCTTAAGGACATGTGCACTAAGAAGAGAAAGACTAATGTACCCAAGAAAGTCTTCTTAGCCACTAACATTAGTGAGCTACTATCGGGTCCGATCCCTGTCAAGTATAAGGATCCGGGTTGTCCCACCATTGCCTGCACTATAGGACAAGCCGAGATTAGTCATGCACTTCTTGATTTGGGAGCAAGTATCAACCTGCTTCCATTCTCAGTTTATCAACAACTCGGGTAGGGCAATCTTAGTCCAACTCGAGTCACTATCCAACTGGCTGACCATTCTGTGAAAGTTCCTAAGGGAGAAATTAATGATGTCCTTTTTTCGGATTGGGGAGTTTATCTACCCAGTTGATTTCATAGTTCTTGAGACACAACCTGTGTCCAATCCTAGGGCTCAAACTCCTGTTATCCTAGGGCGCCCATTCCTTGCTACTGCCAATGCTATTATTAATTATAAGAATGGGTCTATGAGATTAACCTTTGGGACATGACTGAAAAACACCTAGAGGGGGGGTGAATAGGTGTAATTGCTAATCTAACAATCTTTTAAAAACTAAGATGGATGAATGATGCAACGATCTCTCAAAACAAGACTAAGAGCCGAATACCCCGTGAAGGGTTCTGAACTCCTTCCTCCCAATTCCCCTTGAATGGGTTAGAGGTGCGCAATGCAACCTTATTGTATGAGAATTGATCGAACAAAGAATGAATAATATGCAATGATGAAATGCACACAAGATATATCACAAGTATCACAAACTAGAGGCAATAACACAAGGTAAGAAAACTAGATCTCAAGCAAGTAAGTTAAAGCAATAGAGTGCAAGAGAAATTTAAAGCAATATGGACACAAAGCAATCGCAAACACAAGATGTTTGTTTCGAGATTCGAGCCACCGCTCTACTCCCCGCCTTCACCTCCGTGAAGGGTTTCCACTATCCACCGAGGACGCTTACAACGGTCTACCGAAGACCCGAGCACCGAGCTCCACCAATTACAATAACCTCTACCGAAGAGGTGTCTCCACAAGAACAAGAAGAGGAACAAGCAACCAAAGTGATCACAACAAGATCACTAAACTCTTTACAATATCTCTCTTTTTTACAACTTCCTTATAGAATGAGTAAGAGATTTTTGGCTCTATGAAGTGTAGTGAGAAAAACTCAGTTGTAGAATGAAATTTGCTAACAAACACAACTGAAAACAAGCTCAAGAAAGAGTTGGAGATGAAGAGCTTAAATACTTTTCTTTTCTTTTTGAAAACTATGAAAACTTGAGGATTTTTTCTTGGTGTTTTGTAAGAGACTCTTCTCCTCTATTTATAGGGAGAGAAATAGGTTAAAAACAATTTATTTTAAGCTTATTTGCTCTGAAAAAGATCTCCAAAACCTCAGAAAAAGTCTGCCAAAACAGATTAAAAAGACAGATTTCAGAATTGCACAAAAGAGGAAAGAGCCGTTGGGCTTTTGCAGGCCTGGCGGTCGACCGTCCACTCAGCTGGAAAGAGCCGTTGGGCTCCGGTCGACCCCAGGGTCGACCGTCCTCTAAAAGAAAAAACACAGTTTTCTTCGGGCGGTCGACCCGGCGGTCGACCCAGAAAACCCGAGAGCAACTTGCAGACAGTCGGTCGACCCGGGCGGTCGGCCGACAGACGTGCACAAGCGTGCACGTCCTGATACAGGCGCCGGTCGACCGGGACGGTCGGCCGGTCAAGCCTGAAACAGAAAAACAGCAGCAGGACTTTGACAAATTTTTTGTAAAAATATTTTGAAGTAAAAGATATCTAAGTATCATGATGAAAAGAGTATACATGATTTAAATATGATATATGTCTTTGTAAAACTTGGAGTCATGTATCTTTGTCAAGTCAAAAAATTTTAACTATGAAAACTTGTATACATAAATGTGTGTATGTATCCTAGAGCCAATTTTTCAAAACTCAAACTTTAACAAACTATTTTCTTATATTGGTTCTAAGTACTACAAGTGCTTCAAGAGGGCTTTCACCATATAATCTTCAAAACTTGATTCTTGAGCCCAAATTGAGTTGACTTGAGTCCAAAGCACCTTCCTTTAGGAAAGAAATCTTCTAGTTGAGTTAGAACCCTGAAACACACTTAACCAATAAACAATATTAGTACAAATAACTAATATGTTTTGTAATCATCAAAACACACTAAAACGGGTGATTGTAACCTTGGGCCAACAATGACTAGAGAAGTCAATGTCTTCAACCTAGAAAAACAACCTCGTAAGATAAGAGACCAAACATTTGAGGTAAACTTTGTTAAAAATAATTGTGATGAAGAAAGTGAAGGTATAGAGAATGAGTCTCTGTTTTTTGATGAATTATTTAAGAATGAATGTGATTATCTTAATGATAAGGCATATGTCAGAGATCCTAATTTTAGAGTCCCCTTTAAAAAAGGGAAATTTGATTTGAATATCTTCACTTTCGCTGAGCCAACTAATAATATATCGCATGAGAATATAATTCAAGAACCTCCAATTGACATACTCTTTGAAAACCTCTTCGAAGAAAAACTCATATGTTTAGATGAACCAACTAGAGATATTTTGGTTAATTACACATCTTCAGGGAAAAGTGTTGACCTGAGCTTTGAGGAGATATATGGAACTGAGGTAGAATTCCTAGGCATTCATAACGAAGAAGTTCCAACTGAGAAGTGTGGTGGAGATCAATTTTTGAATAATGAATGTAGTAATATGAGGAAGAAACACCTAAAGAAGGTGAGACTGGGGAGGAAGAGAGCTAAAATGACAAAAAAATTGGTCTCCCCACTATGCCCTATAAGAGGACCCATTGGAATGATGGGAAGAGTGCTAGAGGGATGAGACCGAAAAAGATCTGGGTGTGGGAGAAACTTGATGTTATACATATTTTTGTATATGCACCTTTTTTACATTTCATTTCATACATCTATACATTTCTTTCATACATTGGGGACAATGCATGAGATAAGTGTAGGGGAGGGCTCTAACATGACTAATATAAAACTAAAAAAAAAAAGAAGAGAAAATATATATATATATAAACTTTTTAAAAGGTAAGAACAATATTTTGATATATTTTTTGTAAGAAATTAAGTCAATTTTAAGGAATAGGAAAATCATAATTAGAATTTCTTACACTTGGTCAAAATAAGAAGACTTGTTTGATTTTTAGGGTTAGGAAAAAATTTTGTAAAAATAATT
Source organism: Agave tequilana (assembly GCA_038442645.1). Classification (NCBI taxonomy): domain Eukaryota; kingdom Viridiplantae; phylum Streptophyta; class Magnoliopsida; order Asparagales; family Asparagaceae; genus Agave; species Agave tequilana. The sequence continues at coordinate 58,587 of JAVJIF010005125.1, forward strand.
TAGTCTTGATTTTTACCTTGACGAAATATGCACACTTTATACACTTACACACTTAGAGTTCAAAAACGATTCTTATGCCTTATAAATTATATATATATATATATATATATATATATATATATATATATATATAATATATATATATATATATATATATATATATATATATATATATAGGGTAAAGTGTACCTAGTAGGTCTCCTTAGACTACAATCTAAGGAGGAGTCTTAAAACTCCAACATCTCAAAAATAATTTCACGATCCGACCGCACATTATCAACTTCATGTCCTAAGATGTACAAATATAAAAAATCAAGTGATTTCGGGTTCGTTTACTCTATTTTCTTTGAGTTCAAATATTAACGGTTTTTTAAAAGTAGAACAAAATGGAACAATTAGATCAATAAGTAAACAAAATTCAAATCATTTGATTTTTTATATGTGCACATCTTAGAACATGAAGATGATAATGTGCGGTCGGATTGTAAAAAAAAAATCAAAATGTTAGGATTTTAAGCCTCCTCCTTAGATTGTAATCTAAGGAGACCTACTAGGAACACTTTACCCATATATATATATATATATATATATATATATATATATATATATATATATATATATATATATGAAAGATGAACAAATCTAATTATTGATTAGCTAGGTGCTTTGGCCTAAGTAAGCCTTGGTATTTATGTGAAAGATGATTAGATAAGTTTGAGAAATATATATATAAATCCTCTGATTAAGCTGGGTATTTGTGCCTAATAAAGCATAAGTATTCACGCCTAAAAGCGGTTCATATAATAAAAAATCCTTAGTTTTGTGGCCTTGTCTGCTCGAGTCCTTAAGTCCTTGGGGTATTTTCTCACCCGGTGCCCTAATACCGTTTGGTTTGGGAGTCACCGATTAAAGGCTCGTTACATGGGCAGATTAGAAAGCCTAATAGAATTATGGAATAAATAACACCAAAATAAATATAAATAAGGCATAGGAGTTAATATTAAAGAACCCTTAGTCAAACTTCACAGTCACGATGGTGCATAAGACTCAGGGTAAAGTAATAGACTAGATGAGAAATACAATTTGACTCCTTACTTTGACTGATGACATGATTTTGAATAGAGACTAAGTCTAGGAATGAAAAGTTTGATATTCCTATAACTTATAGCTTACTTAAACTTTTACAAATATACTTCAAATATTTTCTCCTTTCAAAATGCTTTTCGAAAATACTAACATTTTTTCTCTTTCTTTATGGATTTTGTGGGTGCAATCCACTGAAAACCCTCACGAAACAAAACTCGTCCTCTAGGGGTAACCTAGAGGTTTAACGGCTTGTTGCACATGCTCAGTGCAATCGAGTGACTTGCGAAAGTGGTCTAATAATTGATTAGAATTAGTTTTGATGTTTTGCTCGAGGGCGAGCAAAAGATAAGTGTGGGGGTGTGATCAGTCACATATATTGCATATACATTGTCACATTATCATACTTTTTATCTAATAAATCCTATTAATAAGTCTTATTCTTTTTTGTTAAATATAGGCCCATTGCTAAAAGAAAGAAAAGAAAAACAAGCCCAAAAACCCATCAAATTCTGATTTAATTGAGAATAAATTTAAAATCAGGGAATCAGGGCAGATCTTGACAAATCAGACAGGTTGAAAACTGGTTGAAATGAATCTTCTCAAATCAAGCGGTTGAAGCCAACAATCAAAGGCTGTTTCGTCAAATCCTGGAGCTGAAACGAGAAAACCAGCAGAAGATATAGGAGAATCACCAAACCAGAGAGTTTCACCATTTGGGTGTGGCCACCTGGCCACACCAGGGTCGCGAAAACGCGGCCCTAGCTGCATTTTCGTGGCCTTGTTAATTCTGTTAGGGGAGCGTTTGGTCCCCCAATCTTCCCACGACCTCTCCCCTCTGGTTTTTCCTACATATACCATTTTCAACAGAGAAGAAATGAGCGAAGACTAGGATTAGAATTTTTGTTTACTCTTTAACATTTTAGGCTCTTTGTTAGATAGTATAAAAGTTGTAACTTTATTTTGTAATTCGTAGCTCAGATTAAATACCAGTGAGAGAGAGGAATTGAGCAATTGTAATCCGAAGATTGAAAGGATCAAGCTTTCTCTTCTACCACTCCAATTCACGGTATGTCTTGCTTTACTTACAAGTATTATTTTTCATCTTCCATGAGTAGCTAATTTCATTTTCTGGGCTCACTAATTACTCTCTTCTATCACCTCTCTCTTGATTGTTTTTCATGAAAGCAACACTTTTTGAATCAGAAAAACATCTTAGTTAAACTTCGTTCTCGAAAGCACATGTGGATGTCTTTACTTTAAACTTGGACTTTCAATGCACAAGTCTTTTTAAACTATTTTTATTTCATACTTGCTTCTTCGCGCTTGATGGTTTAACATTCTCTTTTTAATGATTTGTAAAGAAAGGGTTTAAGATTTAAACGAAACCATCTTATTTGTTTTACTTGGGCATTAAAAGAAACTAAAGGTTTTTTTTGCTTATGATAAAAATGATGCACCCAAATGTTCTTGAGATAAGTACATAGTTGAGTAGAAAATTAGTGAGCTCATATCTTCTTCTTATATTAAAAAAACAACAAATCATTTTTCAAAGCTTTTTAAATCACCTTTTCCAAAGCCTTCTTCAAATTAGCAATTTTTCTTTTAATCATTTCCCTTCTCTCCATTCTCTTTTCAACTAAAAAACGAGCACTATTCTTAGCTTTCTAAACAAAACACCGAAAAGCTTTCATCGCATTCCTCCTCGTGGACACGATTCGTTAGCCCAAAGCTACACGGTAAATCCTTGCTCTTTCATTTTTCAATCAATCTGCTCCTGCTTTACTCGGCTTCGCATAGCTAAATTAAAAGATAAATTTATTATTATTATAAAAATGATTGTGAAGAGTTTGAAATATTTATACTGTTCTCCTATACCATGTTATGTGACCAGTTGATACCTGATATTTGATGTTGTGACTCTCATCGACGTATTAGTTACCTGACCCTGATATATATACACCGGTACTTGCCATGCTACACTTATCACCGATATCTGATACCGGTACTTGCCATGCTACACTTATCACTTGATATCTGACACCGGTACTTACCATGCTATACTTGACGGTTGACGTGCTATCACTCATTTCACATGCTATCCCCTGATACTAGTATATTTGACCTAATATTGTGACACCTGACTGGATACTATTACACAGGATACCTGTATTCATTTGCATATTCATGATTATCACTTTTACGGGGACTTGATTATTATATTGTTACCAGACATTTGGTACTCCTGAACTCATGTACTCGTGAACTCCTGTATTCCTGAACCCCTAGAAAAGGGTGGCTCCTGATACTATACTCCTATTGATCCTCGTAATAGGATAACCATGAATATAGGATTACTATGAACACCTTGTAGACATTATCACTAGACAAATTCTAATAATTAGACAACTTATACCGGGATGGGGGAAACTAATGAGTACCGATATAGTCTTCATGTTTATGATAGTCTTATAGTGTCGCGCCGCCATATACTTGGATTCGACCTGGAGGCCACCAGGCGCCTCCGTGGGGTGTACTGGCAACCCTACTCCCCTGCCTGTCGGTTGTGCCATAAGCCCCTGGGCCTATTCCTGTGGGAGCGGTGACATCCTATTCCTGTTCGGGCGTACAATAAGTCCCGGTACCTAGCGGTACGTTCCGGTTCAGCGCCGGATACTCCTTGATCGTTGTCCTGGGCATGTACGGGACCCATTCTAAACTTGGTTCGTCGATCTCCATAAGTTTCTAATAACTTACTCTCTGATCTGTATGCTGAGATATATGGGATGGGATACATACCGACGTATACAAATCAGATGAGTCTTAATAACTTAATAATAACATGCTCCTGATAACTGACTAGCTATACTCTTGATCTATACTGCTTACTACTTATACATGTGATATCTTGTTGGATTACTTGAATGCTTCCATACTTTTCATTACTATGTTATTGCGAAGGCAAATTCAGATTATATAAACTCAGATTACAGTGACGAGAGGTATAAGGTATATATATAAGGGTTTCCTTGTTTGGATTATTCCTTCGACGTATTAATCTCACGAATCGGTAATATGGGCTTGTATAACTGATTTTCCTATAGTTACTTTACTTACTGTCTCATTTCATATTCATATGTGCTTATATTCACGATACACATTTCCTGTACACATGTACCTGTTATGCATGTCACTTGTCTATACTATGTACTCGCGGGGTTGCATCTGACAACCTTAGATTCTCATGTCAAGATTCTAGAGCCCGGAGCTTGGTGGTCTTACTAGAGCTGATCAGAGTACGCAGCGGATCCTTCCGTGACGAACAGGGTGTAGCAGAAGCTTGGTCATCGCCGCAGCTCTTCCTCCCAGTTCCTCTCCTGATTGGCTCTCGGGCCTCCCTTGCTGCTCGTGAGCATCTCTCAGCTTTTATTATGTATATCCCTTCATGTATTGTACTTTTGTATATTCTGGTAATATAATATTCCTGTAATATTGTATCACTCTCTGTGATGACTATGTACTTGTACTTTTCTGTTGGAATGTATATTAGCATTGTGCTTTTGCACTCTGATTCTTTCCTGTACTGATACTTAGCGTATATACGTGAGGATATCTCTGACCTGCGTATATACGTCGCAGTGACGTCTCCGTACCCGCGGGATCGGGGCACCACAAGGATCAAGTCCGGACATATTCTCATCCAAGCGAATATATCTATATACTCTCATATAAGATGTATTAGATCTTCTTTCTCGGGAGGTGATAAGCTTTCTCTTATAAAGATGGGCTTAGGGTTAGCCTCATCTCCCAGATTAATTTCAGTTACCTTATCCTCTGTGGGTGGTTCACGTTATTCAAAGCGAATATTCAGGTGTTTGATCTAGGGATCTGTATCTGACTAGATTATTCTTCATCTTCATCTTCCGGGTGGCTTGTTCAGACCATGTTCACCGAAAGCTCTTTGAAGATACCGCCGACACTGACATCCGACTCCCACGATGATGTACCTGACGAATGATCATGGTATAATGACTCTTCAGACTCAAAAGTTGATGGAATTGGGGTTGATATATAGCCTAATCCCTCTGAGTCTTATGATAATAATCAGGGGCATTCCCTTTTGAAATGAAAGATTGACAGTATTCGTCTTTCTTTGCTGAAGTTTAAGTCAAACTTCTTCATCAAGTCATATCCTAGATTCTCCATCATTTGGAGCACTTTTGGCTCGTAATGAGAGAATTGCAGAGGTTCAACCTCACTTTTCGAGTCTTCTCGAATTACTGGTTTAGAATTGATTCTCCCAAAAAGGATTGATTTTTGACCTTTATATTTCGCTGGGACCTCAAAGAAAGATCCTTGTACATCGCTGATATTTTCACGCACCATAAGAGATGATTTCACTGGTACTTGCAATGATGTCAAGGCATCTATTGCTGATCAGGGATCATCATCTATGTCGGTACTAGTATCTGATGGTACGGAATCAGAAGCAAACACAGAAAAATAAGCCAAATCTAAATCTTTGTTATTATACCACTTGCTTACATCATTGGCGGTGTTTTTAATATCGAGCTTATCAATGCTCGTTACAACAGGATTCAGCTCCCAAAGACATTCTTCTTCTGCCTCTGGCTCGACATCAGCTTCATTACCAGAGTCTGGTTCCTCTGGCTGGGGATTCTTGTCTGCTTTCAGAGATCCTGATAAAGGAGGGAGTCTGTGAAGTAATTCTCTACCCCCTTGAATGAATGCATCTCGGCGATCAACGTTCGAACCTTTCCATCTCTGTCAACATACTTCATGACTTGATGGAGAGTAGAAGGAACGATGGAGTTACGATAAATCCATAGTCATCCTAGCAGCAAGTTATACGAAGTGTCGGTGTCAATAACATAGCACGTCACCTCGGATCAGGTCCCCGATCTGGCATTTGAGTTTGATCTTTCCTATCGGGCGCGTACCATTGGCGTTGAAGCCATAGATGGTAGTCTGTGGCATTCAATCGATGAGTGGAGATTACCAAGTACTGCATGACCCGGCAGGGCATGATGCTTAACGCGGTTCCTGGATCCACTTGAATGAGACTCACCTCAGATGATCTAATATACCCTGTGAAGTGCAAGGGTCTATCATGTTTCCCCTTGACCTGCATGTCATCTGGAATGAAGGTCATGGGGGACATATTGAGAGGCATGGAGGCAATTTTCTTCATCTTCCTCCTCTGGTTTAGTCAGAATTCGGGCCATGAAGGCCTCAACATCAGCTAAAGCTTCTCTAAGATCTTTTCTTGTTGACTTGGACAGACTCAGGAGCTCATAGTGGGTGATCCTGGCGAGGACGTTGGCCAGTTGAGCCAAGACATCAAAGCGGTAAGGTGCTGAGGATCTCTCCGCCTTGTCTTTTGGGAGAGTTTTGGCATACCAAAGCTCCTTTTACTTCTCCACGGGTTGCTTCGTGGATTACTTGGTTGGATCTTGGGTCGGCTTGGACAGACTTGCCACCACTTCATCGTACTTCTTCAAGTATGACTGACTTGAACGAGTCTCTGCTACAAGCGGTGCATTCGGCTCTGCAGTAAGAACGATTGTCTCCTCGGAATCAGTTAGCGAGGGGACATCAGTTTTTCCTTCCCTGGAGAAAGCACACACCATATTGCAAGGCGAGACTTTTGCTTTACCTCTAGATTTCCTACTGGTAACAGTAGTCCATTGCTGGCCTTCCATGAGTTCGGGATGAACCCATATGGTCTCTTCTTGAGGAGTAGGAACAGGTATGATACCTTTCTCCCGCTGGTGATGTAAATCTGTATCGATCACCCTTAGTTTTCCTTTCAGGATGGGAACCACTCCAGCTGGCATTGGAGGCTGTACCCCGAATTGAAGAAATAACGCATGTTAGTTGTTACCTTATTCTACTCCGGGCGGAGCTTGAGCACCTCCACATCAATCAAAGCTTGAAGGATGTTTTTGAAGATGTAGCAACTCTTTGTAGGGTGCCCCGGCATCCTGTGGTACAAGCAGTAATTGAGATTGTCAGTCTTGCCCACTTTCTCAGGACGTCTAGCTTCAGAAAGCTTCACTCTGTTGCTCTTGTTGAGTAACTTGAATAACGAATCAACATGCTCATTATTGAAGGAGTACTGCTTGCTGGAGCGTGGCTGGATTGAAGAGCTACCACCTCTAGCCGGTTGGAGCTTAGAGGAAGACTTCATCTCTGTTGCCACTGCGCTATTCCTTTTAGCTTGAAAAGATGCTTCTGACGTGTGCCTCGTCGACTTCTCGAGTCTGGGCTTGCCTTCTTCTACCTTAATCTTGGCGACGATCTCTTCTGCTTGCACCCTCACACTTATCTTTTGCTCGTCTCGAGCAAAACAAAAAACTAAAGAAATTATTACACCACTTTCGCAGGTGACGCGATTACACTGAGCATGTGCAACAAGCCGTTAAACCTCTAGGTTTCCCCTAGAGGAGGAGTTTTGTCTCCTAAGGGTTTTCAACGGATTACACCCACAAAATCCATAAAGAAAGAAATCAAATGTTAGTATTTTAAAAGCGCATAGAGAAAAGTGTTAAAGTATTTTTACGAAAATATAAGTGATCCAAGGTCATAGGTTTACCAGAAATTATTTTTCCTTAAACTAAGTCGAAATGCAAAATCTTGTTATAAATTAAATATAAGAATTTAAAATTGAATTGACTCTTTGATCTTTCATAAAATTCTTAGAAAAATATGCACTTTGTGAACAGTGAAGGTTTTTGGGATATCGACTCTAATTTTCATGCCATTTATTTATATTATATATATATTTCCTTTTTTTCTTTTCTTCCCTTAGTTTTCTTAGGCTTTCTTATTTACCCAGATAGTAAGCCTTTAGCCGGTGACTCTCAAACCAGATGATCTTAGGGCACCAGATGAGAAAATATCCCTCGGGCTTAAAGACTCGAGTAAACAAGGCCACAAAATTAAAGGGGATTATTTTTATTTTTTTTCACCATTTTAGGTGTGAATAACCATGATTCCTAAGGCATAATTACCAAACTTCAATAAGTGATTTTTATTATCATAATTTTTAAAATATATATATTTTTAATAGCATTTTCAGTCTTTGTTTCAATCCCAAAAATTGTGTAAGCGTGAAGTGCATAAATCTAAGGCAAAAAATTCAAGATCAAATTATCTTTTCAATCTTACTTTCTTATCCTAAAATTTAAACAAGATCTATTATTTTGACTTCGTTTAAAAATTCATAATTTTAGGTCTTCCTAATTCCTAACATAATCTTAATTTTCTTAAAAATAAATCAAAACTATTTCCCTTATGTCAAAAAGTTTTGTAAAAAGAAAAGAAAAGAGTTTTTATACAAAAGAATTTTTTTTAAAAAGTTCCTAAAAAAGAAGTATAAAAGAAAGAAAATGTAAACCTAACTACGTTAGTAAACCCTCCCCCACACTTATCTCATGCATTGTACTCAATGCATCGTGAATGTGTATATACATGAAACAAATAGAGAGGGAAGGAAAATTACCTCATGGTGGTGGTTCTGGTGGTGGTCTGACTGGGCCAAGCATTGCTACCCAATCAAGATATCGTGGATCTTGCAGAAACTCACTAATGACCTCTCTAATACGACCCAATAAAAGAATGATTGAATGAATAGTCTTATTGAAAAAATTATCCCCATCTAATTTCCAATTTTCAAAAATAATTACTGAGTCATTTTTGTCAACTTTCTTATCCAACAATGAAGTGTGATTTTGGAAGATGATTGATTTGAACTCAAATGGAACAGGAGTAAAAACCGACACTGACTTAGGAATTTGACTCAAATCAAGTCGAGAGTCAACAATGAGAGTCGAAATTGGTTCAAAAATGGGATCCAAATCAAAGAATTGATGTGCACAAACTTTTCCCGTCAATGAAGTGTGATCATAAGATATTGGTGATCAATTTCACGGTGTACTGGTACAGGATTCAATGTTGACTCCGGAATAGAGAAAGAATCTGGTAAAATATACCGGAGTCATTATTGAATCAAAAGTGAAATGGAATTACTAACATGAGGTTCAGGATCACATTCAGGTTCGATTTCAATTTCAGGAAAGGGATAACTTGCCAGAATGTCCAGGCGACTTTCATAACTTGGAGTTTGGCCAAGTTCAAATGTGTGTTCTGAAATTGAATCTGGATTCCCAAAATGACATGATTCATGGGTCCAATTAGTAGAGTTAGGGATATAAGGATCGATTAAAGGTTGACAAGAAAGACTTGAAAGTACACCTAGGGGGTGAATAGGTGTACGGCTAAACTAATGAACTAAATGCGGAAATTAAAAACTTAATTGCAACTACACTTATATGCAACCAACGAGTGTAGCCGAATTTCCGGTGAAGAGCTCTGGACTAACTCCTCTTGATTCCTCTGAATAAGAGTTGAGGCGCTATATGAAGCTCTCGTGGTTAAGCACAAGTGAGGTACACACAAACAAGCCAAGCATATAAGTATGAATGTCCAATATGAAATGATGCAAGGCACAATATAAAAGAGAGAGAGTTAGATAGACAATGGATCAAACGCAAACACACGAATATGTTTCGAGGTTCGAGCACACAGCTCTACGTCCCCGCCATCACACAGAAGGATTTCCAATCCACTTGTCCACACAGGACTCCCACACAGGGAAACTCCACTGAGGATTTGGGGCAATTACAATTGGGAGTACACAACTCCTCTCTCAACCAAAACAACCTCTCACTAGAGGCTAGGCACAAAGCCACACAAACACCACCTCACACAAGAGGGGTAGGCACTTAGCCAATACAAAACAATCACCTCACACTTGAGGGATTCCAACACAAACTCCACCTCTCACTAGAGGGAGCCAACCAACAATCTCCACCTCTCACTAGAGGGAGCCAAACACCACTTCCACAATCACCTCACAATAGAGGGATACCAAATCAATCACCTCTCATTAGAGGGGTATCACAAAGATGGAAGTTTACAACTTGGTGGTTTCCACAACCACAAATTAATTTTCCCATAAATAAAAAGATCCTATAGATAGGATAGAATGATATGGCTCAAGTTGTTTTCCATTATGTTTGCAAAGGGGGAAAACTTACAATAAAGAGTTTGATGAGCTAAATTACAAGTATTCTTAAAAAGATTACAAGTAGATCTCATCAGAGATTCTGGAGAAGTGTGCCGATAGGAGTCTGGTCAGCGCGCGACCACTTTGTCCCTTTGACGATGCAAGCGATGAGATTCCCTTCTCGCCTGGTTCGGAGAATCAGAGAATAGAAGGTTGGTAGAACCCTCTTGCTGCTTCTCAAAATCGCCTTCAATAAGGAATTCCTTCTCGCCTGGTTCGGGAGATTCCTTGAGAAGAAGGACGATGTTAGGGTATCAACACCCTGGTTAGAGAAAGCAATTCTCTAAAAGGTCTCTGAATTCGAGAGCGCACGGTGCTTTGTGAAGAAGCCTCTGCTTGTGGAGTCCTCTTTTTCTTCGATCGATCCCCCTCTCCTTGTACCCCTGGTGGGCTATTTATAGGGAGAGCAAGGGTATAATCGTCCCTTGAAGATATGGAAACAGATTGAATCAAATCTGTTTAAATCTAGAAAGTAGCCTTGCTGTGAGGCTAGGATCAGCTTCTGCGAAGCTAGAATTGGCATGTCGATGGACCTTCTCGATCTGTTTTGATCCTTTCCATATCGTTGGAGGATTTCCCCTGATCTTCTTACTCGTTTTAGAAGAGTCAAGAGATTGTGGCAATCAACTGCCAAATTTGATCTTTAATTTGATCTTGATTGGATTTGATCTGATTGGATCCGGTCTCATCCGGATATTTGATTGGTCAAAGGTTGACCATAGCAGACCAATAGTGGCGCTGCCCGCTTTGAGCTCGTAGCGGAGCTGGAGACGGTTTCTGGCGAAGTCCGAAAGAAACCCTTTGGCGGAGCTGGAAGTCCTCTGTGGCGAAGTTTGCGAGTTGGCTTCTTGGCGAGGCTTTGGATGACTTCAAGGCGAAGTTGGTGATATTAGCCTCTCAAGCGAGGCTATCCCTTTGGGCTCATGCGATGCTAAGTGCCAGCATCTTAGACCTGCTGAGGTCTGTTTAGAAACAATCCGGGTTCACTGTCTGCTTGCTGGATCAGTGGAGTCCAAGTTGCTTCCTTGTCCCTCGGAGATGGGAAAAAACTGGTCTTCAGCTCGTCTGTCACTTGTCTTTTATAAATGTCAACAAGTTTAGACATTGTTCGGACCAATAAGAATCTTGTCTTTTTTAAGTGTCAACAAGACCCCCTTCAAAGTTTTCAAGAGTCTGCAATGGCTCAGACTTTGAAACACTTTGAACTGCTTTGATCGGTGGTGTGTGGAGTATGAACGTCGCCATGATGGTTGAGTTCAGCTTCGCTTTAAATCCTGCTTTGGGATGTAGATTCACCGAGAAATCATGTAGACTCGCGTCTGGGTAGCTTCGCAGCTAGATAAGTTCGCTCTGGAACATCTGTCGCTTTCCCGAGGCCAACTGCCGTGGGCCAGTTACGAGGAGGATTACTCCTTTCTTCGTGCTGATCGAGGGAGATATTCTCCGATTTGCACGTTTCCAAGGGAAGATATTCCCTTTCTTCAAGGCGCAATAAGTGCCTTTATGAGGGAGACGTTTCTCCCTTCGCACGGTTCCAAGGAAACCGTCCCTGTTCTTAAGGCGCAGTAAATGCCTTAAATGCGCTCGTGCTTCCACGCTTGAGGCGGCAGCGCTCAGGCCATGGGGCCTATAAATAGGACACTTGAAGTCCTCTGAAGAGAAGTGCTTTGCCTCTCTTCTCTTCTCTTGGTTTAGAAAGAGATACTCAGATCTCTGAATTAGTGGGAATGCCCACTCTGGTCATTACCCGGCCAAGGACCAGTAAGTCTTGATCGTTCAACGACTTCACCGATTTTAGGGAATTCATCTCCCTTGATTCATCTTTAGCAGCTGCTTCAGGGATTAGCTTCCCTTGTTCTCTATTTAACTGATCTACAGAGAAAGATTTTGGCATAGCTTCCCAGTGAAGCTATCATCTTGACTTGGTCAGAGAAAGATCACTGCATGTTAAGTCCGCTGCGCAGGCAGGACTTGGGACCTGGTATCTTCAAGGTTGAGCCAGTATTGCCATATAGGTGAGGCTAAGACTGTGTCCCATAGGATCAGTCTGGCTTAGCCATATAGGCGAGGCTAGGACTTGACGTTTGCTGAGCTAGCCCATCACTGCTGTGCGAGCGAGGCTTATCCTCTGCTCCAATCGAAATCGGATTGCTTCGCCCCAAAGAATTCGGCTTTAGCGCTTTTGCAGTATCTTTTGTGTTTAACTGCTAACTTGCTCCAATTTTGCATTGCAGTGAGCTATGTTCGCCGATCTTGTGTCTTGATAAAGAGACCGAAAAGTTACCTTATGCTTCCCGGTTGAAGCTTTACTTTTAAGCAGGAGGAACAACTTGGGGCAGCTGATGTGTGTCCCAGAGGCTGTTGGCAGCCTTTTATCCGAGGTGATTCGTTCTGAGGTAAGGCTGGCTGCCGCTTTTACGGAGATGATCCGCTTCAAGATAGTGGGCGTCGCCTGTGGGATCGTCGGCATCATTGCCGACTTTCAACTTTGGTGGCCTTTGGGGGCGATCCACTTCGGAAAAGCGGACATCACACCCGTTAGATCACTGGTATCACTGCCGATTCCCATTATAGGTGATCTATCGTGTTGGCGGCGATAGGTTTTTATTGCCAGGCTTCAACAAAAATGGCCTGGCAAGATCTGCCATTTTTTGTGGAGAATAATGGCCGTGTCCTTGCGGCACCACTGGTTACGGCCTTGTGCAGGAGGAAGGCCTTTCGTGTCCAGTCGACCTGACTTAGAAGCAGATAAAACCGCTTGTATGCCTTTTGCGCAAATGACGTTGTCGAACCACTGAACGTGTTGTATGAAACACAACTTTGATGTAATATCAATGTACTCTTCCTTTGAAATCAATGAAAGTTCATCTCTTGATTATCTGATCTTTGCTTGCTTTCATTGAAAATTTGGCTATAGCGGAGCTAAACTGTATGCGGAGTTAAGGGCATAGTCGCTTCTTTGAATGAACTTCGCGAAACTGGTATGTCCGCGAACAACGCCTTTTTAAGGGGCTAAGATAAGCCTTTCGGCGAAGTCCCTGAAGGATTGCGCGAAGTCCGCATTTTAAGCCAGGGCGAAGTTAACCCTTAGTGGGATCGAAGCAGCGCTTCTCGGGGAGGCGCTTCGGGTGGCATTTTGAATTAATTCGAAATGGCGGCGTATGCCCTTTTCGAGGCCTCGTTTCAGGCGCTGATTGGCCTATAAAAGCCCGATCGGGCTGAACAGGAAAAGATCTCCTTTTTCAGAGAAATTTCTTGACTTTCCCTCTCCCTCTTCCTTCTTCGTTCAGAGAACTTTGAGAACTCTTGCAGCTCTTCAATGGCGCTGAGGATAAGATTGCGAAGGCTGAGGAAATAATCAGGAAAGCAAATCTCCTCTTATCCAAGGCCATACCGGTGCGTCTTGAGGAAACTGCGCGGCTTGAAGAGCTCAAAGCTCAGAGTGAGGAGCTTGCGCGGTAGGGGTTATCACAGAGGGCTACTTTGGCGGAGGCCGAAGCTCGTCTGGCTCAGGCGGAAGATTTCAATGAGGCTGAGCTGAGGTCACAAGCGCTTGCCCAGGCTGCTGATGACAGGAAGACGAGGCTAAACACCCTCGGAGAGCGGCTCAGATCGTACAGTGTGCGCTTGTAGCTCCATGTACTTTATCCTCTTGAAATGAATGAAAATTCTTTCTTCTTTTGTCGAATCTTCAATCTTGTTCTTATTTTTGAATTGCGATTCCGAATTGTAGTGCAATTTCTTGAGAACATAGTTCTTGTTGGGTTGGATAATGAGACTTGGCTATCTGTCAGTTCAGAGGTCGCGATGACATAACTGGTTGAGACGTTACCAAGCCCGAAATCTGTCCTCGTCGGATCGTAAGATGAGACCTGTCTTTTGTAAATGTCAACAGGGCTCGGAATTGAGACTTAGCTGTCTGCTGGTTCAGAGGTCGTAATGACATAACCGGATGAGACGCCACCAAGCTTCAAAAATTGGTGATACTCGTCTTTTGTAAATGTCAACGAGTATCGAGACCTGTCTTTTGTAAATGTCAACAGGGCTCGGAATTGAGACTTAGCTGTCTGCTGGTTCAGAGGTCGCAATGACATAACCGGATGAGACGCCACCAAGCTTCAAAAATTGGTAATACTCGTCTTCTGTAAATGTTAACGAGTATCGAGACCTGTCTTTTGTAAATGTCAACAGGGCTCGGAATTGAGACTTAGCTGTCTGCTGGTTCAGAGGTCGCAATGACATAACCGGATGAGACGCCACCAAGCTTCAAAAATTGGTGATACTCGTCTTTTGTAAATGTCAACGAGTATCGAGACCTGTCTTTTGTAAATGTCAACAGGGCTCGGAATTGAGACTTAGCTGTCTGTTGGTTCAGAGGTCGCAATGACATAACCGGATGAGACGCCACCAAGCTTCAAAAATTGGTGATACTCGTCTTTTGTAAATGTCAACGAGTATCGAGACCTGTCTTTTGTAAATGTCAACAGGGCTCGGAATTGAGACTTAGCTGTCTGCTGGTTCAGAGGTCGCAATGACATAACCGGATGAGACGCCACCAAGCTTCAAAAATTGGTGATACTCGTCTTTTGTAAATGTCAACGAGTATCGAGACCTGTCTTTTGTAAATGTCAATAGGGCTCGGAATTGAGACTTAGCTGTCTGCTGGTTCAGAGGTCGCAATGACATAACCGGATGAGACGCCACCAAGCTTCAAAAATTGGTGATACTCGTCTTTTGTAAATGTCAACGAGTATCGAGACCTGTCTTTTGTAAATGTCAACAGAGCTCGGAATTGAGACTTAGCTGTCTGCTGGTTCAGAGGTCGCAATGACATAACCGGATGAGACGCCATCAAGCTTCAAAAATTGGTGATACTCGTCTTTGACTTGAATGGTTGCTGACGATGTGGGTGTAACATACTCCAACCCCCTGCGTGTACTATCATAGTAATTTGCAGGCTTCCCTTTAGGCACAAAGTTCCGCATCAAACTGCGCCTTCCTTTTCCAAAATTTAGGCCTGCTCCATGGTTCAAGTCGTACCCCATTTTCTTCATAATATGGCGCGCTGGCCGCGCGTAATGAAAGAACTGTGGGGCGTCTGAGTCTGAGCTCGAATCTGTAGTTGTGGGTCCCCGTGGCTGGGTTCTACCGAAGATTATCGGCGACTGACCTTGTTTGGACGGCAGGATCACCAAGACGGCTCCTTCTGCGGATTCCATGGGCGTACTGGACGCACTTAGCTTGTGTAAAGGCATGTGCAGAGAGCTATCCGTAATGGATTCAAATAGCCCAACACTCGCAGGATAATCAAAAGAAATATTATCATTAATTACCCATTCACCTTCATCCTCTGAAGGAGTATTACATAGGGGATTATTGAGACATGCTATAATTGGTTCACCAATCAGAATGGCTGGCATGCCTGTTTCGGATTCTGAATCCGCCTCGTTGCCACTTTCATCATCGTCTGGCAACGGTTCTTTGAGTGCTCCACCGGTCTCTTGATATAGGAGAGCGTCAGTGAAGTAATTTTCTACCCCTTTGAATGGTTGCTTCTCAGCAAAGACAGTTCGTACTGTCGCATCATCTTCAACATATTTGAAGCATTGGTGCAGAGTAGAGGGAACGATCCAGTTAGCATGGATCCATGGCCGTCCCAGCAGCAGATTATATGATGTGTCAGCATCAATGACATAGCATATCACTTCTGACTTCAAGCTCCCGATTCTGCAATGGAGTCGAATTTTTCTCAGTGGATGACTGCTTCCGGCGTTAAAACCGTATATTGTAGTAGTGGTCGCGGACAACCTGTACAATGGTATGCCGAGGAAGTAGAGAAGCCTTTTGGGGATAATGCTGAGTGCAGACCCCGGATCGACTTGTATTCTCTCGATGCACATTGAACCGATATATCCGGTGTAGTACAGAGGTCGATCGTGCTTGTTGTCTTTGAGAAGCATATCTTCCGCCGTGAATGTAATAGCGGGCACCTTTGATTGTGCATGATGACATTCCGGGCAAGAAGACTGAACGTCGTCGTTAGGGATTTCAGGCATGCATGTCAGAAAGGATTCTGAATTGGCTAGCGCATCCCTGAGTGCTTCTCTTGTTTCTTTCGAGAGGCGAAGGAGCTCGTGTATAGTGATATGAGCTGGGATATTGGCCAGCTGAGCCAATATGTCAAACCGAAAGGGCGTATCAAACCCTTGGCCTGGTGGTTTCTTCAACACGTAGTCGAATCGTACCTCCTTAGGCCTCTCTTTTCCCTTGGTTGGGATTGGAGTGGATGCTGGTGCTTGTACTGACGTCGTTTGCTGTCGTGTCTCGTCAGTAGGCTTTTCATACTGCCTCAAGTATGATTTTCCGGATCGGGTGCCCGTCTGTTGAGGCGCATCGGCTTGCGCTGCGCAAGCATGCCTTTCTCCTTCGAAATCACTGAGGGAGGCCGATGTAAGATTGCCGTCATCTGGCAAGATGGAGATGACATTGCAAGACTTGCCCTTTGAGTTGGGCTACTTTGGATCCCGCTGTACGTCTTGGACGAGGTCTGGATGTATCCACATGACTTCTCCTGTCTCCAACGTTAAGGGGACAAGGCCCTTATTGTTTTGAGCTGTAGCTGGAAGATGCTTGACTTTCAACCGTGGTGCAGGGATGGAATAAGTCCCGTCAGGAACTGTGATCTTTGGAGCTTTGCCAAACTCGAGGGTCACCATATTGGCAGTAACCTTCTTTCGCTCCGTCTTCAACGTCAGAACTCCGGCATCGACCAGGGCTTGTATCCTGTCCTTGAGGACATAACACTTGTCAGTATGATGGTGGATCATCCTGTGGTAGAGACAATATTTAGGGTCATTTGTGCGCCCTATCTCATTGGGACGCCGAGCATCTGGCAGCTTCATTTTGTTCCCTTTGTGGAGCAGATGGAATATCGTGACCACCTGATCGTCTTTGAACGAATACTGCTTTGGAGGGAATTTAGGCTCTTGATTGTTGAAGCCACTCTTCTTGGCCTTCGACTGCACATCTCCGGATAACTCCACAGACATAGTCTCTTTGCCTTTAGCTTGAGAAGATTGTGGTAGGTCGCTACGCCCTTTGCTGTTCATCCCCCACTTGCCTCTAGGGGCGGATGGTTCAAACTTTTTAGCCGACTTCTCGGCTATCTCAGCTTGTTCGACCAATTCTTTCCAAGTGTGGGCTTTAACAGCCCCCATGCGAACTTCTACTTGGTCTAGGAAGTTGTGTCTGCATGTCTGCAAGAGCATGGGTAATGGCATCCCTGCTGGGCACATCAAGGATAAGTTTCTGAACCGTTCAATGTAATCACGGACAGATTCGCCCTTCCTCTGCACAGTGGAGAGGAGCTTATCCATGGTTACTTCGGTATCATCCTCATAGAAACGAGAGAGGAACCGAGTTTCCAGGTCGATCCAGGAGTTGATAAAACCCGGGGGAAGACTGCGAAACCAGTCAAATGCCACCCTCTTTAAGGTGCCAATGAAAAGCCTAGCCATGATGGCGTCATTGCTTATAACATTACCAGTCTGAGACCGGAAATAGTAGATGTGCTGATTTGGTGAGCTCTTTCCGTCATAGGTATGCAATGTTGGTGGTTTGAACTTCGGTGGATATGGCACCGAATCCCACTCCGGCGGATAAGGACGGACTGCCCCTACCTTCTTTATTTCATCCCTCTGAGTTAGGGATGCAATTTGAGCCTGGAGGCCCTTAAGGACTTCGGCGTCTAAGGAAGAACCCTCCTTGGATTTCTCCATCTTTGGCTGCTCATTGCTGAAGTGTTCCTCCTCGTCGTGATTGCTTCCGGCATCATTGTTATTCCGGTTACTAAGGAGTTGTGCGAGCATCTGTTGAATATTGTCCAGAGCCTCTTGCTGAGTCTTGGAAGTTTGCTCCTGAGCTTCCAGGCGCCGACGAAGATCGTCGTTGACGTTATCAGCCATATTGACTGATGCTCTGTTTGTTCGCACCAAGCTAACTGTCGCCGAAGAGGCATACCCACTATCTTCATCTTCTTCGTCCGATGATTGGAGTGATCTCCTGGGCTGTGACGAGGCTAGGGCCGTCGAGGAAGAAGGCTGTTCATAAGTGTAGGGTATCGCCACCCTGGATCTGGTGTTTCGGAAAACACCTTCTTCATGCACCAAGACTTTGCCTAAGCCTGGGCTGTAATCTGGATCTGGGGAGCTGTAGGGGTGTCATCAGATGTTTGTCTTCCCCTGTGCAGCTCTCGCCCTCTCCCAGTCATGTTGACGGATGCGGAGGGGAGATCTCGCAAGATACTCCTTCTGCGATGCTTCATCGGGGCTTGTACCGATAGTCGATCAAAAACTGACCGTCGTCTTGGAGGCGTGGCGGGGATTAGTCCCAGCCGGCAATGGACCGAGTGGAGTATCAGCAGCTGACATCCCACTTGTCGACAACAGGGGGGAGAGGTTTGTTTATCCGTCAACAATTCCCTCAGATCGGACCCGGTTGGGTCTCTGCAATCGAGTGCAAAGGCTCTTTTGGGTCGCACATAGGGCGATGTCCTGGTTCTTTTATCCCTGCAGAAGGGATTAGCACTGAATAGTGCTTTGGTTCCAGCTTCGCCATAAAGCGCGGGCTTAGCACTTGACGAACTGGTGAGCGGAGCACGCTGCGGTGCTTTACCCGCTATGCTGCTGCGAAGGCAATTGGCCTTAGATAGTACTTTGGCTTCAGCTTCGCGGTCATGGACCCTGTGCGTACGCTGTGGTACAGTAGCTTCGCTCATGAGAACGAGGCCGGCGCGAGGCATTGCTGCTCTTGAATTGGGTGACGGTATGATTGCCGTCTTGATTTTATGATTGGAGCAAGCATGTATCTTGCCTTTTTCTTCGCGAGAGAGGCGCGGTTTAGGCGTAGCTACGCCTGAAGCTTCAGTTGGAGACTTCTGTTTAGGCTTCCATATCCGCCTTGGCAGAAGAGACTTAGGTCCACAAGGAACCTGATTAGCCACACACGAGGCTGAGGGGTGTTGGCATAATTCTGCTTCCGGTTTCTGATTTGAAACCTTGGTCATGGAAACCCTCCTATGCTTCCGTGCTCGAAGCATTGGGCCACCCCCAGAGAGGACTTCTTCAAATCTTCCTTGATCGAGCTGAACCACCAAGTTCTCACAAGTGAAGGAATCAGACTGCGGACATGCTTCCATGTTGCGCCAAATAACCGCAGTAGGTTCACAGAGAACCTTTTCTGTCTCCGCAAAGACTTTCCTTGAAGATTTAGCCAGAGGGGCTCTGGCTGCACCGGCTTTTCTGAATTCAGAGTTAGACCCGAAGGTCTGTTCGTCGCATTGCGACACTTGATTCTCGGCAGTGGAGAATTTCTTCCCCAGCGGAGTCGCCATCTTGTTTTCCATTATGTTTGCAAAGGGGGAAAACTTACAATAAAGAGTTTGAGGAGCTAAATTACAAGTATTCTTAAAAAGATTACAAGTAGATATCCTCAGAGATTCTGGAGAAGTGTGCCGATAGGAGTCTGGTCAGCGCGCGACCACTTTGTCCCTTTGATGATGCGAGCGATGAGATTCCCTTCTCGCCTGGTTCGGGGAATCAGAGAATAGAAGGTTGGTAGAACCCTCTTGCTGCTTCTCAAAATTGCCTTCAATAAGGAATTCCTTCTCGCCTGGTTCGGGAGATTCCTTGAGAAGGACGATGTTAGGGTATCAACACCCTGGTTAGAGAAAGCAATTCTCTAAAAGGTCTCTGAATTCGAGAGCGCACGGTGCTTTGTGAAGAAGCCTCCGCTTGTGGAGTCCTCTTTTTCTTCGATCGATCCCCCTCTCCTTGTACCCCTGGTGGGCTATTTATAGGGAGAGCAAGGGTATAATCGTCCCTTGAAGATATGGAAACAGATTGAATCAAATCTGTTTAAATCTGGAAAGTAGCCTTGCTGCGAGGCTAGGATCAGCTTCTGCGAAGCTAGAATTGGCAGGTCGGTGGACCTTCTCGATCTGTTTTGATCCTTTCCATATCGTTAGAGGATTTCCCCTGATCTTCTTACTCGTTTTAGAAGAGTCAAGAGATTGTGGCAATCAACTGCCAAATTTGATCTCTGATTTGATCTTGATTGGATTTGATCTGATTGGATCCGGTCTCATCCGGAGATTTGATTGGTCAAAGGTTGACCATAGCAGACCAATAGCGGCGCTGCCCGCTTTGAGCTCGTAGCGGAGCTGGAGACGGTTTCTGGCGAAGTCCGAAAGAAACCCTTTGGCGGAGCTGGAAGTCCTCTGTGGCGAAGTTTGCGAGTTGGCTTCTTGGCGAGGCTTTGGATGACTTCAAGGCGAGGTTGGGTGATATTAGCCTCTCAAGCGAGGCTATCCCTTTGGGCTCATGCGATGCTAAGTGCCAGCATCTTAGACCTGCTGTGGTCTGTTTAGAAACAATCCGGGTTCACTGTCTGCTTGCTGGATCAGTGGAGTCCAAGTTGCTTCCTTGTCCCTCGGAGATGGGGAAAAACTGGTCTTCAGCTCGTCTGTCACTTGTCTTTTATAAATGTCAACAAGTTTAGACATTGTTCGGACCAATAAGAATCTTGTCTTTTTTAAGTGTCAACACAAGTGTGGAAAACAAAGTGTTTGATCAAAGAAAATCACTTGGGAAAACGCCAAATAGATATAGAATTTTTAGACCAAAAACCAATTCCCAAAAGACTATTTTCTTTGAAATAAAAACACTTTAAAACAAAATAGAGAATAGGATTTTTGAACCCAAAACTTTTTGCTTAAAATACTAGAAATGATCTAAAATTTTTCACTCTAAAAATCTTAGCCAAAGCCCACTTCAAATGGGATATTTATAACCCCAAAAGAAATTTGCCCGTTGGCTGCTAACTGTAATACCCCGTTCCCGGAATACGTACTTAGTTGCGTATTCAGTTTTTCGATCGTATTTTTCGATTTACTTCCTGTATTTGACCGATTTCAGTTTTAAAAATCATTTTCCAATATTATATATTTTCTATGATTTTCTGGAATTTTCCTGAATTTAATTAAATATTTTCAACACCGGTGTCGACCAGTGCCGCTGATCGATTCTCGGATTTTTAATTCACAAACAGTTAGGAATTTCTAGAAGGTCCTTTAGACTTTATTTCTTAGAATCATATTTTCTATCTAAATACTTTTTCTGAGAATTTTATGAATTTATGAAAATTCCAACGGAGTCGGTAGATAACTGATTCCGGGATTTTTAGTTTTAAAACTATAAATTATTTCTTCAAACGAATTTCACCATGAGTCTTAAAATAATATTCTTGATTTTTAGTAAATTTTGCGAGTCGTTCCGAGATACTTGAATTTCGGACGATTTCGGTATTTTCCGAAACGTTTTACGCATCCTCGACTTAAACCCGGGAATTTGTCTTTTCATTTTTAAATCCAAGAGAAAATATTTTCATTTATAATTTCCTTTCCTTTTTCCTTTTTCTTAATTTCCTTCCTTCCTCCACAACCACAAGTTTTTCTATTTTCCCAAAATTCCAATCTTTTCCCAAATTTCACCTCCACTCACTTCCACCAACCCCCTCATTTAATGTCTCTCTCTCTCTCTCTCCCATGGCCGGCCAAGTGGCCAAGAAGAGGGACACTCATCCCCCCCTATTTACACAAAGCCCCCTCTCTTCTACATAAATTGCATCTCCTTTACAAAATCATAAACCTATTTAAACATTTCCTTTACACTTCTTTTCTTTTTTTTACTTCCTTCCACCAAGAGAAACCTTCATCCTCACCAAATCCTCCTTCACCTCAACTCAAACCCTAACTCCAAAACACCTAGGTCATCTTCTCCATCTCAAGCAACCACCACTTCTTTGGATTGGCATCGTCCGCAATATCGCCAAGGATCAAGTTGGTGATATCGTCGACTACGATCTTCTCGGAACTCGTAAAGCTTCGATTTAACCGTTCAAAGTGAGTGTCTTTACTCACCAAGACTTGTGAACTTCCTAGTATACTTGTATTTCCACATCTTGTACACTTGTGCCTTCAAAATCACATTTTTGACCTTCAATTTGACCAGCAAATTCTGTTCTGTACGCTATTTTCAGGCCACGATTAGTCGACTGGACCTAGGGATTAGTCGACTAATCCATCTAGTTGAACCATAACCTTTCTTTGAAACTCAGTTTTAGTCGACTTACCCTGGTTATTAGTCGACTAACCTTTTCTGAAAATAAACCTCAACTCTCTGGAAACCACTGTTAGTCGACTACCCCTTTTACCCTAGTCGACTAACTTTTCCTGAAATACAACATCAACTCTCTGTATCCCAGATTTAGTCGACTTAAGTATCTGTTAGTCGACTTGTAGTCACTATTAGTCGACTAACCCTTCCACCTAGTCGACTAACTTTTCCTGAAACCAGAATTCAACTCTCTGGAACCCAGTTTTAGTCGACTAATTCAGACTGGTAGTCGACTAGAGACCCCTATTAGTCGACTAACCCTTCCACCTAGTCGACTAATTTAGGCTGTTTATTTTAGTTGATTTCTTTTCTGAAATTGGATCGTACTCTTGATACATATGTGTTATATTATCTTTGTTTATGCTTCATAACTGGTACTTCATGACATGTTACTTGATGGACATTACTTCTTATTACTTCATGACTTATTATTGTGTAGTCCCATTCCATAACTTGTTAATAAATGGATATCACCACTTATCATGCCATCACTTGAACCAAGCATGATACACTTGACTTTTGTATAAAATGGACCAACTTATATTGGGTCGGGGGAAAACATGCGAATATCGATATGTGTTCGTGTTTACAGTGGTTTTAGGAATGTTGTGCAACTCATGTTCCGGTCTGACCTGTGGGCCACCAGGGGACCGAGGGGAGTGCTTGCTCCCTCCTTACTGGTACTATCATGATAAAGGGCATACATAAGTCCTCCTGTTAGCCTAGCGGCTGGCTTCCGTCACCAAGCAACGGAACAATCCTGGACCGTTATCCCGGGCATGTACGGGATCCACTGTAAACATAGTTCGTCGATACAACCGCTGGTTTCCAATAACAACCTTGCTTTACTAGGATATGGATCTATGTGCGCTGGGACGCTGGGTCACATAGCTAGATATCATAGTAAGACAAGTAATAATAATAAGACATTAACTGTGGATCTATTGTATTCAGACTCTTACTCTTTATGCTTTCATTACCTACTGATTGATATTTATCTTACTGATCCCCCTTACTTATTTATGTCTCTTATGCCATTTGGCTGTAGCCTGATTATTGTTATGAGGTCTTGACCCCCTTGGATTTGCATATTCAGGTTCTGAAGCTTGGATCGAAGTGGAGCCATCCACAGAGGATCAAGCTTTCTTTAGTGAGCAGGCAGATTAGTTCCTGTTCTTCGTGCCAGACCTATCCATTTTGACTCACGGGATCTCCATCCAACTCGTGAGCTTTTTGTATACATATTGTAAATCTTACTTTTGGACTTGGTTGTGATAAAAGATACATGTAATGTGTAATATTTTATCATATTCTGTGATGACTTGTACTTGTACTTTTATGTTGGCATATGTATGAATATCACGCTTGGTCGTGTACTCTGATTCTTATTGTACTTATTGCTTAGCGTATATGCGTGGGGGCACTTTCTGACCTACGTATATACGTCGCAGTGACGTCTCCGTATCCGTCAGGATCGGGGCGTTACAGGTTGGTATCAGAGCCTAGGCTCTCACACCTGTAGTACAATCAAGCAGCAAATTCCAGTAATTTGCTATTGCCAACTACAATGTACAAAGTTATCTAGTCCTTCTTGATCCCTTCTTGATTCCTTTCCTTGTGTCCTAAATTCCTTCCATTTGTTTCCAAATTCCAGTTATCTTATCCCAATTCGGTATGGAGAGAAGGACGGGACGAAACCATTCCAGACAAGCATCGAATGGACCCGCGGGAGAGAATGTGGACATTCTGAAGGTCATTCAGACGATGATGGAGAACCAGCAGCAACAGACGGAACTCCTCCGGCAAGAGTTAGCAGCTCCAAAGGAACAGAGGCCGGGAAATATTTCAGACTTCAGACGGCTGCAACCAGCCATATTCACGGGTGAAGAGAAACCCCTGGATGCTGAGCAATGGCTGACAGACACCACAGACTTATTGAATGCAGCTCGAGTTCCAAAGGAGAATCAGGTGGAGATTGCTAAGATTCAATTGAAGGATATAGCCAGAACTTGGTGGCTAGCTGAGGAGGCCAGATTGGAGAAGCCTATCACCTGGGACACATTCTCCAAGAGCTTTTATAGCAGATTCTTCCCTGCCACTGCTCAGAAGGACATGGAAGAGCAGTTCATCAGACTTCAGCAAGGGAATAGATCCGTGGATGAGTATGCCGCGGAATTTCTCAGACTTAGCCGCTTTGCTCCGTGCATGGTAACTGATGAGGAGAAGCGGGCTAGTAGGTTTCAGCAGGGCTTGCAGATGGACATCCAAGTTTTCTTAATGCCCCAGCAGCTGAAGACTTATTCAGAGGTTCTCACCATAGCTCGAGAGGTGGAGCGTGGGCTAGAGAAGAAGCAAGAGAACCAGATGAGGAACCAGGCCATGAAGAGGCCATTTGCGCCTATGGGAAGAGGAGGCCCATACAGAGCAGCGAAGGTTCAGACAGTGAGGCAACCATTCCGACCAGCTCCCTACCAGACGGCCCAACCTTTTTCCTTCTGCAGCTATTGTCAGAAACCAGGCCATATTCGTCAGAATTGCCGTAGGGCAAATGGATTATGCTTGGTGTGTGGTTCCCGAGACCATTCCATAGAAGCCTGTCCACACAGGAGAATGGGGTTAGCCGGCCAAGCTTTGCCAGCACTGCAGGGACCGAATGGACAGAGAGCACTTCCAGGGCCACCGGGACAGAGGAATCAAGGACCGATGATCAGGAGAGTTCCTCCCCCTCCTCCACAGCGAGCTATTCGCCCAGTCCAGAGAGGAGCTAGGACTGCTGCAGGGCGTGGGAGGGGTCAAGCCTTCAATTTGACAGAAGTAGAGGCTGGGACTTCTGAGGAGGTGATAACAGGTAATATCAGGGTGCATTCTAAACCTGTTTTAGCCCTCTTCGATTCAGGTGCTTCACATTGTTTTATCTCAGATCATTTTGTGGCATTGCATTCCATACCTGTTAGATCTTTAGACCATAAATGGGAGATTAGTACAGGGAATGGAGTAGTCATATCTTCTAGAGTTTGTGCTGACTGTCCAGTAGAACTTTGTGATAAGACCTTGGCCATAGATATGCTCGTACTAGACACCAAGGGGTACGACGTAATCTTAGGCATGACCTGGCTCAGTCAATATTATGCAGTTATTGACTGTAGGGAGAAGAAGATTATTTTCAGAATCCCTCTTCAACCGGAATTCCAATTTAGTGGAGAAGTGAAGTCTACTAAGAGAAAGACTCGGTTGACTACTTCGGAGGTTCAGAAGGGAGTACCGGTGTGGGATGAATTTCCAGGAGTGTTTGCTGAGATCTCAGGACTGCCACCTGAAAGGATGATTGAGTTTTCTATTGATACTGTGCCTGGAACAGCTCCTATATCCAAGGCTCCGTACAGGATGGCACCGACGGAGTTGGAGATTCTAAAGAAGCAGCTGCAGGAATACTCTGATAAGGGATTAATTCGACCAAGTACTTCACCATGGGGAGCTCTAGTGCTGTTGGCGAATAAGAAGGATGGTGGTAAAAGGCTTTGTGTTGATTATAGAGAATTGAACAAAGTTACCATCAAGAACAAGTATCCCTTACCAAGGATTGATGATCTGTTTGATCAGCTTCATGGAGCCCGAGTATTCTCTAAATTAGATTTACAGTCGGGTTACCATCAGCTAAGGGTGAGGAAGGAGGATATTCCGAAGACGGCATTCAGGACCCGTTATGGCCACTATGAGTTTCTAGTTATGCCTTTCGGAGTCACCAATGCCCCTTCAGTTTTCATGGATTTGATGAACAGAGTGTTCTCGCCCTATTTGGATCAGTTTGTAGTGATTTTTATAGATGACATCTTGATCTATTCAAAGAGCAACAGGGAGCATGCAGAACACTTGAGGATTGTATTGCAGACTCTCCAGCAGGAGCAGCTTCATGCTAAGAGGAGCAAGTGTGACTTTTGGTTGGACAGTATAGCCTTCCTTGGACACATAGTTTCAGCGGAAGGAATTTCAGTTGACCCCAGCAAAGTCCAGGCGGTGAGAGATTGGCCAATTCCGAGGACGGTGACTGAGATTAAGAGTTTTCTTGGACTAGCCGGATATTACAGACGCTTTGTCCAAGATTTCTCTAGGATTGCAGCCCGGTTGACCCAGCTCACTCGGAAAGGAGAAAGGTACATATGGACAGAGGAATGTACTGCAGCTTTTGAGCAATTGAAGCAGAGGCTCATTTCAGCCCCAATCTTGAGGACTCCCTCAGGAAGAGGAGGGATGGTCATATTCAGTGATGCATCAGGAAAAGGCCTGGGGTGTGTACTTATGCAACATGATCATGTCATAGCTTATGCATCCAGGCAACTGAAGACTCATGAGCGGAATTACCCGACTCATGACTTGGAGCTGGCAGCTGTTATATTTGCCCTGAAGATCTGGAGGCATTATCTTCTAGGAGATAAAGTGTTGATATACACGGATCACAAGAGCCTCAAGTATATTTTCTCACAGAAGGAGTTGAACATGAGGCAGAGGCGGTGGCTGGAGCTGATGGCGGACTATGATATTGACTTGCAATATCATCCAGGCAAGGTCAATACAGTACCGGATGCACTGAGCAGGAAGCCAGAGAATAGAGTGCTTGTCCAACTTACTCAGCAGAAGGAGTTGATTCAAGACATCATCAGATTGGACTTAATGTTGGTACAAGGAGTTGATAAGGCAGGACAGTTCATGACCTTGCAGATTCAGTCAACATTGATAGATGAGATCAAGGAAGCTCAAAAGGAAGATCCCAGATTGCAATCATTTCGAGCCCAGGTAGAGGCTGGATTGAGGACTGATATCTGTATTCATCCAGATGGTACATTATATTTTGGCAACAGGATTTGTGTTCCCTAAGGAGAAGTTAAGCTCACAGTTCAGCCTATTCCATACACCCAGGGGGAAACAAGATGTATCAAGACATAAAGAAGCAGTTTTGGTGGAATGCTATGAAGAGGGAGATAGCCCAGTATGTTGCCAAGTGCTTGGTTTGTCAGCAGATAAAGATAGAGCATCAGAGGACAGCTGGACTTCTACAACCTTTACCGATACCTGAGTGGAAGTGGGAGCACATCACCATGGATTTTATCACGGCATTGCCTCACAGTCCTAAAGGTAATAATGCTGTGTGGGTAATCATTGATCGCCTCACCAAATCAGCTCACTTCATACCATTCAGGGTAGGTCAGACAACAGAGGTTCTGGCAGACAAGTACATGAAGGAGATAATTCGTCTGCATGGAGTTCCAGTTAGTATTGTATCAGACAGAGACACCAGATTCAGATCTCATTTCTGGGAAAGCCTCCAAGAAAGTCTAGGGACTCGTCTGAAATTCAGTACTTCATATCATCCTCAGACAGACGGACAATCTGAAAGGACTATCCAGATTCTTGAAGATATGTTGCGGGCCTGCATGATTGAATTCCAGGGATCATGGGAAGACCATCTTCACTTGGCTGAATTTTCTTATAATAACAGCTATCAGACAAGTATTAAGATGGCACCTTTTGAAGCATTGTATGGTAGGAAGTGTAGGTCACCGATTTGTTGGGATGAAGTCGGTGAGAGGAGACTTTTGGGACCAGAGATCCTGATTCAGACAACAGATAAAGTCAGGATTATCAGAGATCACCTCAGGGCAGCACAGAGTCGGCAGAAGAGTTGGGCAGACACACTGAGAAGGCCATTGGAATTCCAGACAGGGGATCATGTGTTTTTGAAGATATCACCTACAAAGGGAGTAATCCGGTTCGGTACTCGTGGAAAGCTTAGTCCGAGATATATCGGCCCATTCGAGATCTTGGACCGAGTGGGAGATGTGTCTTACAGGTTGGCGTTACCGCCATCTTTGGACGGAGTTCACAATGTATTCCACGTATCACAGCTGAGGAAGTATGTGAAGGATGATAGTCATATCCTGGATCACTCCGAACTGGAACTACAACCGGATTTGTCATACCAAGAGCAACCGATGGCCATTTTGGACAGAAGTGTCAAGACATTGAAGAACAAAGCCATACCATTAGTGTTGGTGTCTTGGAACAGACATGCACCAGGAGAGGCCACGTGGGAACGAGAGGATGTTATCCGTGAGCGTTACCCTCAACTCTTCACATCTTGATTTGGTAAACTCTTTCTTCTCATCCTTCCTTATTGCTGCCTTTCACTTCCTGCTATCCTTCTTTACCGTTACCTTTCACTTTATGAAATTTCGAGGACGAAATTTTTGTAAGGTGGATGGATTGTAATACCCCGTTCCGGAATACGTACTTAGTTGCGTATTCAGTTTTTCGATCGTATTTTTCGATTTACTTCCTGTATTTGACCGATTTCAGTTTTAAAAATCATTTTCCAATATTATATATTTTCTATGATTTTCTGGAATTTTCCTGAATTTAATTAAATATTTTCAAAACCGGTGTCGACCAGTGCCGCTGATCGATTCTCGGATTTTTAATTCACAAACAGTTAGGAATTTCTAGAAGGTCCTTTAGACTTTATTTCTTAGAATCATATTTTCTATCTAAATACTTTTTCTGAGAATTTTATGAATTTATGAAAATTCCAACGGAGTCGGTAGATAACTGATTCCGGGATTTTTAGTTTTAAAACTATAAATTATTTCTTCAAACGAATTTCACCATGAGTCTTAAAATAATATTCTTGATTTTTAGTAAATTTTGCGAGTCGTTCTGAGATACTTGAATTTCGGACGATTTCGGTATTTTCCGAAACGTTTTACGCATCCTCGACTTAACCCGGGAATTTGTCTTTTCATTTTTAAATCCAAGAGAAAATATTTTCATTTATAATTTCCTTTCCTTTTTCCTTTTTCTTAATTTCCTTCCTTCCTCCACAACCACAAGTTTTTCTATTTTCCCAAAATTCCAATCTTTTCCCAAAATTTCACCTCTACTCACTTCCACCAACCCCCTCATTTAATGTCTCTCTCTCTCTCTCTCTCCCATGGCCGGCCAAGTGGCCAAGAAGAGGGACACTCATCCCCCCCTATTTACACAAAGCCCCCTCTCTTCTACATAAATTGCATCTCCTTTACAAAATCATAAACCTATTTAAACATTTCCTTTACACTTCTTTTCTTTTTTTTACTTCCTTCCACCAAGAGAAACCTTCACCCTCACCAAATCCTCCTTCACCTCAACTCAAACCCTAACTCCAAAACACCTAGGTCATCTTCTCCATCTCAAGCAACCACCACTTCTTTGGATTGGCATCGTCCGCAATATCGCCAAGGATCAAGTTGGTGATATCGTCGACTACGATCTTCTCGGAACTCGTAAAGCTTCGATTTAACCGTTCAAAGTGAGTGTCTTTACTCACCAAGACTTGTGAACTTCCTAGTATACTTGTATTTCCACATCTTGTACACTTGTGCCTTCAAAATCACATTTTTGACCTTCAAATTCGACCAGCAAATTCTGTTCTGTACGCTATTTTCAGGCCACGATTAGTCGACTGGACCTAGGGATTAGTCGACTAATCCATCTAGTTGAACCATAACCTTTCTTTGAAACTCAGTTTTAGTCGACTTACCCTGGTTATTAGTCGACTAACCTTTTCTGGAAATAAACCTCAACTCTCTGGAAACCACTGTTAGTCGACTACCCCTTTTACCCTAGTCGACTAACTTTTCCTGAAATACAACATCAACTCTCTGTATCCCAGATTTAGTCGACTTAAGTATCTGTTAGTCGACTTGTAGTCACTATTAGTCGACTAACCCTTCCACCTAGTCGACTAACTTTTCCTGAAACCAGAATCCAACTCTCTGGAACCCAGTTTTAGTCGACTAATTCAGACTGGTAGTCGACTAGAGACCCCTATTAGTCGACTAACCCTTCCACCTAGTCGACTAATTTAGGCTGTTTATTTTAGTTGATTTCTTTTCTGAAATTGGATCGTACTCTTGATACATATGTGTTATATTATCTTTGTTTATGCTTCATAACTGGTACTTCATGACATGTTACTTGATGGACATTACTTCTTATTACTTCATGACTTATTATTGTGTAGTCCCATTCCATAACTTGTTAATAAATAGATATCACCACTTATCATGCCATCACTTGAACCAAGCATGATACACTTGACTTTTGTATAAAATGGACCAACTTATATTGGGTCGGGGGAAAACATGCCAATATCGATATGTGTTCGTGTTTACAGTGGTTTTTGGAATGTTGTGCAACTCATGTTCCGGTCTGACCTGTGGGCCACCAGGGGACCGAGGGGAGTGCTTGCTCCCTCCTTACTGGTACTATCATGATAAAGGGCATACATAAGTCCCTCCTGTTAGCCTAGCGGCTGGCTTCCGTCACCAAGCAACGGAACAATCCTGGACCGTTATCCCGGGCATGTACGGGATCCACTGTAAACATAGTTCGTCGATACAACCGCTGGTTTCCAATAACAACCTTGCTTTACTAGGATATGGATCTATGTGCGCTGGGACGCTGGGTCACATAGCTAGATATCATAGTAAGACAAGTAATAATAATAAGACATTAACTGTGGATCTATTGTATTCAGACTCTTACTCTTTATGCTTTCATTACCTACTGATTGATATTTATCTTACTGATCCCCCTTACTTATTTATGTCTCTTATGCCATTTGGCTGTAGCCTGATTATTGTTATGAGGTCTTGACCCCCTTGGATTTGCATATTCAGGTTCTGAAGCTTGGATCGAAGTGGAGCCATCCACAGAGGATCAAGCTTTCTTTAGTGAGCAGGCAGATTAGTTCCTGTTCTTCGTGCCAGACCTATCCATTTTGACTCACGGGATCTCCATCCAACTCGTGAGCTTTTTGTATACATATTGTAAATCTTACTTTTGGACTTGGTTGTGATAAAAGATACATGTAATGTGTAATATTTTATCATATTCTGTGATGACTTGTACTTGTACTTTTATGTTGGCATATGTATGAATATCACGCTTGGTCGTGTACTCTGATTCTTATTGTACTTATTGCTTAGCGTATATGCGTGGGGGCACTTTCTGACCTACGTATATACGTCGCAGTGACGTCTCCGTATCCGTCAGGATCGGGGCGTTACACTGACTAGGCCAGAAATGGCCTTCCGGTCGACCGGCCAACGGTCAAATTTTTGACCGTTGAGCCTGCCGGTCGACCGCCCGGTCGACCGTGCCAATCCAGAGAGCAAATTACTCTCTGGCCGGTCGACCGCTCGGTCGACCGTGCCTTGCTCACGGTCGACCGTCCGGTCGACCGCCCCCACCCGAGGTGGGGCACTTGCAGTCGGTCGTCCGCCCGGTCGACCGTCCAAGTGGCTGGTCAGCGTGCACATTCTTGTGCACGTCAGTCGACCGACTCTGGGTCCGGTCGACCGCCAGAGCCTGGCAGGTAAAAATACAGGACCTAAAACTTGGGTTTTTAATATCCTAAAAAATCCTATAAAATTTCCAAAAATCAACAAAAATAGTTTCAGTATAATACATTGATATACAAATATGTTTGAGTAAAATCAAACCATGTTACAAACATTTTGAGCTATTTTTGTGACTTAGAAATTTTGCCGAAAACCAAAAACTGTATTTTCTAAAAACTTGGATTTTTCAAATGGAAATCCGATTTTTTCAAAACTCATCCAAATACAAAATTATGATATTTAAACAACTTTAAGCATGTTGTATATTGATATAATCTAATATACATGAAATAGATATATATCATAGTTTTTGACTAAAAATCCAAAATTATGTTTTGTTAAAATACCAAAACACCAAAACTCATGAAATAGACTATCAAACTAAGTTTGTTTAAAATATGAAGCATGCATGTATATAGAACACATCTAATATACATTAAACCATGTAAACTTGTTTTGAATCTATCTATTCATGAAAACCAAGATCGGTTAAATCAAAAACCGAAAATCAAAACATAAAACTTAAACAAGTGTGTGTTGTGAACTTGAGCATATCACACTATCTAGTCTTTACAAATGGATCTAAAACATAAACTAAACTATGTACCGAAGTCTTCTTGGCGAACTCCGTCTTCAAGTCGACTCGATCCAAACCGTGATCCACCGAGCTTGACTCCAACGAGTGCTAGATATGAACTTTGACGCTCAGGCTCTTGAATCACCATGTGAGAAGCTCCAAAACACCTTTATTGAAGCTAATCACCTACTAATATCTTGGTTATCTGAAACTAAACATCACAAGATTATTAGTAAACATAACTACATGAGTTAATCATCAACAAAACTAGAGTGGAAGGCCTCTGGGCCAACAAGAATTTCCTCGCTCTCATTGATCAATTCGCTCATAAGTGAATCTAACCTACTGATAGGCCGTGTAATAGAATTTGGATTCGGAATCATGTCTTCCATACTCTTTGCAATTAGTTCTTCTTGAAAAGGTGAGTATGGAAGTTGATTTTGAAAATTATGGTGAAATTGTAAGTCCATCAGATTTTGTGATTGTTGTTCGGAATCACGCAAGGGTTCCATACTCAAGTCCAGCATTGATGGTTGTTCATTTTGAATCGGTGAGACTGGAAAAGATGAGTAGGACTCTTGAAAATTTGTTGAGATGATGAGTCCAACATATTTTGAAATCATTGCAATTTTTCACAAAAGACTTCCAAACGCTCTTCTATCTCAGATTCTTCTACAATTGGATGTTCTAGAAAAGAAGTATATGGAGTTTGATTTGGGAAAGATTGTGAATTGAGCAAAATTTGTTGTTGGGACTCAAGCATGACTTCCATACTCTTTTTCAAATTGGATTTTTCCTCAATTGGTGGAACAGAAAAAGGAGGATATGAAGCCGAATCGGGGAATGAATACTGTGGACAAGGTGGCTGAAAATTTGATTCGGGGGAGGTGAATCCCCATTGACTCTGTGAAGAGTTGAAATTATTTAGAAAATTATAGTCATAGGATTGGGAAATGGATTATATTGAGTCGGATAATCCCAATCTGGCATATATGATTGGTTCATGTTGTACATAGCCGGGTCGGAGTTACCCGAGTCAGATTCATATTTGGATTGAAAGAATTATTGTTGTTAAAATCCGTTTCATAATTTACAAAAAAAAGAAAACAAACAAACAAACAAACAAAGAAAAAGAAAAAGGAAACAAGCCTATGTTAGGGTTGACTTAGACCTAGACGACTCCTAACTGGTTAGACTGTCCACGGGGGTATATTGTCAGAATCTGACCACGAGTTAATCGGCCAGGTAGGGGCTAGATCAGTGGGAGGTACTCGTGCCGGAGCAACGGGCCTAATTATGCCAAACTACTATTCTTCGAGGTTTCGCCTCTCAATCCCTAACTTTAGACACCGATTTTACAAGAGTCAACTTCTAACAACTTTCCCCTTAGGTCACTCTCTTAAATGAGTCTGAGATGTCCCTAGGGGCCAACGTCTAGCAAATTTATTTAGGCTTGGGTTGTGTGAGTGGGGAGGTGATTTTTGGGCTATGGGAGGGTAATGACTTCCCCACCTTATGTTGTATTGGGTTTTACCCTTAAGTTTAATTCGTGCAAGTGTGCAATATAGATAAGAATGAACACACAAAGAAAGTAAATCACCTACGTGTTTGTCCTATGCTATATGCAATGCCATATGTACACTTCCGTCAAGATCACAACAACACAAGAACAAAATATAATATATTGGAATGAAAATTGACACGTGCCTAGATGCAAATGTCGTTTTAAAGTATCTAATTTCCGTATTTTAGTTCTTAAAATTATTACAGTGCACAGGTAGTATAAATAAAAGTAGCAGCAGAATATAAGAATATATAAGAATTTACCCAACCATACAAAAGCAAGTGTGGACTCTGCAATGCTAAAACTTTAACATGTACACCAAAAAATAAAGAAGAAAAGTTAACAAAAACGTCAATCAAACCATTCCCATCTCCGGCAACGGCGCCAAAATTGATCGGGGGAAAATCTCGCACGAAAAGTGTATGTTTTGAAATCGATATTTAAAAGTGTGTGTGTTTTGGCTTCCTCGATACTTCTGTTATAGCACAGAGGCTAAAACGAGTCGAATCCACAGGAACGGGAGGCGATAGAAGCTTTACCGGTTGATTCACGTGTGTGTTAAAAGTTCTTTAATGTTTGAAAGAATGAAAAGAAGGGAAAACAAAGAATGACAAAGAGAAGGACGGTGAAATACAAAGAAGTGGGAAACATAGAAGATAAGATATTTGTGGTTTTTGATATATTTCTAAAATAAAGTAAAAAGATAAAGAAAACCCATGGCTACTAACTACTAATGACTCCACTAACATGCTAACCTCTTAGTGATTGTTGCCTCACATGTATCATTGGCCATCACTAGTCCTTGGTTCAAGAGCTTTACAAAGCATGGCTCATATGTTAACTTTCACACCCAAATTCAACCAACAAGTGCAAACTACACTTAAATCATCAAAACCCAATAAAAGCAAGCATGAAATAAAGTAATGTTAGCTTGTTAGAGATTTAGATGTTAGAGTGTTAGATCCATCATCATGAGCCATCAATGGTTATTGCAAGAGCAAGGCCAAGTAGAGGCTATTAGATTCATGTGGATTATCAAATAAGAAGTTAGACTAGTTAGTAGTTAGTAGTTAGTTGCCATGAGAGAAAAATTAGCTACACATGTAAAAGGATTAGAGAGAAGAAAATAATGATAAGTTAAGAGAGTACCTTTCATAGATTGTCACCTTCTATTACAAGCACTCTTGCTTCCCAACATGTACCACACTCTCTCTCTCCCTATTACAAGATCTATAAGAAATAAAAAATACAAAGGAGGAAGAAGAAGAACACTAACCAAAACTACCATAAACTACAAAATGGAGATGAAAACTATCTTAAACTCTGCATATCTTCTGCTCTGAAAACCCCAAGGGGTATTTATAGGCACCAGGGAAAAGGGGGGCCAGGGGACAAACCCTGGCCCAAAGTACGGGCACGGCCACGCCCGTTTATGCCGCGTTTCCGTGGCTCTTCTAGGGCCGCGCGCGGTGCTTCGGGCCGCGCGCTGTCCCGTCTGTCCTCTGTCGGCATCAGCGCCCGGTTTCTGGTTTTCAGCCCCTGGTTTTGACAAAACAGCTCTCCAAAGTCAATGGCTAGATTATAGGCCTTTAATCACCCATTAAATGGTGATTTATGGTCTTCTTCTTCATTGCACACCATGGACCTAGAAACATGCAAGAGAGGAATTTATTAGCAGAATTTAATATGAAATAAATGTGATGATGTGGTATAAAATATGCAGTTTTAGAGACTAATCACTCGCCTTGTTGCACCAACTGTTTCCAGGTACAGCTCTCAGCCACTCCTATCTGAGTTAGGAGTGAGGTTTGTAAATTATGGTGGCATGTTTTTACCAAGGTGGCCTGGTTCATACTGCTAGGACACGGCGTGCCATGTTATGTAATCTCTCCACAAACGCTTTAAGTGGCTCTCCTTTCCATTGCCTCGTTGACAGGAGAGTTGGCATGGTAATCGCTGAATCATCTTTGAAGAAATGGGTGAGAAAAAGCTTCTCTAGATTACCCCAGTTCTTGATAGAATCTTCTGGGAGCTTCATGAACCACTCAAAAGCAATCCCTTTCAGGATGCTAATGAACAAACGTGTAAGGATTTCATCGTTTGATACTACATTTCCGGTTTGAGACTTAAAGTAGTATATGTGCTAGTTCGGTGATCCCTTGCCGTCAAAAGCCTGTAGGGTCAGAGCTTTGAACGTAGGATGGTACAGGACAAGATCCCACTCGCCGGGTACGGACGGACCACTAGGCCCTTCCGGTTGGCAAGGGCTTCGAGATGCTTCTCCAGCTAACTCATCCTTTTTGAGTGATCGCTTCTAGCGTCTAAACCCTCCTTCTCCCTAGGTGGAGTTGGTGGTTTCTCAAAGTTAGCATCCTCACCATCAGAACCTTCGGAGGCGGAGCTATTAACTTCGATGCCTTTCGCCCGACTCAAAAACCCTTTAATCTTTGGCTTCTTCTTCTTCTTAAGAAGCTTGATCAGCATTTGCTTAAGAACATCGATAGATTTCTGCTGGGCACGGATCATATTGAGCTGCTCCCTCTGAACTTGGGCCTGCTCCTCCAATCGCTCGACCACTTCTTCAGGGGTCTCGCTTACTTCAATGCCCCGGCTAGGCATTGTAGTCTACTTGGGCTATTGTACCAGTCCGAATACAGGTATACTGGTACACTCCTTCTAGCTCAGTGTCAGACTTATTGGAGCTGACTATCGGCTACTTTCCCTTAGTCCTATTTGGCGTAGTGCTCGGACCCACCATATTTGCAGTGACTTTAGGGTACTCCATGTCAGAGAAGGTACTCTTCCTGTGAGAGCGACGCCTCTTGGCCGAGCGGGAGACTGGTGCTGCTGATAACCGATTAAACACTGATTGTTTGCTTGCATGTGAGCTGCAGTAACATTCAAAGAGTATCGTTGTGATGAGCCGTTCACAGTAGCACTGTGGAGTGATTTGATGAACACTCCTCTTCTTTGTCAAGTAATCTTTTAGATCTGTTGCAGGGGAATCAAAGAGACCAGTCTCAAGTCTCTGAGGATGAGGACTTTCCGGTTCAGCTCTGACCTTAGCCGTCGGAGAGTGAATATGAGTCTTGTGCCATAACTCTGAATGCAGGTCTCAGAGACGCGGGCTCACGTTTTGAGTTGAAGACACGAGGCTCGTTCATTGCAGAAGAAATGCGAGTCTTGGCACAAAGACACGGGTCTCACGTCTTTGAGAAAAGATGCGGACCTCGCGTTGTTGAACTTACGTCTTTGAGGTGAAACGCGAGCCTCACGTTCTAATGTAGAAACACGGGCTTCGCGTTTAGTTACAGAAACGCGGGCCTCATGAGCTCCGCATTTTGGTATAGAGATGCGGGCCTCACAGTTTTGTTGGGAAACATGGGCCTCGCACTTTGGCTGGAAACGCGAGCCTCGCGCTCTAATGCAGAGACGCGGGCCTCGCGTTGAGGATATGAGACGCGAGTCTCGCGTTGCTCAGAAAAAATGCGGGCCTGAGCCCCGTGTTTTATATTTACTGAACAGATGGCTTTTTCAGCGTCTTCCATTTGTTGTCGATGTGCGCGACGGCTTAGTCGACATTCAATATTCCAGTTATGCTTCACGGGTTGTTGGGAACCCCTGGTAACTTAGAGTTGAGGAATCTGTAGAGGAAAGGTACGACAAGATTGATCTTCATCATCATTGGCCTAGCAGGTCTCGTGGGGGACGTTGACGCGAGCCACGTGGGTGATGCAGCCAGAAATGGCACTGTTTGCGCAGGCCATTCTTGGAGAAGTCTCCGAAGAGACTTGAGAGCGGATCTCCGAGGACACCCTGCGGTATTGCCGCGTCACTTTGGGACTCTTGGAGCCAGAAGAGAGAAACTCCTCGTACTTTGCCTGATTTAATTCAAAGACAAGTAATTTGACCATCTTTCCCACGAAGTTGACGTCACTTTGCGCCACAACTTGCTCGTCAATTGAGAAAGCCAAGTTCCCCAGCAGGGTCACCATCTCCTGTTCGTATCAAAAAATTAAAAATATTGCAAAGTTTCCTTGAATCAATGAAAAATTATAATAATTTAAAATTCAATTACAAGAGAGATGAGATATTCAAACTCAAATCTCCTCTTTATTTAGTGCCGGGTTCTTTGCGTAACAATGGAGAGTGATTCTTGTTTTTCGTTAATCGAGTGAACGTCAAGCTTCTTCAGGATCTTTCTTCTTGGACCACTGATGGAGTAACACAGCTCCTATCGAATGAAATCTCAAAGAGATTTAAGAAAAATTTGAACACAGCAAGTTTTTTTTTTTAAAGAGAGACTCTTTTGATCCTCTCCTTGGATTCTCTCTGTTCAATAGCAGCTTGCCAACTAAAAATTTCCCTCCATTCCCCTTTCAATAACAATTTTAGCTATTAATAGGGAGCTCTAGGGGTAAAATTATCCCTTAGAATCCCTCCATAATGAGTCCCTTCATTACGTGGGCAATAACTAACCCAGTAATAGGGGTAGTTACAACTGAGACGCAGGGTTATCCTGCAGTTGAAACGCGGGGCTCCAGGCCTGTGTTCTTGTAAAGACGCAGATGTGGCTGACATCCACATTTGAACTGAGATGCAATCTTAGTTAAGCTCTGTGTTGATCTTGAGACGCGGGCTTCGAGCGAGCTTTTCATTTGATACTGAGACGCATGCTTGGCGCGGGCTTCGCGTTGAAGCTGAAACACGGTCCTCGAGCGAGCTCCGCGTTGATGCTGAGACGCAGGCTTGAGTGAGCCTCGCGTTTTGATGTTGAACGCTGGCTTTGATTAGCCTCGCGTTTAGAGTTGAACGCAAGCCTGAATCAGCCTTGCGTCTGAAGTATGAGCTCTGCATTTGTCGACTTGTCTCCAGTGATTTTTAGACAGTCTACAACTACGAATAAAAAATCACGCAATTTCGAGTTTTTTACCTATGCATCAAATAACATATTTATTCTACGGTGAATATAATATATGTTTCGTAATCACTTGTTGCATGGGTAAAAAGGATCGGAATCACATGATTTTTTATTAGTAATCTAAATAAAGTATGTATATTAAGATGAACGGTTCGAATCATTCATGCGCCTGTATGATTTTCTTACGGTCTTCGTGTGAGAAACTGAGAAAGTTTCTCACACGAAGACCTCTTTATATATAAAGTAAATGAGTAATGCTAATTGCATTTCTAATATTGTACTAGATTATACTACTATTAGACTGGCAAGTGAGCCACACTAGTAATTCATAAGAATAGACCCCACATGTTAGTCTAATAGTAATATAATCTAGTATAATATTAGTAGTACAATTAACATTACTCCTGCCGGTGCCATTCTATTAAGACTATAGGAAGATGATTAGATAAATTATTATATGTTACATAGAAAATCTAATTAATTACATTGACAACATGCAGACCTCTTTCTCAGTTGGAGAATCATGACAGATGTGGTTCTGGCTTGACTCGGTATTTTTCATAATATTGTTGGTGAAAGGTTGAAAGAGAAGCAGACTCTTGCTTCTTAATATTTTAGGCAGGTTGAATTAGTCAATATACATCTAATTAAATTAGATAAACTATACGTTGAATAAAATCCAACATAACGAAACAAAAAAGTGTGGTTTGACATTGTTATTACACATTTGGCACTCATTTGACTAGAATGTCGTCTACGTGCATTAAAATCAAACATAATTCTGATTAATCTGCAGAAAATATATACATCAAAATACATGTTAATAAGCTTCTCCATTCATTGGTCATCTAACCCTATTCACTTGCTGACAAGTGATAACATGTTTGTATTCTGGTTTTCTCTCTCATTTATGAATTGTACCTTGTTTTCTTCTGTGTTTCTTCGTTCCGAATATAAATTAGATTATATTTTGTTATATTCTCTTTAATGAAACGAGACGAGCATATCTATTTTTTATTTAGAAAACATATCACCAAAATAACAAGTTCTTAACGTATCTCCGCGATCTATAGGCACGTGCTATACACGTATTATGCACAAGAACAATAAGATATTAAAAATCAGGTAAATTTACTAATTATTATAGTTCTTGATATTTTCCATGTTGCATACATAGTTTGGCCCTAGCATTTTGTAATCTCCCACATTTGAAGCACCATTTTGTTGAACAGGTGAATGATATACCTAGGTCCAAATCATGTTTAATTACATTAAAACTTTGAGAAACATGCA
Source organism: Agave tequilana (assembly GCA_038442645.1). Taxonomy (NCBI): domain Eukaryota; kingdom Viridiplantae; phylum Streptophyta; class Magnoliopsida; order Asparagales; family Asparagaceae; genus Agave; species Agave tequilana. The sequence continues at coordinate 98,843 of JAVJIF010005125.1, forward strand.
GCAATCAACATCCCTTGCTCTCTTATTTGAAATTATTCAGGGAAGGTTACAATTTAGGAAGGTAATTAGGAGACCTCTTTGTTTTATTTTATTATTATTATTATAATCATGAAACAAATGGCTGCCAAAGCTTAATTCCCACATCATTTCGATGTATTCAAGGGTTTCAATTAGGAATCAAATTAAAGTTTGATTCATACATTCAACTTTAGTGGTCTCTTATATTTAAAAATTTTATAGCATTGAAAGTTGTGGTCTTTATTTGATTCTTTCATGCTTCCAGATGGACAAAATGCTGTAATAGTCATGGGTAGCTGGTTTCCAAAAAAAAAAAAATTTAGTTGATTAAATAAAAGAAGGAAAAAAAGATAAAAATAATAAATATTTGTAGGTTCTAATTACAACCAAAAGGATAGACTTTTTGGCAATATTTTTGAGCCAAATGGAGGAGTTTGATGACCAATGCATAATAATTTTGCAAGGAAAAGGGAAAAAATGGGAAGAAAAATTCAAAGAAAATTCTAATTTCTCTATCATATTGATGATTACTTTGAATAGAAGCAAAAATGTGGTAGGGGTATTTTCGGAAACAGAATGTCGGCTATAAAAGAATAAGGGAGTTTTATTATAATCATGGTCATTGTTTTTCTGGAGTTATATATTTTTTATTTTAGCACAGAGTAATGAACTTGAGTTTTTTTTTTTTGAAACTATGCACAAAAAAATTTGTTGAATTAAATCTTAAATGGTATATCAACAGTTTATATTTCTTTGTATTTTTACTATTTTAATTTTAACTCTTTCGGAGTAAATTAGAGATCACAGATCACTCAGACTAAGCAAATTTTCTCAAAACTCATGATATCCATTTGTTTTTACGTCTAATGGCATCATATTCTTAAATCAGAATGCACAGTCAAATCCATGTTATTAAAACTTGAAATTCTTCAAAAACTCTTTAACTAAAAACAGGATAACAATAGAAAAACTTAATTTCTTTTAACTGAAAACTTAATTAATACACGACTCTAATCATTTATTAGCTTTGCATTATTTTTTCAAAAATGACTGAGTCTGAAAAAAGAAAAGACAACCAAGTTTCAAACATAAAAACGAACATTTTAACTACCAATAACTCCAAAATAGAGAAAAAAGCAACGAAAATAGTGTCCATTTATTAAAAAAGAAAAGACAAACAATTTAGAAACAAACAAAACAAAGAAATTAACGCTGGAAGGGCGTTATGGTAATTGCATTGCTGACATGCGTGGCAAGATGGTGAAATTGAGGAAGAGACGGGCCAAATACGGAACCGTTGAATGAAACGCATCCTCGTTTTCGCGGTTTTGGTCGCAGAATTTGGGCATCTTTCTCTGTAGTTATTTCCTAAGCCCAAATTTTTATCTCTTTTGCTTCTCGCTCTTAAATCTCTCTCTCCCCCCTCTCTCTCAATCCGATGCATTATCGGGTCGGATCCAACAATGGGTTTGCTGGGCACCGTGCTGAGCATCATTGGGTTCGGGTTCGGGCTCCCCGTCGGCATCTTGATCGGATATTTTCTCTTCATCTACTCCAAGAAACACGAAAATGTTCAGGTCAAGATCTCTCTCTCTCTCTTTTCCTTTTTCCTTTTTGGTGATTTGATGGTGTTTGGTGTTAGTTTTGCATGTAGGAGATTTGATCTGTTAAAGTTCCGTCCTTTTTGGGTTGTTTGTTGTGTGTATGTCTTTGCATGCAAGAAATTTGATGTGGGTTTGGGTTTATGTGTGATTTTGTCGTTTTAGGGTTTATTTTTTTGGTTTGAGGAGCCGTTTTGGCAAGGGAATTGAATTTATTGGAATCACATTGGGAATTCGATGATTGGAGGCATGGTTTGGGTTTTTTTTTTTTGACACTTCCCACTATCTTTCCATGCAAGAGTTTGATGATTAGGTATATAGAAATACTAGTTCTTATGGCTTGCAGGAAATCAGAGTGAGTGGGAAAGTCATTGAAGTTGATGCCTTTTCGGTTCTCTTCTATAAAGATTTTGGGAATATTTTGAATTTTTTTCTTTTTTCTTGGATCAAAGATTCAAAATTCATAGGGAGAAAGAGTTAAACTTCGCAGAAAAAATTCTAGAATTGTTATCTTCTATTGTTGGATATATGGTGTATGTTGCAGGTCAATAGTATTTTTCATTATATATTCGGATGAATGTTTGTATGGTCTTCATACAGTATGTTGGATGCCTGATTTTTCTTACTACTTTGATCGTTTAGTATTTTTTTTGTATTAGAGATTCAGGTTTTACACTGTCTAGTACATGGTATTTGGCCTTCACGTTCAAGAATCCGAATTTCGTTGGAAACCTCTCTAGTATTTTTCATATTCGATTCTTTGATGTTGTTTTGAGGTCATTGATTTGGTGGCTGTCTATTCTGCTTGCATTGTGTCATGAGTAGTTGTTTGATTTATTGTGGTTCTACATTATGGAAGAGAAATTCGTGAGTTTGTTTTAGTCGCATGAGTTAGTGCATTGAGGAGTCTGTTGAGAGTTTTTCTGTATGAGTATCTACTACTTACAGTTTATATCTGATGATATTTGATATCCCTAAAAATCATCAATAGTTGTAGAGATAGACTTGGGTCCTTTGGGAAGGATATGGAGATGAATTATTCTCATTCAAATTCAATCTTAGGCCATTCAAAAATTCACTGTATTGGAGTTGATCTATATTGTTAAAAATGCTTAAAAATAAAAATTCAAGTATTTTGATTTTTTTTCCCTTATTGATCAAGTAGGTGTGTGAGGGTTTTTGAATGTTTATATCATATCAAATGGTCGGATCGAGAATTTGTATGTCTAAAGTCATAAATCTAAGTAATATGCTACTTTTGACCATCATTTTGTGTCACTTAATGTATGGACAAGAAAACTATAAAACACTTGATTTTTGAATTTTAATTACTTTAAATAATGTAGATGATGTAAGAATAGAACCAAGGCAGAAGGCTAATTTTGAGCCTCATCTTTCGACAACTCAATTTTGTTATCGACAGACAATTTTTTGACAGGGATTTCTCGATAGTGGAGCCACTACAGTCCTGTCGACAGGCCTGCTGCGTGACAGAGTTTCAGACTTTGTTTAGGATTTAGTTTTGAGTCCAAATTTGGGTTCCAATTGATTTCATCTTTCTATATATTGAATTTAGATTTTCTAAATAGATTAAGACTCTTTTAATTCTTTTTGTTTTCTTTTAGAAATATGTTATAGTTTTCTAATAGAAGTAATATTTTTTTTGTAAGCTTATAAAAGCCCCTTATATTCTTTATTTTGTATTCATCTTTTAGCCAACTTTGATTAATACAATTGAGTTTTTACTCTCAAACTACTCATAAATTCGATTTTGTTCTCTCTTGCTCGTGGATTCGGGTCGCTTGCTCATGGATTCGAGGGATTATCCCCTACTTGAAGGCTTCTTCAGGGTTCGTCAGCGCTAGTATGATATCTAGCCCACATCGTTCGTCTTTGTTCTCTCTTGGTTCTGATACCACTTGATGCAGACGGGGAAGCGATGAAGACGAGTGACGCGGGCAAGATATCGTACTAGCTCTGAAGAACCCTGAAGAAGCATTCAGATAGGGGATAATCATTCGAAGCCACGAGCAAGCGACCCGAATCCACGAGCCAAAAGAACAACTCGAATCCACGAGTAATTTGAGAGTAAAAAATCATAATTGTATTAATCAAAGTTAGATGATTAAAAACTTAGGATACAATAGTCTTATATAGGCAAATAAAAGAAGAATACTTCTCTAAGTAGACAATAAAAATGAAGAAACAGAAATAAAACAAATTAGAATCCAAAACGGACCCAGAAAATAACTCCTAAACAAACTAGAAAACTTTGATACACAGTTAGCCTATCGATACGTGAAGAGTGCTGTCGACAGGACTGTAATTCTTTGACTTTCAGTAAAACCTTGTCAACAATTGAAGGATACTGTCGACAAGAATGATGAATACAATTGAGTTTTTACTTCCAAATTACTCGTGGATTCGAGTTGTTCTCCTTGGCTTGTGGATTCGGGTCGATTGCTTGTGGATCGAGTGATTATCCCCTACATGAAGGCTTCTTCAGGGTTTGTCAGCGCTAGTATGATATCTAGCTTGCATCGCTCTTCTTCTTGGCTTCCCCGTTCGCGTCAATTGGTATTAGAGCTACGATTACTTTTCGATGATGACAGGAGATGACGATAGATTGTAAGGTCTTTTCACAAAGATTGGTACTGTTGGAAGGAGGGACAAACCATCAAAAGGATGTCTCTTCGAATTGATGATTGAAGTCTGGCTGATAGTACGTACCGAAGCGGACATAATCGTCAATAGTATTAACCACCACCGTATCGACCACTACCATATCAACCATCATTACATCCAGCACTACCACATCATCCACCACCAAGGTATCATATACAACATCCTCAATTTCTGAATTTTTCTATGAAGAGGAATTACCCATCTATCAGTCCAATAATTTTGAAGATGATTATGGAAGGCGAAGGAGGTTTGTTAATCCCAACCTGAATAGGAGAGGTGGATACTCTAACCCTAATAAGAGAAGCAGGTTTTCTAATTATGTCCATGATATAGGAGGAGGATACTCAAATCCTTATGAGTTTAGGATTCCTTTTTTTGATGGAAGTCATGACGTTGAGTCAACCTTGTTTTGGATCGTTAAAGTTGATAAGGTGTTTGACATGAAATATGTTCTCATGGGAGATCATGTCGAGTTTGTGGCTCATAAACTTAAAGGAAAGACAGCGACATGGTGGGATTGATTTCAAAACATCTGTCTGTACAAGGTAAACCACTTATAAGAACGTGAAGACGGATGAGAAGACTTTTACAAGCCCGTAGTGTTACTCTGGAGGAAGAAGAGATGGAGAATCAACCCTGATCTTTCATGATGTCTCATCAGTCAAATAAGACAGAGCAACATCAACAACTACCAGTTGAAGAGCAGCCAACGAAAAGAGATTCATCAAACCTTTAAACGACTATCATCCAAGCACAATCTCTCGATGAAGTCATGAAGCTTATACCACCTATTTCTTGTCCGAAAGAAGAGTCACAAAACTCATGCCTGTATGCAATCAAGACGAGTTCTCTATGGAACCAAAAGAAATACAGCAAAGACTTGTTTTAGAAGAAGTTTTTCCAACCGCTGAAATTCCTGAGGCGGTCGACAAATCATTGAAAGAGTCCAAAGAAGTTGTGCACAACAAGCTTTTTGAAGTATTACCCCCCATGAAAAATAATCAGCATCAGGGTACATATATTCGTCATGATTTCGAAGATCCTTTCCTGCAGGAGGAGAATGCTCAAGATGAAAGTTTTCAATTATTTGAGTTCGTATCACCACTATCAGCACGTGGGTGCAACATGTTCTGCAAGGTATGCCAAATCTCATCTCCATTCGTACTTTTGAAGATCTTCTTCATGAAGGCAAGCCAATGATTATGGAGCATGGCGTATGTGTATGGTTGGGTGATGGAGGAGCACCAACCAATTGGCATTGATTATCAACTCATTCGAGATGATGATTACATTGAAGATTCGATGACACAATATTACATAGAGTTTAATAAAAATCGTTGAGGCGAATCAAGATTTTGGAATCATACTTCCCCCAAGTAGAGTATGCATACAATAGCATGGCTCACGGTTCAACAGGATTTCCTCCTACACTAAAGAGAATAGATTTCGTGGAAAAATCTAATAAGAAGTATAAGACAACAACTGACAGAAAGAGACGAGAGAAATTCTTTGAGGAAGAAGATAAGAAGATAGTATATTCAAGGAGAGAAAGAATCTCAATTGAAAAAGTCCCTACCATGCAGCTATATCTAAATTGGAACACGAGAACGGGTTCTTTTGAGGAGAGAGGGACTAACTTAGGAAGAGAATCAAGGTAGTAGGCTAATTTTGAGCCTCAGCTGTCGACAGCCAACATCAGTTGTCGACGATCCAATTTTGCTGTCGACAGACAATCTTCGATAGGGATTTTCTGAGAGTGGAGCCACTACAGTCCTGTCGACAGGCCTATTCAGCTGTCGACAGGCCTGTTGCATGACAGAGTTTCAAATTTGTTTAGGATTCAGTTTTGGGTCCAAATTTGGATTCCAATTGATTTCATCTTTTTATATTTTGAATTTAGATTTCCTAGATAGGTTAGGACTTTTTTAATTCTTTTTGTTTTCTTTTAGAAATAAGTTATAGTTTTCTAATAGGAGTAATACTCTTTTTTATAAAAAAAGCTCTTGTATTCTTTATTTTGCATTCATCTTTTAGCCAACTTTGATTAATACAATTGAGTTTTTATTCTAAAATTACTCGTTGATTCGAGTTTGTTCTCTCTTGGCTCGTGGATTCGAGTCGCTTGCTCGTGGATTCGAGTGATTATCCCCTACCTGAGGGCTTCTTCAGGGTTCGTTAGCGCTAGTGCGGTTTCTAGCCCGCGTCGTTCGTCTTCATCGCTTCCCCGTCTACATCAGTTGATTAACTTCAACAAAGTAGATATTGTATTTGAATGCTATAACATTGAATTTGAGTGAGAAGGATTCATGCTCAAGTCCTTCCGAAAGTAGCTAAGTCTATCTCATAGTTGTAAACTGATGATCTTGTTGTAACATGTTGATTGCTATTACCATATACTCAGTATGTTTTGATATATAGACAGATTATTATGTAGACATACTTATTGCATAACTACATTCATATTTTAATGCTTTTTTCATGTTTTTTCTTTGACAGGAACCAATTGTTAGACCCTTGATTGAGTTTGATTCGAAGACCTTGCAGACACTCTTACCTGAAATTCCATCATGGGTGAAAAGTCCTGACTATGAGAGGGTAGCCTGATTCATCTTGTGGACCTTTCAATCAATTTCTTGTCTTTTTCTTCGTTTAAATTGCCTTTTATTAATCTCCTTTGGCAAAAATCTATAGAAACTAGTATTATAATTTTGTTTCACATTGGATATCCTTTAAAATAACAAACCACAAAGGAAATAGTTAACTATTGGCTATCAGATAAGAATGTTTATTGAATACCTTGAGAATTCAAGCCATATGTTCATGCCCCTTCCAGGATTATACTCCTGGTATCCCCGTCACCATCCCGTCCACCCAAAGCATACAGAACCCCTTGGTGAAACATTTTTTTATGAAAAATAGTGGGATAAAAATTAATGAGTGAATAATGAAGCCTACAACAAAATACTTTCCACAAGGTTACAACTTCAATTGGTAGTGAGGAAACCATTTGCAGAAATACATAGTACATCACTACAACATGGATGACAATCAAAAGACTGTTGAGGGCCAATAGGTAGCAAGGAAAAGAATCACCTTTATGACGAACAATAACGGATGGTGGTTACAAGAAATCTTCCTCTTACTTTTACTCACAGTATCTCACTGAAACATCCTGTCCTTTGCATGGTGTAGGTGTAGGATTGTCCCATATTGCATCTGAAAGGAAGAAGCCTACAACCCTGCCCAATAAGAAACAAAACCAAACATTTGTGAGATAACTGATTCGTGGTACCTCTCCTTGAACCCCTGAACACCGGGTATTCCCATGAAGTCATACAATAATATCTAATCATTTCGAAGCCTTCACTCCCTCTATCTATTGTGATTTTTTGTATCAGAGGGGACAAAAGTCTATAAAAAGTTCCTTATGTCTGAAAAACCTAGTGTTTCTTTGAGAAACCCCATAGGAGGAAAATGTGGCAACACTGGAAGAATAGATGATACTGCATCTTATTGTAAATGACTGAAGGCCTCTCCCATCAATGATGATATAACTTTAAGGATATTGATGTGGGACGGGAAATGGAGAAGAAGAAAAGGGGAAAAGAAATTGGGGTTTTAGAGGTAGAAAGAAGAAGATAAAGATAGATTTAGGCTTTAGCACCCGTGATCTCTCTCTCTCTCTCTCTCTCTCTCTCTCTCTCTCACACTGTGCACATCACCATGCAAAGATTAAATTTGTAAAGCAAATCATCATGCTTCAACAAAATAGAGTTTAATTCAATTCATTATAATCTCCTAATCAAATACAACTTTTGGCCTCATATAGGCCGACACACTAAGATTTTTCCGAAAATATTCAATATGTGACTAAATATACTAAATAAACAAAGTAAAATAACTACACAAAAATAGCTATTGCAATCCCCATCATTCTCCCTGACTTAAAAGCATTCATTTCCGGTGAATGTAGTGATAGTAAATGGCCAGCATGACTGGATCGAACTGAATTGTCTCTTTGCACGAGGCACCTTAATCAGGTCAAGGTGGTGGTTGAGGAGCCGACACTCGTGCATTATGTCAGAGCCAACGTGGTGGAGGTGGGTTTGGCTTCTGTGATGCTCAGCTGCAGTCGACGGTACCTCGAGAAAGGCACATGCAGTAAAACAAGTTAGATTCTTTCCACTAAAGATCGAGCTGATACCAGGATCTCATGGGGGTATCCAACTCATAGGTGAGGGAAACAGTCCTCTTCAGAACCCTATCCAAATTTTGATGCCAAGCGTGTAACTCCCTCATGATCTCGGGGTGACTCGTCACAATCACCTCATTATCAATTGCAAAATCCTACAATATACTATATGGACATACATAAAATTTATAGTTATTACTGTCATTGCCAACTATCTAGTGATGTCATCATATGCAACATGCAAATGCAATGTAAAAGATACTCTAGGCATAACTACTAAATGTAAGCAGAGGAGATATAGAATGCGTAAGAAGATGTGCAACAAACTCTGTTAGTGGAATACTAGATTCATGACAAATTTCTAAATACCCACTAAAAGAATAAAAATCAGAAACTTACCAGTGGATCATAATAAAAAACTTCAAAAGCTGACTAGAAGGAGGAACTAAAAGTAGTCACTGTAACTCAATTACTTACTCACACTCAGCATCACTAGTGTCATTATCATGAGTATTGACATCAGTAGGTATATGTGTGCTAGACTTGACTCGGACATATGTATCTCCGCTGGTACTCTCAGAAAATTCATGAATTTCATCAATAATCTGTGTATTGATATTGACTAATAGATTCTCAACAATACTAGTAACAGTGAAGGAAGCGTAAACACCCTCAACAACTTTCAAGCCTCTAACATCGTCACTAGGAACGCTATTAATAAGTCAACTCTCGCCTCGTGATTCTATCCTCTTTAATGTGAAATTGCAATCCCGAGTTAACCCGAGGATGAGGTCAAGTTTTTCTAGCATGCGGTCGAGATTCTCTTTCATATCGACTTAACTAACCAAATGAACGTGCGCTAATACTAATGCATGACAAGCAAACTCACAGATGCAACATGAATCTTATACTCAAACAAAACTAAATGAATGTACTAAATGATGAGAATTAAAATTTTCTAAAATGTATAAGTTCTAAATGCAAGAAAATACAATTTTAAAATGATGAAAAGTGATAAGCAATGATGCAACTATTAGATGGAAGCAAATAACAATTCAACTAACAAATACCACAATTTAATAGTAGTTGCAAGTAATTTAGCAATTGACACTTCTGAAATACACCTAGAGGGGGGGTGAATAGGTGTAATTGCTAATCTAATGATCTTTTTAAACTTAATTGAATGAGTGATGCAACGATCTCTCAAAACACGACTAAGAGCCGAATACCCCGTGAGAGGTTCTGAACTCCTTCCTCCCAATTCCCCTTAAAATGGGTTAGAGGTGCGCAATGCAACCGTGTTGTATGAGATATGATCGAACAAGTAAAGAATGAAATGCTATGATGAAATACACACAATCAACAACACAAGTAAAACAAACAAGAGAAGATTGCACAAAGAAAAAAGTTAGTTCTCAAGCAAATAATTGAAGACAATATAAAGCAAGAGAAATAGTAAGTAAGAATAACGCAAGGCAATCGCAAACACAATTGATTTGTTTCGAGGTTCGAGCCACCGCTCTAGTCCCCGCCTTCACCTCCGTGAAGGGTTTCCACTATCCACCGAGGATGCCGTACAAGTTTGGTCTACCGAAGACCCCAAGCCCTTAGCTTCACAACTTACAAAGAACTCCACCTAGGAGTTGTCTCCACAAGAACAAGGATCACAAGAACAATAGTGATCTCCTCAAGATCACAAAACTCTTTCTCAAACTCTTTTACAACACTCTCACTCTTTTTACAACTTCTCTATAGTATGAGTAAAGGACTTTTGGCTCTATGAAGTGTGGTGAGAAAACTTCAGTTGTAGAGTGATATTGGCAATCAAACACAACTGAAAAACAAACTTTAAAAGAGTTGGAAATGAAAGCTTTGAAACAATTTTTCTCTTTCTTTTGAAAACAATGAAAAACAAGGATTTTTCTAAGTGAATAACAAAGACCTATTCCCCTCTATTTATAAGGAGAGAATAGGTTAAAACTCTTTTCTTTTCACCTAATTTGACCTGCAAAAGGCCTCCAACAACTCTCTAAAACTCTGATAAAAAAGACAGAAAAAAACAGATTTTCAGACTTGCCCAAAGAGGAAAGAGCCGTTGGCCAGCAGCAGGCTTGGCGGTCGACCGGTCCGGTCGACTGTCGCCTTGCTGGCAAAGAGCCGTTGGGCTCCGGTCGACCGTCCGGTCGACCGTCTCCTCAAAGGAAACACAGTTTCCTTAGTGCGGTCGACCGGGCGGTCGACCGAAACAAACCGAGAGTGGCCTGCTTACAGTCGGTCGACCGGGCCGGTCGACCGACAGACGTGCACAAACGTGCACGTCCTGACACAGGCGCCGGTCGACCGGGCGGTCGGCCGGTCAACCTGAAACAGGGAAAACTGGCAGGATTTTGAGTTGAAAAATTTTTGTGAAAAAATATTTTGAGATACTTATAACTAAGTATTATGTAAAAATAGTCTATACACATGTTTTAAACAAGATATTCAATTTGTAATAAGTTTGGATACATGTATATATAAACTTAGGCATAAAACTTAGAAGCAAACATTTTTAAAACATAGAATTTTGTAAGGAAAAATGTGTGCGTGTATCCTAGAGTCAAATATCATATACTCAAACTTTAACATTCTATTCTTACAAAGTTCTAAGGACTTCAAGGCTTCAAGAGGGGCTTTCTCCACTTGATCTTCAATTTTGCATCTTGAGCCCAATTTGAGTTATCTTGAGTCCAAGTCACCTTCCTTTAGGGAAGAAAACACCTATGCAAGATAGAAAACCTGAAACACACTTAAACAACAAATAATATTAGTACAAATAACTAATATGTTTTGTAATCATCAAAACACACTAAAGACGGGTGATTGTAACCTTGGGCCAACAATCTCCCCCTTTTTGATGATGACAAAACATATAAGTTATTTAAACAAATAAAGGAAGAAGAGCTTGGAAAGCTCCCCCTCAAACAATGCTATGTAAAAAATAACTATGAGTGAGATACATGAAGCATTGAAAACACAATATGTTTGTCAAAAACTTAAATACCAATTGAAATCAAACTTAATCTTATATACCAATTAAACTTATACTTTTTCTCTTAAACATATAGTTTTAATCTTTTTCTCCCAAAACTCAAGTAAATAAACAAAACTCAAACTATAAGCAAACTTATTTCTTTTTCTCCCCCTTTTTGTCATACATCAAAAAGGGTTAAAATCAAAACAAGCAAAACACCAAAATAGAAATATTTTTAAGAATCTATCATGCAAACATTCAACTCACCACAAATAAATGAAAATCTAGCATAGTCTAGAGGTTTAGTAAAAATATCGGCAAGTTGAAAATCGGTAGAAACATAATCAATATCAATATCACCTTTCTCATAATGATCTCTAAGAAAGTGATACCTAATGTCAATGTGTTTGGTTTTACTATGTTGATTTGCATTCTTTGTCATGTGAATAGTACTAGTATTATCACAAAATATTTTAACATGATCAAAGTGTAAATCATAGTCAAGGAGAGTATGTTTCATCCAAAGAACTTGTGCACAACAAGCTCCGGCTGCAACATACTCCGCCTTGGCGGTTGAAAGGGCTACCGAATTTTGCTTTTTGGAAGACCAAGATACAAGACAATTACCTAAGAATTGACATGTTCCACTTGTGCTCTTCCTATCTACCCTACAACCGGCATAGTCGGCATCCGAAAAACTCGTCATTGAAAATTGGCCGGTTTTCGGATACCACAAACCCATTTTTATAGTGCCCTTAAGGTATCTAATTATGCGTTTAACCGCAATTATGTGAGATTCTTTAGGACAAGATTGAAAACGTGCACAAAGACAAACGGAAAACATAATATCCGGCCTACTAGCCGTCAAATAAAGCAAGCTACCAATCATGCTACGATATAATTTAATGTCTACACTTTTACCTTGTTCATCCTTGTCAAGCTTGGTAGTTGTTGCCATGGGAGTTTTGCTTACTTTCGATCCTTCAAGCCCGAACCTTTTGATTAATTCCTTTGTGTACTTGGCTTGATTGATGAAGATCCCATCCTTCCTTTGCTTGATTTGGAGTCCAAGGAAATAGTTGAGCTCCCCCATCATAGACATTTCAAATTCATCCTTCATGCATGATTCAAAAGCTTGGCAAAGAGATTCATTAGTAGAACCAAAAATAATATCATCTACATAAATTTGCACAATAAGAATATCATTTTCTACATGTTTTGTAAACAAGGTTGTGTCAATTTTACCTTTCTTAAAACCATTTGAAATCAAAAATGAAAAAAGTCTTTCATACCAAGCCCTAGGGGCTTGTTTTAAACCATAAAGAGCTTTATCTAATTTAAAAACAAAATCCGGATGTGTAGGATCAACAAACCCGGGGGGTTGTTCAACATACACCTCCTCTTCAATAAAACCATTTAGAAAAGCACTTTTAACATCCATTTGAAACAATTTAAAATCTTTATATGAGGCAAATGCTAGTGTCATCCGTATGGCTTCAAGCCGTGCTACGGGTGCAAAGGTTTCTTCAAAATCGATTCCTTCGATTTGAGTGTAATCTTGGGCAACTAACCTAGCTTTATTCCTAACAACGTTACCCGATTCATCCATCTTGTTCTTAAAGATCCACTTAGTACCAATTGTTGGTCTATCGTGGGGCCTAGGAACAAGGTGCCAAACTTGGTTGCGCTCAAATTGATTGAGTTCCTCTTGCATAGCTAGCAACCAATATGAATCGGCCTCGGCTTCGAGGACGTTCTTGGGTTCAACATGAGAAATAAATGCATAATGTCCACAATAGTCATGAAGTTTAGAGCGAGTTGTTACCCCTTTTGATACATCACCTATGACAAGGTCCTTGGGATGATGTGGATTGTATCTCCAATCCTTTGGAAGTTGTTGAGTGGGCTCTTCTCCATTTGTTTGATCTTCATTTCCTTGAGCCTCTTGTATTTTAGCTTCTCTTCCTTCATCATCCTTTGGCTTGTCTCCCATAGTAGGTGTATCCTCCAAGGTCACTTTCTCCAAGCCTTCATGCAAAGCATCTATTTCTACAACATTCTTAACAAACAAGTTAGATTCCTCAAACTTAACATGTATAGATTCTTCAATAGTCAATGATGACCTATTGAAGACTCTATAAGCCTTACTAGTACTAGAATAACCCACAAATATAGCCTCATAAGATTTAGGATCAAATTTTCCTATATTATCTTTTGTATTTAAAACAAAACATTTGCATCCAAAACCTTGAAATATGAAACATTTGGTTTTCTAGAAAAGTACATTTCAAAAGAGGTTTTTGTAGTATTTTTACACAAGAAAACACGATTTGATATATAGCATGATGTATTAACGGCCTCGGCCCACAAATAATGTGGTAGACCGTATTCACTAAGCATTGTCCTAGCCATCTCTTGCAAAGTTCGATTTTTCCGTTCAACTACTCCATTTTGTTGTGGAGTTTTAGGACAAGATAGTTCATGCTTTATTCCATGTTCTTCACAAAAAGTGGTAAAGGGTTGGTTAATGAATTCACCTCCTCTATCACTTCTTATTCTTAAAATCGAAACATCTTTTTCTTTTTCAACTCTTTTCTTAAAAGTTTGGAAATACGAAAATGCTTAATTTTTATGCTCAAGAAAGAAAACCCAAGTAAAACGTGAAAAATCATCAACTAAAACAAATGCAAATCTATTCCCACTTAGACTTTTGGTTTGTGTAGGGCCAAATAAATCCATGTGGATTAACTCCAAAGGACGTGATGTCATGATATCCTTAATTGACTTGAAAGAAGACTTAGTTTGTTTCCCAAATTGACATGCGTCACAAACTCGGTTTTTTTCAAAATTCAAACAAGGAATACCTTTCACCATTTCCTTTGTGTTAAGCCTAGATATATGGTCAATAGAAATGTGGCCTAATCTTCTATGCCACAACCAAGAGTCGTCATCGAGGGCTTTTAAACATGTTATATTACAAGACATATTTAACATATCTATCATATAAACATTACTTTCACGAAAACCGGAAAACACACAAGCATTAGAAATTCTATCAATTACTTTACAAACAACATTATCAAAAACTACATCAAAACCTTTATCACATAATTGACTAACACTCAAGAGATTATGCTTGAGGCCGTCAACTAAAACTACATTCTCAATTAAAGGGGATGTGCCAAGTTTTACATTACCAATACCGATGATTTTACCCTTGGCGTCATCTCCGAAGGTGACGGTGCCACCTTCATGGTATCTTGATAGGGTTGCAAAGTTGTTGATATCCCAAGTCATGTGCCTTGAGCAACCACTATCAAGATACCACAATCCTCTACGTCGTTGGGCTTTGGAAGGTACCTATATCATTTAACAAAGTTGTTGACTTTGGTACCCAAACTTTCTTGGGTCCTTGAAAGTTAGTGTTTCGAACCCAAACATTATGAAAAGATGCACTTAGTCTATCATAGCAAAAATTGGCTAAGTGTCCTTTCCGCCCACAATGTGAACATGAGAACACTCTTCCATACATGGATGCATGATGAGTGTGTGAAGTGTGAGCATGCTTTGGGGGTTTGCCATGATGTAAAGGTTGTGTGGTATGAACATGAGCATGAGCATGGTGAACATTTTTCTTAGGGGCTTGTTTCTTAGGAAACATGGCCTCTATCTTCTTCTTATTAAACTCACTACACTTTTTCAAAACAATACCTAAAGAATCTATTCTTTCCTTAAGCATGGTAATCTCATTAGCATCAACAAGTGGGGACTTGCCTTTACAAGAAGTCTTATATTTATCAAATTCATTTTTAGTGGAAACCAAAGTAGAATGCAAGTCATTATTTTCTTTAGAAAGATTTACAACTTGAAGACTAAGAGATTCATTTTCCTTTTT
The DNA here is from genome assembly GCA_038442645.1 of Agave tequilana. Classification (NCBI taxonomy): domain Eukaryota; kingdom Viridiplantae; phylum Streptophyta; class Magnoliopsida; order Asparagales; family Asparagaceae; genus Agave; species Agave tequilana. The sequence goes on from JAVJIF010005125.1 coordinate 114,244, forward strand.
CATTTTTAAATATTTTTTCTTTAAGAAGTCATAATTATGAGATAATTCTACAAAAGCTTCTCCTAACTCATCCATAGAAAGTTCATCATTAGGAGAAGTGGAAGGGGTTACCTTGCTTGTGCTTTCATTTGCCATGAAGCACATGTTGGCGGTATCAATCTCCTCCTCGGATTCGCTCTCGGAATCCCATGTAGCTTTCATTGCCTTCTTCTTGTGAGGCTTCTTTGAGGTGGAGGGCTTCACTTTATCCGGACACTCCGCCACTATGTGTCCCGGTCTTTGGCAATTAAAGCAAATGATCTTTCTTTCTTCTTTGCCTCCTTGCCATCTCTTCCTTCCTTGAAATTTAGCCTTGTTGTACATCCTCCGGACGTTCTTCACAAGAAGTGAGAGCTCTTCGTCATCTTCTTCTTCATCGTCTTCGTCGGAGTGTGTGGATTGGCTTTTGAAGGCTATAGTCTTCTTCTTGGAAGGAGCCATGTCCTCCCTCACTTTCCTCTCCATCTCATGGGTTTTGAGTTTCCCAATGAGACCAATTAGCTCCATCTCCTCCTTGTCATTGAGTTCCTTCAAGGTTGTTGCTTTTACTTCCCATGAAGGAGGAAGAGCCCGGATGAACTTTCTTACTCTTTGATCGTTATCAATAACATCACCTAGAGAAGAAAGTCCATTAGTAATCTTTGTAAATCTTGTAACCATATCATCTATGGTTTCATTTTCTTGCATGCAAAAATTCTCATATTGGGACCGAAGAAGGTCAATCTTAGCCCTCTTCACTTGTGAGGTCCCTTCATGTGTGACTAGTAAATGTGTCCAAATTTCATATGCGGACTTGCAATGAATAACTCTAGCTATGTCATCATCATTAAGGGCTTGAAGTAGTGCATAGTGAGCCCTAGCATTGGCATCAAATTCTTTGGTCTCTATTTCGGACCAAGTGGATTCATCACCGGGGGTGCACTAAAGGGTTTGGTCACGGCTTTTGCAACTCGACTACCTAGAGATTGCAAGAAAACGGTCATCTTAACCTTCCATATGGGAAAGTTAAGTCCATCAAACTTAGGGGGTGTCTTAATACCATCGGCCATCTTTACTAAGTGAGAATGAATGAAATGATTAGCAATATTAGGATCTTTCTAGGGTTGTTAAGCCAAGAGCCTAGTAACCAAGCTCTGATACCAATTGAAATACACCTAGAGGGGGGGTGAATAGGTGTAATTGCTAATCTAATGATCTTTTTAAACTTAATTGAATGAGTGATGCAACGATCTCTCAAAACACGACTAAGAGCCGAATACCCCGTGAGAGGTTCTGAACTCCTTCCTCCCAATTCCCCTTAAAATGGGTTAGAGGTGCGCAATGCAACCGTGTTGTATGAGATATGATCGAACAAGTAAAGAATGAAATGCTATGATGAAATACACACAATCAACAACACAAGTAAAACAAACAAGAGAAGATTGCACAAAGAAAAAGGTTAGTTCTTAAGCAAATAATTGAAGACAATATAAAGCAAGAGAAATAGTAAGCAAGAATAACGCAAGGCAATCGCAAACACAATTGATTTGTTTCGAGGTTCGAGCCACCGCTCTAGTCCCCGCCTTCACCTCCGTGAAGGGTTTCCACTATCCACCGAGGATGCCGTACAAGTTTGGTCTACCGAAGACCCCAAGCCCTTAGCTTCACAACTTACAAAGAACTCCACCTAGGAGTTGTCTCCACAAGAACAAGGATCACAAGAACAATAGTGATCTCCTCAAGATCACAAAACTCTTTCTCAAACTCTTTTACAACACTCTCACTCTTTTTACAACTTCTCTATAGTATGAGTAAAGGACTTTTGGCTCTATGAAGTGTGGTGAGAAAACTTCAGTTGTAGAGTGATATTGGCAATCAAACACAACTGAAAAACAAACTTTAAAAGAGTTGGAAATGAAAGCTTTGAAACAATTTTTCTCTTTCTCTTGAAAACAATGAAAAACAAGGATTTTTCTAAGTGAATAATAAAGACCTATTCCCCTCTATTTATAAAGAGAGAATAGGTTAAAACTCTTTTCTTTTCACCTAATTTGACCTGCAAAAGGCCTCCAACAACTTTCTAAAACTCTGATAAAGAAGACAGAAAAAACAGATTTTCAGACTTGCCCAAAGAGGAAAGAGCCGTTGGCCAGCAGCAGGCTTGGCGGTCGACCGGTCCGGTCGACCGTCGCCTTGTTGGCAAAGAGCTGTTGAGCTCCGGTCGACCGTCCGGTCGACCGTCTCCTCAAAGGAAACACAGTTTCCTTAGTGCGGTCGACCGGGCGGTCGACCGAAACAAACCGAGAGTGGCCTGCTTACAGTCGGTCGACCGGGCCGGTCAACCGACAGACGTGCACAAACGTGCACGTCCTGACACAGGCGCCGGTCGACCGGGCGGTCGGCCGGTCAACCTGAAACAGGGAAAACTGGCAGGATTTTGAGTTGGAAAATTTTTGTGAAAAAATATTTTGAGATACTTATAACTAAGTATTATGCAAAAATAGTCTATACACATGTTTTAAACAAGATATTCAATTTGTAATAAGTTTGGATACATGTATATATAAACTTAGGCATAAAACTTAGAAGCAAACATTTTTAAAACATAGAATTTTGTAAGGAAAAATGTGTGTGTGTATCCTAGAGCCAAATATCATATACTCAAACTTTAACATTCTATTCTTACAAAGTTCTAAGGACTTCAAGGCTTCAAGAGGGGCTTTCTCCACTTGATCTTCAATTTTGCATCTTGAGCCCAATTTGAGTTATCTTGAGTCCAAGTCACCTTCCTTTAGGGAAGAAAACACCTATGCAAGATAGAAAACCTGAAACACACTTAAACAACAAATAATATTAGTACAAATAACTAATATGTTTTGTAATCATCAAAACACACTAAAGACGGGTGATTGTAACCTTGGGCCAACAACTTCAGCTCAAGTTAGATTTCACCTGAGTGGGTGAGTCATTCACGCCCAAACACAAAATTCTTTTAAGATTTTTCGAAGAAATATGTCCACATCGAAGAGCTAAAAGTTACCAAGGGTCCTGAACAGTGGTCCTTCGAGTTGGGAGAAGACAGTCTCGAGAATGACGCGAATCAATTGTAAGTCGGGACTGAATGGATCCTGGACGGTGGCTGCGTTGTTGTACTGAGTCGGCTCACTGAGTCGACTGACTGAGGTGGTTCACTGAGTTGGGCCGAGTCAGGTCCGAGTCAAGCCTGAGTTGAGTGCGTTGGCTCGGTCAGGTCAAAGTGAAGCGGGTTGTTGGCTGATCAGGTCTGGCTGCGAAGTGGGTCAGACTTGGATCAGATCTGAAGGCTGACGAATTTGGGTTTGAACTCGAATCAAAACAAAATTCAAGTGGTGTTACAAGTCGGGTTTGTAGATACCCGACTCAAATCCAATCTCTCTTGATTGTTGGTGGTCATTGCAGGTGGAGGAAGAAGACGAGGCGGCAGTACGGCTGGATCGGGGTCATAGCAGTGAACTCACATCGGCGCGACACTCCGACGAAGATGGGAACAGTGAGGAGAAAATGAGGGACTTGACGCAGGTGATGAGAAGAGGAGAAGACGAGGAGTTTGGGGCTGTTGAGGTCTGTAGAAGGCGGCGACGACATGGCGACATCGATGCGGTGGTCAAGATCTGAAGTGGAGAAAATAGTGGACGAGGCCAGTGTTTTAAATATCGGATATCTGCGATATATCTGTCGGCAAAATTATACACCGGATACTGAATACCGGGTGATATATTCTGTTATGATATTAAATACCGGATGTCAAATCGGACATCATATCGGATGAAGAATATACATGTGATTGCCTACATAAATCATATGAAACTACTTAAAGTAAGTTTAGAGTCATAAACTCATAGTGGATAATTACTTTTTGTAGAAGCTCCTCAAATGCGTCACGTGGCGATATGTCAGATATTTCATCTTAGATATTGGCCGATATATCGGCCACGGGGCGATATACCGGCCCATATCGGTTTAAAATGATATTCGGCAAAATTTTATACTTATCGTATCATTTTGGATAAAATATCGGTATCTCGGTCGATATACCGATATATCGGCTGATATTTAAAATAATGGACGAGGCAGTGATGTGATTCAGATCTGATCATAGGGGGCGAGGAAAGTGGCTGGAAAGGGGGTGGTTGTAGGCATCGTGCAGATCTGAAGATGGCGAAGAGAAGGGCTGATGTTGAGACCGTTGGAGGTTGTTGTGGTTGTTGTTGCTGGCCCGGTGGGTTGACGAAAACGAGGCGGTGGAGTCATTGGTGCTCAGCGAGGTTAGCGGGGATCTGATCGGCGGTAGCGGCTGATGAAGGAGGAGGGAGGGTCGGCGACCAAGGCGAGGTAGCGTGGCGGCGATGACGTCGGAAGACTGCCTGCGGAAGCTTAAGGTTTTGAGTTGAGATTGGGGAGAGAGGAGGAAGAAGAATAGTAGCTTCTTTTTTCTTTTTCTTTTTTTTTTTTTTTAATCTGATTTAGGGTTTCAGATTCTTTTATTTGTTGAAGAGAAGAGAAAGAGGTGAATCTAGATCTAAGATTTGTGGAACTAGGGTTTTGAAATTTTTTGTGGAGAAAAAAAGTAGGATTTAGTTCTGATACCCAATTGCTGTAGGGCGAAAAATAAAGAAGAAAAAGGGGAACAAAAATTATGGTTTTAGAGGTAGAAAGAAGATAAGATAGATTTGGGTTTCAGCGCACAGAGATCTCTCTCCTACTCTGCACATCACCATGCAACGATTAAATTTGTAAAGCAAATTATCATGCTTCAACTAAAGAGAGTTTAATTCATTCATCATATTCTCCTAATTAAATATAACTCTTAGCCTTATATAGGCCCACACACTAAGACTTTTTCCAATATATCTAATATGTGACTAAACACTAAATAACAAAATAAAATAACTACACAAAAATAGCTATAGTAATCCCCATCAGATATCCTCTTTGGTTATTGCCACATTATGGATGACTACGAGAAGCCAAATAAAAAGCAAAAAAACCTTAATCTTTAGGGGCATTTTGATCTATGATATTGCTAGGGCATATAACGGCCTTGCACCTCCATAGTTTAGCCACTTCTATATAGCCTGAATTTAGAATATTTTCAATCAATCTCAATGCAATACCATTTTGTCTTGGTCCTGTCATTGGGGTATTTCCATACTCCCTGAGTTTAGTCATTGACCCATTATTATTATAAGGTAAATGTGAACCCTTCATCTTAATTTAGGCTTCTAGTTCCTCCCCTTGGCTGTCCAGAAACTAGATCATAAGGATCGTCCTTTGGAAATGAGTCCCTTATAGTACCCTATCACATCACCTATGGCAATTCATAGTCCCTGGGTCTGACTCAAACTATTGGGCTTAACTCCACATCCTGCAAGATATTTTCTAAGAAGAGATAGTCATTCCTCTATATATGGATTATATAATCTCCACTGCCACTTAGAAAGGAGGGCAATATTCATTTTTGCAAATATTGATGACTCCCTAAAATGAGTAGACAACATTTGATTAGGTTTGCTGCCTCCTGGTGTGATCCCTTTTGTAGGAACCAACTTTTGATTATGTCAATTTAGTGGCTCACCCATCTCGAGAGCTTGTAAAAGGTCATCGGCTATGTAACACCCCGCTCTCGGAATACGTACTTAGTTGCGTATTCAAATTTTTTGATCGTATTTTTTTGATTTACTTTCTGTATTTGTTTTATATTATGAATTATTTATGCGATCATTTTGCATTGGATCTAGATTCGTGGACTTGGAGTCTGCCCTAGTCTGAACCGGGGACCCGATCTTAGGGTATTTCTCGATTTGATCTTTTCGGTAGTCAGATTTGACCGATTTCAGTTTTAAACATCATTTTTTAATATTCAAGATTTTTCATGATTTTTTGGGATTTTTCTGAATTAAATTGTAAATCTTCAAAAGTGGTGTCGACCAGTACCGCTAACTAATTCTTAGATTTTTAATTTACAAACAGAGTTGAATTTCTAAAAACAGCTTTCACATCATTTCTTAAAATCACATTTTCTATCTAAATACTTTTTCTGAGATTTTTCTGAATTTATCAAAATCCGGCCGAACCGGTGTAGACCAGTATCGATGGTTGATTTTAAGATTTTTAATTTGAAAATGGGATTTTATTTCTGAAAACTGATTTCACCATGTGACTTAAAATAATATTTACTATTTTTAAGAATTTTTCGAGAACATTCCAGATCAGTCCAATTTTTCGGCTTTTTCGGTGTTTTTGGGATTTTCCCGGATTTGGAGTATTATCTATCTATTTTCTTTTCTTTCTTTTTCTTTCCTCCCCCATTTTTCCCATCCGCTCCTTTTCCTCTATTTTCCTTTTTTCTTTCTTTTCTTTTCCCTCAAAAATCCTCCACCACATAACCTCCCAAAATATCTTCCCCCTTTTCTTTTTATTTTCTTTTCCTTTTCCTTTTCTTTTCATTTTCCTTTCTTCTTCTCCCTGGCGCCGACGCAGCCCCTCCCCTCCTTCCTCCTCTCAAAATTCTCCACCCTCTCTCACCTATTTTCTTTCCTCTTTCTCTTTCTTCTCCCTTTTACTCTCTCTCTCTAACTCTCTAATTAATTTGGGCTTCACACTCCAAATTTGTGAAAGGAATTTTTATTTAAAAAATCATTTTTTCATTGATCAATCTTCACTTATTAGACTCTTACTTTTATAGGCTTACAGGACGCTGACTTTTCTCCACACAATCGATGTGGGACTAAAAATTAAAACAAGACTAACAAATAAAGAGAAAATACAAACGACTCAATAACATAAAAAACTACAGACTCCAACTCAATAGCTCGATCTGTGATGCCAGCTGGATGTCCGCATCAATTATGGACTATGACAATTAAAGCACTCAGTATACTAGACATGTGGTTATGCAATATGGCAATTTTCCGATGTCACGCGGGTGAGGGACTTTCTACTTAAACTGAATTTTGCTAAGGCCCGTGACAAGGAAAAATGGGATTCTTATTGATACTCTTAGGGACAGAAGGGTTCAAAGAAAGATGGATAAGTAGGTAAATTGTCTTCATTCACTTCGTACTCTCCAATGGACAAGCATGTAGAAAGATAAACTGCAAACTTGTTCTAATTCGAGGGAATCCACTCTCCCCCCCTCCAATTTGTGCTTGTTGCCTATGCACTAATGGTCATGATTAATCGGTGCAGCCGTGCAGGAAAATCCATGCTCCATAGGGCGTGGCAGGAGGATGGTAGGCAAGGCTTTTACGTTATTCAATTAGTAGATGATATCACGATACTTGGAAGAGGGGATATTCAGGAAACCATAACTATAAAGGGGTGTCCTCTACTGTTCCAAATTGTTGGCTTGTCTTGTCATCAAATTTCATAATAGAGGGCTAATCCTGTCTCCCAATCTCTATGTCGTGGAAATTAAGGAAAGAATTAAATTCGCCAATCTCTCCTTTATCTAAGGATTTTCTAAAAATATCTTGTGATCCCAGTTTGGTCAATAAAATCAAAAAATCAGACAGGATGCTCATTATTGATAAAGTGGAATGGTCTTGATGTTTAGACTTTATGGACGAAAAGTGGGATCACAAGATATATTGGGAAAATCCTTCAATAAAGGAGAGATTGGCGAATGTAATTATCCCTCCTTAATCGTTTAATGATGACCGTTGTTCATTAACAGTCTCACTAAATGGAAGGGAATTACTTTGTCCATGCTGCTTTAGTCAAGTTAGTAGTCTCTAAGTTGCCAATTCATTGGATCCCGTCATTTACCCTCTTGGGATTGAACGGTCATCCTTAAAGCATACCTAAATCATAGTTGCTCACTACTTCGGGATGGTTGTAATTCAACCCAAATATAACACCACACTCCCTCATGCATTACACTCATTCTTATTTTTATGCTTATGAAGAACCACAACCATTCTCAAGTATTCAGTAGTGATGACTTAGAAAGATGACTATCCAATGCCAAAGCGAATATGAGAGGATATGAAACCTTGCCAACATGACCTGTAGTAACGCCCCGATCCCATGGGTACGGAGATGTTACTGCGATGTATATACGCAGATCGGGAATACCCTCACGTATATACGCTAAGCAACAGTATAGGCAAGAATTAGAGTACGAAAGCACTTGGTGCATTATACATTCCAACATATGAGTACAATTACAAAGCTATCACCAAATGTGACACAATATTAAAAGAATATTATATCACTGATAGGCGCAAATGCGAGAATACAAAGGGATGTACAAGTATGAACAGTACAAATAGCACTCACAAGTTTACAGAAGGAAAACTCGAGAGACGCGCAGGGGGCTGGAAGGATAGGGCTTTGGACGGTCTGCCAATGATCCATGCTTCTGCTGCGCCATTTTGATTAGCAACCAGGAGAATCCACTAGCTCCCAAGCTTCAGGACCTGGACATGAGGATCCAGGGGAGTCAGAACTCCCCAGCGAGTGGTGATGCGAATGTCAGATGGCGTGTTGAGATAAGCACATATGTATTGATAAATCCAAGTCATAAACATGCATTGAAAATCGTGTCGTGAGCACAGGCATGCAGGAGCAGGTAGAGAGACAGTAATCGATATCAAGCCGGGAACATGCATGATATAATATGATAAGAGCAGGTAAAGAGGCGAGAAGTAAAGTAGATAAAGCAACACCAGATATCTCCTAAACTAACATAAAACTGATAAAACCAAATAAAACCGATTATGAGCAAAACCAATCGTACAAGCTTAGGTCATGACTCCATGAGACTAGTACGTCGAAGGAATAATCCAAATAAGGAAACCTTCATCTATATACCTTTATCCCATGTCACCGTAATCCGAGCACATATAACCCGAGTTACAAAACAACACAAATTATATATTAGCATCTTATTATTAGGGGTCATCTAAGTTGTAGGTTTTAGTATGCGTCCCATTCCACATACTTTCACTTACAACTTATAGAGCAAGTTATTTGGAAACTGATGAAGTTCGACGATCATGTTTAGGATGAGCCACTACATGCCCAGGACAACGGTTCAGGAGTATCCGGTGCTGAGCCGGAACGTACCGCTAAGTACCGGGACTTATTGTACGCCCGAACAGGAATAGAGTATCGCAGATCCCATAGAAATAGGCCTAGGGTGTGTGTATACTTGGTAAGAATAAATAGGAGTAGGGGTGCCAGCACACCCCCACGGAATCCCTAGTGGTAGCCAGGTGATCCCTCAAGTATATGGCTAGCGTGACTCGAAAAGACCACCATAAACATGACTATTCAGAACCCATCAGTTTCCCCCAAACCGGGTGCAAGTTGTCTTATTATAATTTATTACGTAATTATCAATTTACGGGAATAGCAGGAGCAGGACATGATCAGGAATTTAGGAGTATAGGAGTACATTTATAACAGGAGTACAAGTCACTGTATATAATACATGATAACATGTCACTGTATATAATACAGGATAACACTGCAGGATTCTCGTAAATGTGATAATCACAGGTCAAGTGTTAACATGATAGATGGCAGGTGATAAGTCATGTCAAACAGGGAGCAAGTGTCAAGTAGTAGCATATAGGGTGTCAGGTGATAACACAACAATTGTCAAGTGATACAGACAGGTGTCAGGTATTAGTATGTAGATGACAGGTATCAAGTAATAGCATGTCAAGTGTTAACATATCAAGCATGCATATGACAAGTGATAGAGTAATCTGAGCACAATCAAGCAGAACAGAGCAAACTGGAAGTACGGTCAGCAAACAGTGTTTAACACTAGAGCGCCTGACGAGATTATCGAAACAACTCGGCTTAAAGTGCGAGTAGAAAATCTAGCAACATCTCACCTAGACGAATCTAGTGGTAAAGTGTTGAGCGTTAAGCATGCCTACCAGGCGGAGCTGAAAGACCTGACGGTCTAAGCGCACTTCTCTTTCGAGGTAGTGGGCGGGAGCCCGGAGGCTAAAGTACGCTCAGGATCTAAGCGCACTCTCGGTAGCTACCACGAAACTCATAATGGTGCAAGTCTAAAACTAATTGGGTAGCTAGGCCGGGAGTGGGCAGAAACTCAGAGTCGGTACAAAGGTACCTGCATGAGATATTAGTACTACACACAAGCATACATATAAACGTGAGACTATCTAGGCTACCATGGAGTAGTGAAGCCTGAAGGCTGAGTAGAGAGCCCGGGACCAAAGTACGCTTAGGGTCTAAGTGCACTCTCGGTAGTTATCACGAAACCCATAAGGTTACAAGCCTAGAACCATTGGGTAGCCAGTCCGGGAGTGAGCAGAAACCTGGAGTCGGTACAAGAGTACCTACACGAGATGTTAGTATCACACGAGCATACATATAAGCGTGATAATATCTAGATTACCGTGAAGTGGAGAAGCCCGGAGGCTGATAGGGCCCGGAGGCCGAGTAGAGAGCCCGGAGGCTAACGACCTGAAGGGTCGGTCACGCATGGTATAAAACAGTAAAAGAGTACATCACAGGCATGGTATATGTGCACGAAGTAAACTATCCTAGTACAAACATTCGTCACAGGCATATACATGTACAATCATGGGAACTCAGCCATATACAATTACAGGGGCACCGCCCAATGCAAAACAGATTTAAATACGAAATAAAATACATGTTGACCCGATAAAGCGGGGACACCCAAATCAAGACGAAGACACTCGCCTAAATATTCAAAAAAGCCAAAACTCTAAAATCCAGGAACTCGTGCACGCGCCAAAAATATAATCAAATATATTTATATGCTTAGAGAGAGTATGAGAGAGGAGAAAGAGGAGAGAGAAAGTAAGAGAAAGAGGGGGAACTAGAAAGAGAAAGAGAGAACTAGAGAGAGAAAGAGGCCTAGAGAGAGCCCTAAAGAAAGAGAGCTAGAGAGACTAGAGAGAGAAACTGAGGGGAGAAGAGAGAAGTAAAGAGAGTGAGAGAAACAGTAGAGAAAGAGGAGAGAGAGTAGAGAGAGGAGAACGGAGAGAGAAAGAGAGACAATTTTAGAGAGAGAACCAGTAGAGAGAGGAACGACTAGAAAGAGAAAAAGAACTGGAGAGAGATATGAGAGAGGAGGGGTTGGGGCTGCTCACGTAGCCCCTGTACAAGGGGGCCCACGGCTCCCCGTGGGCCCAGGGGCCTGGCCGGCCCTCCATTGGCCAGAGAGTTGGCCGGCGGCGGCCTTGGCCGCAGGCGACGCCCAACATAGGAGGGGGAGAGAGAGAAAGGAAAGAAAAAAAGAAAAAGAAAGAAGAAGAAAAGGAAGAAGAAAAGAAAAGAAAAGAAAGAGAAAGGAAGAAGAAAAAGGAAAGAGAAGAAGAAGGGGGCTCGCCGGAGTGCTGGGCGGCAGCGGAGCTCTGGCCGGAGGTGGCGTCGCCCGGTGTGGTGGCCGGATCTTGGGGAAGGAAGAGAGAGGTAGAGTGAGAGAGAGTGAAATCCTGGATTTAGAGTGTGAACTTTAATCCTAGTTATCCCTTTATCCTCTCCTTCAAATCCTACCACCACTTTACAAATCCCCTCCACAAATTACATCCACTTATCTCTTCCACCAAATTAACAAAAACAAAAACAAAAGCAAAAAACCAATTCCAAAGTGTTTTTCTCCACCCCGTGGTCCCCACCCACCTCCCCTTTTCTTTCTCTTTTTTTTCTTCCCCTGCAGCCAACCAACGACAACACAACCCATCAACAGAGCCCTCTTCTCTCTCCATATGTTTCATAAAACCCAACAACTACAAAACACAAATCCCTCACCTCTCTCTTTCTTCGCTACACACCTACCCATTTATTCTTTCTCCTTGTTCATCATAAGTTACAAAATCACATCCCAATTATAATTACACCCCAAATTCCTCAGCTATCAGAAAATCCAAATAAACCAAAATTACAGTCACCTCGCCCTAGCGAGTGCTGCCCCTCGCCTGCCTTCTCGCATGCTCAAGCATGACCCAGGCACGAGATCAGTCACGCCCAAGCCGACGACCTTCTCCCAATGGCACCCTGCCTACAGCCGAGGCCTCTCCCCCGCTGCCTTTCTTCATTATCGTCGGGTTGCGCCTCCCCTCCACTTCTCCCATGAAGCCAAATCCTGCCCTTTCGACCTCGCTGAACAAACAAAAGCTCGAATGACCGGCGAGCTACCCCTGCAATCACAGCAACACAAACAATAACTTCAGAACCAGTACAAGATCAACAAAACAACATCAAGAGTAACAACAATACGATTACCTGAGAGCGAGCTTCTCAGTAGGTAATTTCTTTTTCTAAATAATCAGATTATTAGTTGGAATTACACCACAAATTTATTCTCTAAATTGTTATCACATTGATCTGTTATCCACTTATCTTGCGAGTTGTGTGTTCTATTTCGTGCTTGTTAATCTATTGATTTTGATATTGAAAATTGGACTGTTCAGTTAATTGAGTATTGTGTTAGATTACTTGAGACGACAATTATCTAGACAATATAATTTGCAAATTATTGTTAAAACTCATCTTGTGACACTGTTAGTTTTATATTATTTCCTACTAAAGATCATAATTTTGGTGAAACATTGCCAAATTCAGATCTATCATTGATATACTACACTATAGCGTCCCCATTTCACATCCATTTGGTATCAGAGCATGGTTTAGGTAGGAAATTTACATTAAGTTTAGGAAAATTTTGAATTTTATTTTTTAGACATTTTTAGGAAAATTTGTTTTTGTTTTCTTTGCATAAAAATAAAAATTTAAAAACATGGCATATAGGAAGTCCTACATCTCCACTACTGATGTCCTGACTTTTGAAGGTCATTTGGACTACTTTGATCCTTCAAGTAATCCCCAAGTTTTTCTGAATTGGCTACAAAATATGGACCGGTATTTCACCCAGTACCCGCTCTCTGAAATGGAAAAAGTCAAGCTCGCTATCATGAAGCTGACTGGACAAGCGAGCTAATACTAGACCGATGTGGTGAAAAAGCGCGTAGCCAAGAACCAATAGACACTTGGTCTTATATGAAGAACGAACTCAAGGGTAAATATGTGCCATCACATTACTACAAACATCTTCTTGACAGATGGCGCAAGATTTTCCAAGGCAACAAATCTGCCAAGGAATATGTTAACGAATTCGACGAGTTTCTCTATCATTATAATATCCTAGGCAAATAGAGTGACGTCCAAGTCTTTTCCCAATTTAATGCTGGACTTCGAATAGGCCGAGCACATGAACTTTGTAAACGTGGAGTCACTGATTTTAAAGGGCTTACACTTTACTCCAAGACTTAGATGTTTTCAAGTTGAGTCATACATTTAGGAGTCAGGATCACTGAGTCCTAGCCTTCAAGTCTACTTCATTTCAACACCCACACCAGGGTAATGCACAAACACCGGCACACAAGGTGGACACAGAAGAAAAAAGTACTGAAAGTAACACTAAGGGTATGAACACTGAAAGGAACTTCTCCACACTTAGTCATATAATTAAGTGCTATAACTTTCAAGGTTATGGGCATGTTGCTGCCAACTGTCCAATCCCATTTAAGATTGCCACCATTGACAGAGTTTAGTGTTGTTTCTTCGGCTGTCACGACTATTGTCCTTTTGTTGCTACTGCAACTGTCTTTCACCCTTTCCCTTTTCTGGTTCTACTGCCGACACTACCTTCTTTGTTTACTTTACTGTCGACTCCTACTGTCATTGTCTGCTCTAGTCGTCAGCCTCTTCCTCTTCTATTGTCGATACCCTCCACTGTGATCACGGAGCTTGTCAATGTCCTCTTTGAAGACCTCCCGGATAAGTTACTACTGACGCGTGATACCCAACACACCATTGAGTTAGTCTCAAGAGCTAGTCTTCTCGATTTGCCACACCATATGATGGATCCTATCATACCTATTGAACTCAAAGAAAAAGTTGATGGGTTGTCACTGGAGAACTCACAGTAATACCTTGTCCCAATAAGCACTCATGTTTACGAGGACAAGTTTTGGAGCTATATAATGACAAAAGATGTCAGTCAGATTAAGGATGTTACCATCTATGGTCGAGCCACGTCCGACAACTCCATGAATGCTGTTATGGGAGAATCTAGTATTATTCAGATTATCAACTTTTCTTCTTTTATGGTTAAATATAGGGTTGCATTTTATCACATTTTACCTGTTAGGATACTTCTTGTTCTCATTGTTAATATAACAGGTAAGTTGTCACGTTCAACTAGGTCGGTACCCCTAATAATTCATTTTGATAGAGATCGATAAGATTGTTAATACAGTAACTCAGGTGTCTAAAACTTTCAGTGTCTAATAGGGAGTCAAGCTCACTAGATATTCTAAGAAGACCTTTAGTATATGTTAGGTACAAACTAAGCTTTCTCTGCTAAGTTCACTATAGAGTACTGAGTTCTGCATCATTTTTATCACACACGTGCACGATCTACACATGAGAAATCACTGATATATTTGAATAAAATAACGTTAACTTAATTTATGAGCTGCATCAGGAAGTTATTTAAAACTTTAGTGTTGACAAATTTTGATGGTTCGGATTCATCCGAAACGGTTTCTCTGGAAACTGTTAATAGTTTGCATGTTGTAATATCAGATTTTTCAAAATTTTGAAGAAATCAAATTTCAATGCTGATGTTATATCTTTTAAAGATTTTGAAATTAGTCCTATTTTCATGTTTTTCATGTTGGGTGTTCAGTGGATTATAAGTATTTGATTTTAACCCTAGCAACCACTAGTTGTAAGCCTTCCCTAAGCTATTTTTCTGAGAGTCCACATTGAGTCCACTCCTAGATATTCATCCCAATACAATGAAATTCGATAAAACTTTAAATATTAAATTATCTGGTGTATTTTAATTATATCTAATTGTTTGAAAGTGAATATTACCTATTGAGTAGTGAGCTGCAGCAAGTAGACGCAGCTGTGTTAAAGTATGAGGAAAACTTTCTACACTAAACTCGACAGAGTTGAGTTTTCTCCCACTTAGGGAGAATGATGGGGACATCCAACCGACACCACAAATCGAGCTATTGAGTTGGAGTCTGTATTTTTATATTATTGAGTCATTTATATTTTTGCTTTATTTCATAGTTTTGTTTTAATTTTTAGTTCCACATAGATTGTGGAGACAAGTCAGCGTCCTGTAAGCCTATAAAGGTAAGAGTCCAATAAGTTATAAAAAAACAAAGATTGATTAATGAAAAATGATTTTTCTCAATGAAAATTCCTTTTACAAATATGGAGTGTGAAGCCCAAATTAAATCCTGGATTTAGATTGTGAAATTCTAATCCTAGTTATCCTCTTATCCCCTCCTTTAAATCTCACAACCACTTTACAAATCCCATCCACAAATTACATTCACTTATCTCTTCCACCAAATTAATAAAGAAAAAAAAACAAAAACAAAAAACCAATTCCAAAGTGTTTTTCTCCACCCCATGGTCCTCACCCACCTATTCTTCCTCTTTTTTTTCTTCCCCCTGTAGCCAACCAACGACAATACAACCCATCAACAAAGCCCTCTTCTCTCTCCCTGTGTTTCATGAAAGCCAACAACTACAAAACACAAATCCCTCACCTCTCTCTTTCACTGCTACAGACCTACCCATTTATTCTTTCTCCTTCATCCCAAGTTACAAAATCAGATCCCAATATGGGGCTGTTTGGATTCAAGGAAGTGGGTGGAAGTGAGGAAATGGAGAAGTGTTATTTCCCACTTTCGCTTTTCATTCAAACATCAAAAAAAGAAAATGAGAAACCCCTTTTCTTTTTCTCTTTTCCCTTTTACACAATCATTTCCTCACTTTCAGGATGCTACAATTAATTTTATGATTAAGTAAATCTCATTTGTAATAAGTTGTTGATCTAAACAATTAATTTTGTGGTCATGTAAATCTCACTTGCATTCTAATTACAGTCTATTTTTTCATAATTAATTTTTATTTAATATTATTTTACCGTTAACTTTGTGGTCAATTTTTTCACTTCCACTTTCACATTACTAATCAAACACTGAAAAACACAATACACTTTTTTCACTTCTACTTCTCAACTACCAACCAAACACTGGAAAAGATATTCCCACTTTCTTACTTCCGCCCACATCTGTGAATCCAAAAGTCCGTATGATTACACCCAAAAATCCTCAGCCATTAGAAAATCCAAATAAACCAAAATTACAGTTACCTCGCCCTAGCGGTGCTGCCCTTCGCCTGCCTTCCCGCATGCTCGAGCATGAACTCGGGCATGAGATCAGTCGCGTCCAAGCCATCAACCATCTCCCGACGGCACCCTGCCGCAGCCGAGGCCTCTCCCTCTCCTTCGCTGCCTTTCTTCATCAATGTCGGGCTGCGCCTCCCCTCCACTTCACCCATGTGCCGATGAAGCCAAGTCATGTCCTCTCGACCTCGCTGACCTCTCTGAACAAACCAAAGCTAGACTGACCAGCGAGCTACCCCTGCAATCACAGCAACACAAACAGTAACTTTAGAGCCAGTACAAGATCAACCAAATAGCATCAAGAGTAACAATAATATGATTACCTGAGAGCGAGCTTCTAAGTAGGTAATTTCTTTTTTTTAATAATCAGATTATTAGTTGGAATTACACCACGAATTTATTCTCTAAATTGTTATAATATTGATTTGTTGTCCACTTATCTTGCGAGTTGTGTGTTCTGTTTCATGCTTGTTAATCTATTGATTCTGATATTGAAAATTGAACTATTCAATTAATTGGTATTGTGTTGGATTACTTGAGACGAGAATTATCTAGACAATATAATTTGCAAATCATTGTTAAAACACATATTGTGACATTGTTAGTTTTAGATTATTTCCTACCGAAAATCATAAATTTTGGTGAAACATTATCGAATTCAGATCTTTCACTGATATACCACACTATAGCGTCCCCGTTTCACATCAATAATACTTCTTAATGAGCGAGAACCTTGATGATGATCTTAATAGAATTATTAAGATGGCATATAGGATAGTGATGATCTTGACGGAAGTAAGAAGGCTCATAGGTTGGTAGCTTCTCATATATATTGCTTCCTTTCATTGAGAAGTAAATTTTACTGGATTAATCCATACGAGTCTTAAGTTACCTTCATAAAGTTTCTGCTAACAGGGCCATACATCTGCACACTTGCCTCTGTAACTTCCTTAAGTTGAAATGGCCTCTCTAAGTCTCTGGGGGTGGACAACACAGTAAGGTCTGGCATGGGCCAGAAGTCATTCAGTGTTCATGTTACTTCTATATTGGTTTTAAAGAGGTTAGTGTAAAAGGAGTACACAATTGGATGGATATCATTACCCTCCACCTCAGTAATTATGTGTGCTCTTCTTGTGTCTCTTTCCATTGACAATCATGATGCATAGGTGCAATCTACTTGTTATCTCTTCACACTGGAAATTCTTTGAAAAAATAGTGTGTGCATGCGCCACTTTGTAAGAGTTACACACGAGGAAGCATCCTACCTTGTAACTCCATATTGGCTATTGTGTTGTTTGTGGTTTTGTAAATTCTGAACTTTTTTATATTTGCTAAGATCTTTCACAAATGATCTTCATATAACAAGAAAAATGTGTCAAGTGGTGTTGTCCTAATAAGACTTTGTTCCGGGCCATTGCTACCAGAAGCATAAAACGTTGTGCACACAAGTTTGTTGTACTTCTTTTTTCTCCTTAAAATTTATTTATTTATTTATTCTTTTTGTGTGTGTGTGTGTGTGGGTGGTGGTGGTTGGGGGGGGGGGGGTGTGTGTGTGCAGAATCCCCTTAAACTTTAATTTATTGAGTGAATAATGTTTTTTTATGATTTGTTGTGCAGGTTGATTGGTTGAATAGGTTTGTCGATGATATGTGGCCTTACTTGGACAAGGTTCTTCCACTTCCATACATATATTCCATTTGATATTGTTGCTGATATTTTTTCTATGGAGAGTTATACTGATCCTACAAAGTCTTCATTATCTTGATTTTGTGAAATGACTACACACAGGCAATATGTAACACTATAAGAAGCACGACGAAGCCAATATTTGATCAATATATTGGGAAGTATCAAATAAAGTCAATTGAATTTGACCATTTAACTTTTGGTAGTCTTCCACCTACCATCCATGGTGCGTATCTCAGTAATTATTTTCATGGTATAATTTTTTTTGGAATTGGTAATAGCAGATTGGTGGTTTCACCTTAGTTTTAGAAAAATAATAATTGGTGCCTTCACCTGTTACTGGTGTGTGTATTCAGGATTTTTTGGGCATTCTAAGTCATTCTCTTTTTTTAAGAATAATTTTAACTCCGTTCTCTTAGGTTTTAATATTGGATTTCTTTTTATAATATTTTGATATATCCTTTTTCTACTTTATGTTAGAAGCAAAAGCTGATTTTTGTTGTTTCCCTTCTTCTAACAGGTGTTAAAGTCATTGAAACTCAAGAGAAATCATTAGTTATTGAGCCAGGGATCAGATGGGCTAGTAATTGCAACATAACTGTGACTCTGAAGTTGTTATCATTCAAAGTAACAGTGCAGGTAGATCCCCAAATTGTATCATGTTCTTAATGGTATACTTTGTTTAAGATGCATTTAGATAGATGTCCATCTCTTTTTTTCCTCCCCCTTTTCTTTTCCTCTCCTTTAGGTGTTGGATCTACAAATATCTTTGGCACCACGTGTTACTCTGAAGCCTTTAGTGCCAAGCTTTCCATGCTTTGCAAATTTGACTGTCTGCCTAATGGAAAAGGTGACCAAAAATCACATCCTTCTCAGTTTTTAGGATTTCCTGAATAGTTTTACAAAATTTGCATTCATTAATTTTTTTTTCTGTTTATTATTTCAGCCAAATGTTGATTTCGGGCTTAAATTATTTGGTGGAGATTTCATGGCCATCCCTATCTTATATCAATTTGTTCAGGTATTAAATTTTATCTAGTAATTTTATCATCACTATTATATTACATTAGATCTTGAATGCAGTGATTGGTTATGTAATTTAGAATTGATTTATTTAGCACAAAGATCCTTAATTTCTAATAAGCGACTTCTATTCCTTATCCTAGGATATAGGTTGACTAAAAGTCTTCTGTTTTGGATGCTCTTTGTCAAGGATCCAGGAGTGACAAATATTTTATTATTAAGAACTCAACTTTCTTACCATGCCATGCATATGAGAATCACAAGATTTTGTATGTATCTATGATTTACGATATGGAGACTGACATGAAGGTGCTGATTGTCCAAACGAGAAGTGGAGATTGGGCTTTTGACTACCATCTTGATTTCCTCAGATGCATCTCAATACCTATTGGTCGTGTGTGTGTGTGTGTGTGTGAGAGAGAGAGAGAGAGAGAGAGAGAGAGAGAGTACATAGGTTATGTCATGAGGTAATATCATCGGTCTAGTGTTAGGATGAGATCAAGTGATCCCAGCCAGTATCTGATGGGGACATCTAGTAGGATTTATTTGATTTAGTTGTTAGCTTATCTTATCTTATTGTAATTTGTTTTAGTTGTTATTATTGTTGGTTGGTATCAGTGTTTTAAATATCCCCGATATAACCCCGATATTGCTCCGATATTGCGTTTACGGCACCTAGCCGCAATAATTGGCACATCCAAACCGATATAGCGATTTTCAACCAAAATTGCCGATAAATCGGCGTGGACCAGATATATCGGCCGCAATTTCGCCGATTTTGGACCCGATATAGCGTTTTACACTCAATTTGTATGTTAGATATTTGGGCAATTCGAGCGATGTGACAATGTGACATTTGTGAAGATTCTACACTTGAATAGTGATTATGCATTTATAAGCTTAATGCAAGTTATCGAGTCAAGTATATGTTAAACATATAAGTATGATGTTTTATGTAGCTTTATATAATTTATGAATATATTGTCTTATTGAGATGCAATTTAAGACAAGAAGATATGTATATTTACAGTCTAATTTTGACATCCGATTTTTGAAAATATCCCCGATATGTCCCCGATATATCCCCATCCCCGATAAATTTTTCCGGCCGATGTAGCCGCTGTGGCCGCCATTTAGAACACTGGTTGGTATTATCTCACATCGGTTGTGGTGGGAGTTATTTTTTTTGTAGGCCTATATAAGGCTGAGATTACTATTGTTTTCTTCAGTTAATGATTGATAATGAAAATTGCTGTTTGAGCATTTTGAGCAGCCTGTGTGCTTCGGGTGAGAAACCCTAGGGAGAGATTCCCAAACCCTATCTTGGGAGACAAACCCTAGGTTGAGATTTCCTAGAGTTCGTCCCCCATCATTTTGGTATCAGAGCTAAATCCTGATCTTTTTCACTTCTTCCACAAAATCCTAGCTTCCACAAAAACTTTTTTTTTCCTCCACCAAAACTTTCACAAATTCCCAAAACCCTAGTTCTTAAAAAAAAAAAAAACCTAGATCTGGAAAAAAAAAAAGAGAGAAATTTTTTGGGATTACAATAATAGGGTGGTTACTGTTCACGTGAACAGTAACCCGATTACTGTTCACGTGAACAGTAAACCGCCGATTACTGTTCATGTGAACAGTAAAGCCACGATTACTGTTCACATGAACAGTAATCCTTCAGTTCCTATAAATCCCCCACACAAAAAAACCCAAAGCTCGCCCGTTCGGAGTCCGTTTTGAGCTCTGTTTGAAGCATTGGGTTCGTGACAGAGCCCCGGAACTACTAGATAGATTTTCGCAGCGTTCAAGCAGCAGAGACGACCTCCACAATCCCTATTTGGTGCTGCTATAAGTCCTGCAACAGTCCGATTTGGGTCCAGTTCGAGCCTTTGAGATTCTTAGGTAATTTTTGAGCTTATGCACTGAAATTTTCCTTATGAGATTTTATTTTTGTGGTCAATATATTCATACTAATGGTGATCCAAAGGAAGTTGAATGGAAAATGTATGCGGCTGTCCCTACTTTTCGTGGTTTTTATGACCGTTACGGTTATGAAGACTGGGAGAGCAATCTTGAAACTTTCTTCAATTATTTTTCTCTGACATCTGAGCAAAAGTGTCTCTATGCCCGAATGAAGTTGGTGGGAGAGCCATATTATTGGGTAGAGAACAATCATAAGTTATGTCGATATTGGTTTCTCTTGCAAGACTTTCTTCGCGCTCGTTATGCTCCACCCATTTCTTCATCTGAGTCAGACTATAAAGAGCCCAATGTTGAGCAAGAGCCCGAGAGCCGGTCAATCACAGATCTCTGCACTAAGATTCGGGTGACCCTAGAAAAATTTGCAGCAAGTCAGGCTGCAAAGAGGGACACAGATCCAGAGCCTTCAGCCCTTGTCGAGCCTGACGTTCTCGTGGAGCCAGGATCAGAAGTTATTGCTGAGTTGGAGCACGAGCCAGAACAAGATAATGCAGCTAAGATAGGGTCAGAGCCAGTAGTTGTTGATGAACCCGAGCCAGAGCCAAAGATAGAAGAGCCTTTTCCTCTTGTAAAGAACTCGGTAGATCTATCAACGGAGCTTGCCATGGAGCTAATGACATCCACACCAACTATGAGGGTGTCAGTGTCCCAAAGATCACTTAACTTGTACGATCCTTTGCAAATCTTCTTACAGGAGACAGAGTCACAGGAGGTCAGACTATTCATGGTGCGAAGTACAGTTGATTCAGTTCTCATCCTGGAGGATGCATCTCTTTCTGTTACCTGTGCATTGCTTGAGTTGTCATCCTGTATAACAGATCTGTCACAGAAGCCAGTCCCACCCACACCACCTTGGTTCAGCCTTGATGCATATATGTTGGGTTCACGGCCACCACCATGGCCCGATTGAGAGTTGAGATTTGCATTCGACAGGGTCGAGTTTTCCCCAACCCCGGGGGAATGATGGGGACATCTAGTAGGATTTATTTGATTTAGTTGTTAGCTTATCTTATCTTATTGTAGTTTGTTTTAGTTGTTATTATTGTTGGTTGGTATTATCCCACATCGGTTGTGGTGGGAGTTATTTTTTTTGTAGGCCTATATAAGGCTGAGATTACTATTGTTTTCTTCAGTTAATGATTGATAATGAAAATTGCTGTTTGAGCATTTTGAGCAGCCTGTGTGCTTCGGGTGAGAAACCCTAGGGAGAGATTCCCAAACCCTATCTTGGGAGAAAAACCCTAGGTTGAGATTTCCTAGAGTTCGTCCCCCATCAGTATCGTTTCATAAAGTTGTTGAAATGATTACCAAGGGAAAAGCAGAGAAAATACATATAAAGAAGGCCCAAAGTGGGCCTCCAAGAGACAAGCCTAATAAACTACAATTTTGAAGTTTAATCCCCAGAGCACAACAAAACATTATTTAACAAACAAGATTTATAACATCCAAAAAGAAAGAATGAACAGGAAAGTCAGGGCTTGCCTCCCACATTATCTCTGCTTACTCTCCTGGCCTTGGTTTTCCAGAGAGCAACCAAATCTTCAAGCAGAATGCACAGAAGAGGATTTAGCATGAAATTTCCATCATTCCTTTCACGCCAAAATTTCCAAAAGAGACCACAAAAAAAAACTCCCACTTTTGCATAGCTGCTTAGCTGACTCGGGCACTTTCTTCTTTCTCCAAGAGGACCAAAGATTCTGCAGAGAAGATGGTCATGATGCTAAAAGCTAGCAGTTTAGGACCTAAGATTTTTCGGGTAAAGCGACAGTCAATAAATAAGTGATGTGCAGTCTGCCATTTGCTACTACATAAAGTGCACAAGGTCTCTTTGCCACATTTTTCTTTCTGAGCAGGTCCTTAGTTAGAAAGCTCTTCCTAGTGAGTAATGACCAACTACATGTGAATCTTCACTTGGGAGGCACCTTACATTTCCAAATGAGATTGGCATTAGGACATACAGTTCCCAAAAACTAGGAATCTATAAAGAGATACAACAGGGGAAATGCCATCGCCATTCCATCTCCAAATCCTCTTATCTCTATTCGTGGATAATATAAAATTAATGGATGGTATTGAAGAGTAGACAAAGTTCCTGTATAGATCATCAGTAATCAAAATTCTAAATCTTGGATTTCAAATAAACAGTCCATTTCTCCAATTCCCTTGGGAAGCAACCTAGGCTTCTTTGCCCGAGAGGATGTCATGAGGTAATCTTACTTTATGGTGACGATATAACCTAGATGTATTTTAACACTATATATATATATATATATATATATATATATATATATATATATATATATATATATATATATATATATATATATATATATATATATATATATGAGAAAAATGTATATCAGCCTGCAGCTGAGAGAACTCTCTCAGCTTGCGGTGACGTGGCTAAATTTTGTCACCCCACTAACTTGCGGCCCGCTTATGGGAAGAAGTTAAATTACTAAATACCCCTTATGAAAAGCTACTCTTTCGGTAACTTTTCGTTATTGTTTATTATTATTTGCCCAAAAGGCAATTTTTGGAGCGAACGTTGTCAGACTTAGCTTATTGTTTATAAATTACTTTTCCCCTTATTTCCTTACCTCTATTTGTCAGTTTTAGGTTCTCTAATTCAGCCTGCGATTAACTTTTTTCAGAAAATATAAACTCTTTCCGAGCAATTTTTTCTCCAAAATATTTAATGTCGACGTCTGAGCAGTCTACTGGCGATCTAAATATGGAAGATATTGCATCTGGTTCTACTTTCTCTCAGAATATTGAAAATCTTGAAGGGTTTACATCTTTGCATGCCGATGAACAGGTTTTAATTGTTTCAATTTTTTAAAAACAATTTCTTAAATATTGAATTTTTCTCTTTAGTCTATGTGGTACTGCGACGTATAATAGATGTTTTAAAGTTCAGAAATGCGACCGTATTAATATTTGGTTGCAATCTTATTTGAAAATAATCTCCGGCTGTGAAATCTTTTTTTTTTGGTATGCTTCTTAGGTCGCAGTCTTTAGTAAGGAGTAATATAGATTTCTTCACATACGTATAACTGCGACTTAGGTCGCAGTCTTTAATAAGGAGTAATATAGATTTCATCTTGTATTTAAAATTTTTTTTTACTGCGACTTAGGTCGCTGTCTTTAGTAAGAAATATAGATTTCTTCTCATACGGATAACTGCGACTTAGGTTGCAGTCTTTAGTAAGAAGTAATATAGATTTCATCTCTTTTGCGACCTTGGTCGCAGTTATGTAACTTATATTTTAGACTACAGTGATATCTAAAAAATATTTATATATCTGTAATTCGTGTAATTGCTTTTTGTAGGATATGAATGCACATAGAGAAATGTCTGGAAGCTCAGATAAGTTTATAGGGAAACAGTTCCTGTCGGATATGGAAGCATACAATTTCTACAATTCTGCCCCAATGATAGGTAGACCAAAAGTTAGGGCAACATCCTCCACTGTTAACTCAATCTGTTTGCCCCCAATTCTAAAGGTCCTTGTATCCCTATCATACTGGTCTAAAATACGCAGTACAGCAACGTTTGATTTTAGACCCTTTTCAGCCCCAAATTCTTCATTGTAGAACGCCATGAAGATTGGGCCAAATGGGGTATTCTTGATCGCCTCTACGAAATCTGCCTGAATGTACTTTTTAAATTTCTTCATGAACTCGCACATAGGTTTTAGGCTTGATCTCAGAGGACGAACCTTCTTTATCTGTTGTTTTTTACCTACGTACGAAGAAAAATTAAACAGTTTAGTCCAACGATTATTTAAAAATTATAAGGGAGTAAAAAGCATATTTGTTTATAATAACTTGCACCCGGGACGACACTGCGACCAAGGTCGCATAAGACTACAGTGCAATCAGAAACAACTGCGACCCGGGTCGACACTGCGACTAAGGTCGCATAAGACTACAGTGCAATCAGAAACAACTGCGACCCGGTTCGACACTGCGACCAAGATCGCATAAGACTACAGTGCAATCAGAAACAACTGCGACCCAAGACTACACTGCGACCAAGGTCGCATAGGATTACAGTGCAATCAGAAACAACTGCGACCCAAGTCGACACTGCGACCAAGGTCGCATAAGACTACAGTGCAATTAGAAACAACTGCGACCCAAGTATGATAAAACAAATGATGTTACATACACTGCGACCTTAGTCGCAACAGACTACAACTCATATTGAAATAACTGCGAGCCCATGTCGTTAGTATGTAAGAAAAAAAAAGTAAGTTTCATATACTGAGACGAACGTCGCATTCGTCTACAAGGAAAGGTCCAAAAAAAAAATCCAAAGTCGCACAAATCTGAAAATATAATTTTATCAACTGCGACCGACGTCACATGCAGTGTATGCACATCAGTTTTTCGAAAATACTGCGACATAGTAAAAATAGAGGGAAATAAAAAAACTTGAAAAAAATAGGACCTTTATCGTCGTGTTACAAAATTTATAAATTTAAAAATGTATTCGTCATCTAAAGTTTCAAAATCTCTTTCTTAATTGCGACCATGGTCCCAAGATTTAAAAAAAAATAAAAAAACTTAAACGGAAATAAATCTGGAAAAAATTTGAAACTATTAAAATACACAAACCCTAAAATTTTTTGAAAATATCATTTTTGTAGTACCTTTTTCGACGGATGATTTCTTAGGCGCCATCAGTTGCAAATATATTTTTTAAAAAACGGATCAAATTTCTGAAACAAAAGAACTAATTTGATCAGAATGATCGGGTGAAATTTTAGAGCTGTAAATTTTTTTGAAAGGCAATTTTTTTTACATAAGGTAAAAAGTTGTGAGGGAGGGTATTTTCGGAAAATACAATGTTGAGGTGACTGACATTAAATTGGGCGGGATTTTTCAGCTTTTTGTCCGCCAAAATTTAAGACAGATATGTGGCGGTGATGTTGCCACGTCCGCCGGCTGAGAGAACTCTCTCAGCCTGCCGGCTGAGGTACAGTAACCCCTATATATATATATATATATATATATATATATATATATATATATATATATATATATATAGAGAGAGAGAGAGAGAGCCTTATGTCCTTCTAAAAGGATTTGAGGCCCAATTCTTCCCACTCAAATACCAACATCCGACATTCGAATACAAGATCCACTCTGTTGAAGTTGATCTATATTATATCAAATATCTATAAACCAAAAATTAAGTGTTTTGAATACTTTTTGCTCATGCATCGAATAAGAGAAATACAGACGTCCTAAATAGTGAGTTGGTTAGTTTAACGATGTAGAACATTTGAAACCTAATAAAAATTGGTTTGTAGGGATTTTAAAATGTTTAGATAATAATCAAATGGCCAGATCGAGAATTTGTATGTCTAAAGACATAGATCTAAACAACTCACTACTTTCGGCCTTTCATTTTGTGCCGCTTGATTGATGGACAAAAAGTATTCAAAATATTTAAATTTTGATTTATAGATACTTGAAATAATATAGATCAACTTCAATGGAGTGGATCTTGTATTCGAATGTCAGAGGGTTGTGTTTGAGTTGAAAGGATTCCGGCTCAAATCCTTTTGAAAGGACACAAGTCTATCTTTATATATATATATGTATATGTAGAGAGAGAGAGACTTGTGTCATGCCGGAAGGATTCGAGGCCAAATCCTTCCCACTCAAATACAACCCTATGACATCCGAATGCAAGATCCATTCCACTTTGATCTACATTGTTTCAAGTAATTAAAATAAAAAATCATGTATTTTAAATACTTTTTGCCCATCCATCAAGTAGGCGCAAAAAAGATGGCCAAAAATAATATATTGCTTGGATCTATGTTTTTAGACAAATAAATTCTCGATGTGACCATTTCATCATGATCTAAACATTTAAAAACCCTCACACACCAAATTTTGTTAGATTTCAAAAATGTTCTACACCATTAAACTAACCAACTCACTATTTCGGCCGTCCATTTTGCATCAACTTGATGGATGGCCAAAAAGTATTCAAAATACATGATTTTTATTTTTAGTTGCTTGCAATTATTTTTTAGTTGCTTGCAATAATGTAGATCAACTTCAACGAAGTGATCTTGCGTTCAGATGTCGAAGGGTTGTATTTGAGTAGGAAGGATTTGGCCTCGAATCCTTCCGAAATGATACAAGTCTCTCTCTCTCTCTCTCTCTCTCTCTCTCTCTCTCTCTCTCTCTCTCTCTACATAACACAGAGAGAGAGACACACACACACACACATATTTAATATATAACTAACCTAGATGTATTCTTATGCATATATTTTGGGCAATGGAGGCCTCTTGCCCAAGCTCCAACCCTTTTTCTCCTTAGCTATTAACTCTAAACAAGACACTTAGCATAGGAGAAGAAAATGATAAAAGGCAAGAACAAATACAGGCTCAAGTAGATACAGGTTCTTAAGAGAGCTGCGGACAACATGGGCCTTGACTCCCTAAATCATGCATCAGTATACCAATGCACGAGGCACTGTTACCATGCTTAAGAGCTTGAGGGAAGTTTTCCCTTCTCCACCACTGGTATTTGTACTCCAAGAAAGGAGGGAGGGGGACACAAGACCGTGAAACTCGAACTGCTGGGCCTCTTCTTAACATTGCTTGCTGTTGCCAACTGTTGGGTGTCTCATTTGGTGGACCCATTCAAATTCCTCTTAACAGATATGATATTCAGCTATTGTATCAATATCACACAACTTAGCTCTAACTTAACAGTCACCTCATCGGCCAATTCACTGTTGGGATGTTTTCAGCAGTTGATATTATAATCCCAACACACTTGATTGGATCTGACAATTCTCTAAACGATGACAGCTCACATCA
Source organism: Agave tequilana (assembly GCA_038442645.1). Lineage (NCBI taxonomy): Eukaryota > Viridiplantae > Streptophyta > Magnoliopsida > Asparagales > Asparagaceae > Agave > Agave tequilana. The sequence goes on from JAVJIF010005125.1 coordinate 142,069, forward strand.
TGAATCCAATTAGGCGATGGTGATTGCAAACTGTTGGATCCAACTCCAATAACCGTTCCTTGCTTCAATCAGCAGAATCCGCATATCCACTGTTCCAAGAAGGCCAAACCACAAGGATTGCTGCTGCTGCTGTTACTTCTACCACTATTATCATTTGTCCCATTCATCCAGGGAGTTTTGTCCCAACTTTTCCGAAGACAGAACTCGTTTATCAATTTAAGTATTCATAGTTGAGTCACAAAGACATAATATAATTGCAACCATGCTAGCATTTTCTATTTTGTAAGAAAAGATTTGAACTGATTGTTTCTGCGATTATGTCACTTACAGCATGCTACTGACACAAAATATCTAAAATTATGTCATTGGGCTTTATAACTAACTGCTTGCTTGTGATACTTGTAGGATACAGTTGCTGCAGAAATTGCAAATCTTTATCACTGGCCAAAAGGTCTGGAAATACCAATTCTAGATAATGCTAGGTAAACCAATCACTGCGTTTTCTTCTATCAATTTATGGTTGTATTTGTTCTATGCACTGAATGGGGCAACAGAAAAGTTACTCCACCGCAATTGGTGATAGAGGTCATGGATTTGTGTCTTGAAGCAACCTCTCCACAATTTTGGGTAAGCTGTGTATGTCTGACCTCCCCAGATACTGCAATGGTGTCGGGTCCACATGTGGCAGGCTGCCATTTTTTTCCTTCTTGTTTCACTCTCCCCCAGACTACTATGTCGGATCGTGTTCTATATTTATTTGGATTTGCAATTCCAATTTGTGTAACACCCCGAGAGAGGAATTTCCAGATGTTCACCCAACCTATAGGAAGCTGTAGTGTTTTCCCATGGTTCCCCCTCAATACTGCTAGCTAATTAAAATTCTTGAGTTCATCAGAATTAAAATAAACCAAAGACCCTTCTAGCTCACATTTTGTTTGGGACTGTTAGCTTTAGGTGTGACATATCTCAAATAATGAAGGCTGAACTTCGAAGTTACCTTTGGTTCACAAAACCGAACCTCAATCTCCAATCTATCTAATAGAAAATAACATTGTTAAGCGTGCTTGGACCATAATATTACCAGGATGGATAACCCTTGGGCAAGTCCTTAATCAGGGAGTGACAGTTTGGGCTATACAACTTGGTTTAAACTGATACCTTGGGACCTGGTTAATTAAAAAGTGATTGTATTGTTTGAAGTGGACTGAGGTGCTGACTGACTAAAAGAACATGTATCACAGTTATTATTTCTTGAATTCTTAATATGGTCATTTGAAGTCTTGAATTGTTATCTTTGCAGCGAAGCCACAAAGAAGCCTGTGGGCATATTACACGTGAAGGTTGTGCGCGCGTTTAATCTCCTGAAAATGGATTTTCTTGGTAAATCTGACCCATATGTTAAACTCAGTTTGAGTGGGGACGGACTTCCTTCAAAGAAAACTTCAATAAAAATGAGTAATCTGAATCCTGAATGGAATGAGCAATTCAAGCTTATCGTGAAGGACCCTGCAACACAAGTTCTTCAGCTGCATGTCTTTGACTGGGAAAAGGTTTAGCTCCCTGTATGCGTCTTTTCTTCTTTTGGCAACCTTTACCTTCCTTGTCAAGGTTAAAACATCTAAATAATAATTCATTGTGAAATATCTGAAAACTATGCTATAATTCCAATTTGCATTTCCATATTCCCGTAGTTGCATATAGTGATAAATAATTTTTATTCATTTACATGTTAACTTTATAACATTGAATGAATAAGGTGGTGAACTCCCATCCTCTCCCTGGACAGGAGAGAGAATTTTTTGTCACTTTCATAATAAAGTTGCATTTTGATATATAAACACATCTCAAACCTTTTATTTTTTTTCTTTTCCCAAGAAAGATACTTTTTCCGAATTACTTGAGATGCACACTATTGAATTTGCAAAATGAACTGATAATTCCTACCTAAAGTAAAATTTTCGAATACTTCCTATCACAATATCATTTTTTAACTGTCAATTCAGAAAATTAACTGAAATCTTCCTAGAATTTTGAAATTAAAATTATTGATATTTAAATGAAATAAAATAACAGATAAACATTATTCTGAATGCAGATACACCCAGAAGCAGCATATATAATGACACCTTTGCTACATTATTCTAAAAGTCTCCTTTTCTTTTGTGTGTTTATGCAGGTAAAAATGCATGATAAGTTGGGCATGCAAGTAGTTCCACTTAGTCTGCTCACTCCTTATGAGACAAAGGAATTCACTCTTGACCTTCTCAAGAACTTGAACCCCAATGATCCGCATAATAAAAGGAACAGGGGAAAGATTGTGGTGGAGTTGACATTTAATCCTTTTAAGGAAGAAAGTGGGAAGTTCAATGTAATTTTAGATGAAGAGGGTAAGCAAAGCATCATTAGAAGGTCACCCGAAGAAACATCATCCTCTGGTGGTGTTCTTTCTTTAACAGTCGAAAGTGCAGAAGATGTTGAAGGGAAGCATCACTGCAATCCTTATGCAATGATCCTTTTCAAAGGAGAGCATAAGAACACTAAGGTGCGTTCAGATTACTGGAAGACGTTATCGAAGAATTTATATATATATTTTTAGTTTACTCCTTGAATAGTTATTACACCACTTACTGTTTACAACAAAAAATGTTTGTTATTTAAATGGTGTTTTCTCTCCGTTTTCTTTTTGAAGGAACTTTGTCGTCTCCTATAGTCCTTAGATATGTTGATCTTACCTAATATGTTTAAAAATCAAAGCTCAAGCTTAGCATTTTAAGTTGAAGATAATTCATGTGCTACTTGATTATTCTGTTAGTGCTTCCTCTCTCACAATGGAATTTTGATTCCAGACGATCAGGAAAACCAGGGATCCGAGATGGAATGAAGCGTTTCAGTTTGTGTTGGAGGAGGCCCCGATAAATGAGAAGATTCACATTAAGGTGATGAGCAAGAGAAAGGGTATCAACTTCTATCCCAAGGTTTGTTAAACAAAAAGTTTTGCACCCTCAACTTACTTCTAGCCAAGTCTTATGCCAAGTTAACATCCTTCTCAATCTATTACCTTTCTATATGTGTCACAGGAATCTTTAGGGCATGTGGACATCAACCTCACTGACGTTGTAAATAACGGACGCATTAACGAGACATATCATCTTATTAACTCGAAGAATGGAGTAATACATGTCGAGATCAGATGGAGCACAGTCTGAGAGTTTGGGTTTAGTGTGTGATGTATTACATCAGCTGTAAAGAACTCTTTTCCTCGACGAGTAAAAACATATCTTTTTTTATGAAACATGAGGTTAGTACCGGCACATGATTGGATACCATATTCGATGGACGTTCCATATTCTGTACAAAAATGCAGTTTGTGTAGAATGAATTGTGCTGTACACAACCTTTGAAATAAAATTTCCATTCATGGTGTCATCAGCATCTCTGACATTTTGCACTTGGCCTACATGTTAACCAAAGTGATCTGTTTTTTTTTTTTTTTTTTTTTTTTTTTTTTTTTTTTTAATGACGATAACACTGGAATCGAAAGCTTCTTGAAGGCATGATTCCCTGTAGGTTGATCTGTTGTTGCATCATTACTCCTGCATTGTGCTTCCTCATCAATTGCTCTCTCTCTATATGGTGAAAATTATTGTTGTCCCTTCTCCTTTGGATTAAAGTTACAGAAAAATGATATCCTTTTGCATGTTGCTCCTTTGTACAACCAACAAAGTTTAGTTGCTTTATTGCTATAATATTGTAATCTTAACAAATATCATCTTGTACAACCAACAAAGTTTAGTTGCTTTTTTGCTATAATATTGTAATCTTTACTAATATCATCTTGTAATAGAGATCTTGCTGCAGTCATTTAAAAACTTCAGTTTCACTGTAACTAATAATCTGTTCTGGTGTCATTTAGAACTTTGGTGCCACGGCAAACCTCTCTAGATACCCCCTTTCTCAGACGAGACTTCGTTCCTCGGCAGACCTCTTGATTTCACTTAGACAACATTCTTTTCGGGGCGTTCTGAATCGAGTCGCTTTGAGAGCGAGAAATGCAACCACTTTTACAGTACGGTCTTAATATATTCTTCTGTAACCTTCACGTTAAAAATTGTGGAAGGTTGCAACGTCGCTCAAAATAAAGATTACTACTTGTCTAGCCGCTTGGGATAGGCTTCCTACATGCCAACTTTTATATCGTGGCCACATTCCACCTCCAATCCGATGTCCTTTTTGTGACCTTCATCCAGAGTCCACTTCTCATCCCCTTTTAACATGCAGTTTTGCCCATATGGTATGGGTATTTTTTTAGCTGGTTTTAACCGTCTATGCTAGCCGATGTTCATTCATTACATGTGGAAACGCTGGAGAACTTTTAAATTCCTAGAGCTGCTAGCGAGACTTGGGATATCTGTGTTCAAACTGATGTCTGCTCCCTTTGGACGGAACGTAACTTGAGAATCTTTCATCAGAAATGATACTCTGCGAAAGATATAACCCGAAGGGTGCTGTCCTACTCTAATCTCTGAAAGAATTTTCTTATGCAACTCTGAGGGTTTTCTTGTATTTTTTTTTTTTCTTTTATTGCTTCTTTGCTCTTTGTTTTCTTTCCTCACCTGCTTCGTGAGGAACTTCCTTGTCTTGTTTTGTACTTATTTCTTCTTTTTATTAATAAAATTTAACTGGACCTGAGTCTCGTTTTCTTCTTTTTTAAAAAAAAAAAAGAACTTTGGTACCGTGCTGACTGGTTTTTTTTTTTTTTTTAATTGTTGATTGGTTTTTGAAAGCAACACATTTGAAAAGAGCATGCAACTAGAATTAACTGCGAGAAGCAAATGCTACCTGCCAAATTTAATTTGAGTTGTTCATTTTTTTTTTTCCTCTTTCCCTTTGTTATTTTCAAAAGGGTGCTGAGAAATTTCAGTTGTTTAGACTTTTAGATGCCCACCAATTGGAATCACAAGAAGCCAAGATTTTGCATGCAATTTTGAGGATTTTTACCCAACTGCTTTAACTCTGAAAAGTGCCCTTCCTTCTTATTTGTGACTACTAGAAGCCAACTCCAATAGAGCCTACTTGTTTGTGGGCAAGGAGCTGAGTCATAGTCATCCTTTTGTCAACCAAAACCCTACAAAGCCAAACACAATTGATTTTGTCTTTTGAATGGTTCTCTCTAGAACTCCAAACGCCATAGACTTCAACCATTGTGCCTCTTCTCCCTTGTCAATTATTGGCAAATTTGACTGGTATGAGGTTGTGCAACTCCCACCAACACTTGCATGAGCATATCACATGATGATGACTAAAATTCGGTATATTTTGTATTCTAGTGATGTAAGTATTTTAATAAATGTTTGAAAAAAAGTCAAAAAAAATGTCCTTTTTTTATTTTTATTTTCTTATTTCTATGTTGAAGTTCTTTTTCTTTTTCTTTTTTGAATAAAGATTGTAACCATGTTAGTGTTTTAAGTGCAACATATTCATTGGAGAAGAATTCAAGTTTAGGTGGAGGTGTTACAAACTTCAGAGATCAAGCACGGACATGTATAGGCTTGTGCATGTTATAAGTCGAGTTATAAGTCTTATTAGTCGACTTTTATTTAAGCCTAGTCGACTTATACTTCGATATGGTCGACTAGTGTTTGCAATGGAGTGTTAGGTTCTCGGGTTTTTATCAGAGTGATCGACTGATAATCTCTTATAATCGACTAGTGCACATTATTAATCGACATATAGTCGACTAATCGGGTGATAGTTTTCTTTTCTGCTTCTGTTTCCAGTGTGAGTTGAATTCTTGTTTCCTTTCTCTAGGAGCAGTGCTAATTGTATTATTGAAGTTTGAGTTAGATTAGGATCATCCTAGGTGCCTATATAAACCCCTTGAGGTGGCCTTCGAAAACAAGTCAAGGAAAATAAAGAATTTAAGAGATTTCACCATTGAGAGTTGTGAGAGAGATATTCTTATAAGACTTGTATTTTTTCTTTGTTTTTAATAAAATTTCTCCCCTCCTCCCTGTAGACGTAGGCACTCTTGTCGAACCACGTTAAATCCGGTGTTCTTTGGTTGTATGGTGATTTGTCTTGATTGCTTCCTAGTGGTAGATCTATGCTTTCGTTTTCGCTGTTGAGTCTTCAACTCAGTTTTTCTCTCTTGTTGTATTGACGTTGATCACAACAATTGGTATCAGAGCTATGGCTAGCAAGACGACCGCAATAAGCAAGTTCGAGGTGGAGAAATTTGACGAAAATTTCACTTCTTATTGTGGAAGATGCGAGTAACGTCGTTGCTCGTGAAGAAAGGCATATACAAGGCCCAGCTTTGTATTCAAAAGAAGCCATCAAAGTGGAGAATAATGAGTGGAATGACATCAATTTTCATGCAAAAGGCGAAGGTTATACTATGCCTATCAGACAAGGACTTCTATAACGTCATGAATGAGGAGACAACTGCTGGTCTTTGGTGTAGGCTGGAAATCCTTTACATGAAGAAGAGTTTGTCGAAAAGCTCTTCATGAAGAAGCAGTTATACAACCTTCATACAAAGGAAGGTACGCCTATTCTACAACACCTTAATGCTTTTAATAAGATTTTAAGCGACTTGTTGCTCTAGAGGTTAAGATAGAAGAAGAAGACAAAGCTCTTTTGTTACTCTCTTCTTTTTCACCAAGTTATGATTAATTGGTGACTACCATCATGTATTGTAAGGAGACCTTAAAGTTAGAAGATATCAGACAGATGCTCCATAACAACGAGTTGATGAAGAAAACAGATTCTACAGAGGAGCCTTAGGACTGGTTGTCAAGGGCCACAGGGGTAGATCATAGAGTAGGAGACTCAAAAGGGATCCAGAGGTTTCTAACAGTTTTTCTTATTATTTTTGTAAGAAATCAGGGAACATCAACAAAAATTGTATGAAATACAAGGATATACTGAAGAAAAAGACGGTAAGGATTCTAATGGGTCTAGTACCAGTAAAAAGTCAGATCAAACCAGGGTTGTCGAATAAGCAGATGAGAATCCATGTGATATCTTGACAACTCAGTCAGGAAAAAGTAAGTATTCAGATGTTTGATTACCTGACTCGGGGTGCACAGACTACATGTGCCCAAAAAGGGAATAGTTCAATACTTATAAGCCTTATGATGGAGGCTCTGTCCTGATGGGTAACGACGTCGTATGCAAGATAATTGGCATTGGCAACATTCGTATGAGGATATTTGATGGATATGTTCGAACCCTCATAAACGTGCGTCACGTTCCAAGATTTAAGGAAGAATCTTCTCTCGTTAGGAGCTTTGGAAGCTTAAGGGGGCAAGTTTTTAGGTGCAAATTGAAGTATTAAAGTTACCAAGGCTCCATGATGATTCTCAAAAGAGAACGCACAATAAACTTGTACAAAATGGAAGGAAGCATTGTTGTTAGTTCAACAGAGAAGGAGAATACGACAAGGCTTTAGCACATGCGTCTTGGACACATGAGTAAGTGAGGTCTTCAAGTCCTACATAAAAGGGTGCTTTACCATGTATTAAATATTGCAAACTAGATCTTTGTAAATTTTACATTATGGGTAGACACTGTAGAGTAACTTTGTCTACATCACAGCACAAGACAAAGAGTTTGCTAGATCTCATTCACACAGATGTATGGGATCTTCACCAGTAGCTTCCATCAGGGGTGCTAGATACTATGTTACGTTCATAGATGACCTCTCCAGGATAATTTGGGTACTTCTTGAAGCAAAAAGCAGAAGTATTTCAGAAGTTAAAAGAGTGAAAACTATGGTGGAGAATCAAAATTGGCAAAATGTGAAAGTCTTGAGGTCCGACAGTAGATGCGAGTATATCTCCACAGAATTCAAAGCTTACTTGGCAGGTAAAGATATCGAACACCAGTTAAGTATTCTAGGGCAACTAGAATAGAATGGAGTAGCAGAATGCATGAATCAGACACCTACAGAGTGTGCCCGCAGTATCAGATTATAGGCTGACATGTCAGAAAGATTTTGGGTGGAGGTGGTGAATCATGCGAGTTATCTGGTAAACCGGTCATCATCAACAACCATTGATCTTCAAATCCCAGAGGAGATAGGGCGAGGAGAGTCTGTGGATTATTCAAGATTGCTATTTTCTGTTGTCCCGCTTATAGTTTGGTTGATAGTCAGAAAAGAAACAAACTGGAGTTCAAGTTTAAGAAGTGTATCTTCATTGGGTTCACTATAGGAGTTAAGAGTTTCAGACTTTGGGATCCTGAGACAAGGAGCACATTTACTAGCAGAGATGTGGTCTTTGACGAAGAATCAATATTGTAAGAAAGATCAGAAACAGAGGATAAAAGGTAAGGTGGAGCTCCAAACAGTTCAGCAGACACTCATGAAAGAAAGTTGAGTTCTTAGAGAACACTAAAATGCTTGATAGGTCAGATGATGACTCCTCAGATTAGATGGAGACAAACATGAGGCTACTCAAAAGCAACCTAAACCGTTGAGGCGATCAATCAGAGTTATGGTGTCACTAACAAGGTATGACTAGGAAGATGATCATATCTCATTCGCATTAGTAACAGAAGCAGGTGATCCTAGTAGTTACAGGGAGGCGATCGAGGCATATGATCACAAAAATGAATTACAGTCATGGAACATGAGATAGAGTCTTTGTATAGAAATTAAATATGAGAATTAGTAGATCTTCCAAAGGACTCCAAAATAATAGGTTATACATGGATCTTTCGTAAGAAGGACATTGAGCAGTACAAGTTAAGGTTAGTTGCTAAGGAATATGCTCAGAAGGAGGGTTTTGACTATAATGAGATATTCTCTCCTGTAGTCAAGCATACATCTATTCGAATGTTATTAGCGATAATAGCTCGATTTGATCTAGAGTTGGAGCAGATTAAATATTAAAACAATATTTTATACGGTGAACTGAAAGAGAAGATATACTTGAAGCACCTTGAAGGTTATACTCAGAAATCAAGAAAATAATGCATGTCTTCTAAATAAGTCCCTCTATGGACTTAAGCAGTCTCTTAGGCCAGTGGTACAAGCGGTTCGACTCTTTTATGATTAAAGTCAGGATACAGCCGATGTGAGTATGACAGTTATATCTATTTTAAGCAGAATGATGATCTAATATATTTGCTATTATATGTGAATGATATGCTGATTGCTGCGAAAACAAGACACACACTCATAAGATTAAAGCTCAGCTAAAAAAGAAATTCGACATGAAAGATTTGGGAGAATCCAAGAAGATTTTAGGTATGAAAATCACTCGAGACAGAAAATCACTTGAGACAGAGGTTCAGACAAACTTTGGCTATCCCAGGAGAACTACGTTCCAAAGGTATTGGAAAGATTCAACACAGCAGAAGTAAAACCAATCACCTCTCCTTTGGAAAGTCACTTCAAATTATCTTCCAAGCAGTCTCCATATCCACAATCATCGAAAGAGGAGGAGAATATGTCTCGAATACCATATGCTAGTGTGGTAGAATCACTCATGTATGTTATGGTCTGCACTAGGCCTGACTTAGCCTATGCAGTTAGTACAATAAGTCGGTTCATATCAAATCCTAAGTGGGTGCTATGATTTCTATGAGGGACTGAGAGACTAGGCTTGGTATTTCATATATTGAAAATGGAGAAGTCTAGTGTATTACAAGGTTATATTATTGTAGATTACGCAGGAGATCCTGATCAACAAAGATCTACGATGGGCTATGTGTTCACGGTAGCTGAGTGCGTCATTAGTTGGAAGGCAGAGTTGCAAGATACTGTTGCTCTTTCAACGACAGAGGTAGAGTACATAAATGCAGTTGAGTCGTCAAAAGAAGCTTTGTGATTGAGATGATTGGCCGAGACTTTTGGTATATTACAGGATTCAGTTCAAGTTCATTGCGACAGTCAAAGTGCTATTTATCTTACTAAGAATCATAACTATCACAAGACGATGGCACACAATTGATGTAAGGTATCATAAGATACATCAGTAGGTCGTAGATGACAAGGTGATCAACTTAGTGAAGATCATTATAAAGAAGAATTCAATGAACATGATGACGAAGACATTCCCGATGGAGAAGTTCAGAGCATCTCTAAAACTTCATCAAGATTTTTTAAAGATAAGGTGAAGAACAAAATCTTGGGAGAGAGCCATGTGAAGTCACAATAGGTGAGAAAGCACGGTGAATAAAGTGAAGGCCAATTTCTATGAAGGGACTCAATGAACATGATCAAGGTGGAAATTGTTAGTATTTTAAGTGTCTCATATTTATTTGAGTAGAATTCAGATTCAGGTGGAGGTGTCATAAACTTCAGAGATCAAGCACGGGCATATACAAGACTTGTGCATGTTATAAGTCAACTTATAATTTTTATTAGTCGACTTATGTTTAGCCTAGTCGACTTATACTTAGGTATAGTTGACTAATACTTGCAACAGAGAGTTTGGTTCTCAGATTTTTGTTATAGTAGTCGACTGATAATCTCTTATAGTCGACTAGTGCACATTATTGGTTGACTTATGGTCGACTAATATCAGGTCTGGCAGTTTTCTTTTCTAATTCTGTTTCCTGTGTGAGTTGGATTCAAGTTTCATTATTTCTCTGAAGTGGTGCTGATTATATTATTGAAGTTTGAGTTGGATTAGGATCATCCTAGATGCCTATATAAATCCCTTGAGGTGGCTTTTGAAGGCAAGTCAAAGAAAGTAAATAATTCAAGAGATTTTCATCATTGAGATGTTGGCCCAAAGGCCCATCACTCTAGTTTTGATGATGATTAACTCATGTAGTTATAGTACTAATGATCTTGTATTTAATTAGTCTCAGATTTATGATCAAGATCTTAGTTGGTGTTTAGCTTCAACAAAGGATTTAAAGTCAAGCTTTGGAGCTAACACGTTTGATTCAAGAGCCTATGCATCAAGACCACATCAAGTACTCAAGAAGAGCCTAGCTCTTTGGATCAAATTTGGACCAAGTCAACAAGATGTGAAGACTTCAAGTGAAGACCTTCAAGATCAATACTTGAGTATAGGTTTGTTTTATTAAGATTTTATTTTTAGTAAAAATGTAAAGGATAGAATAGTTGATGGATTGCTCAAGTATACTATATATACACACACTCTTGATTTAGATGAGTTTTCATAAAGAATTTTCATTTTAGAAAAGACTTCTCATTTTGACAAAATATCGGTTTGATTTTTAGAGTTTATTATATACATGTGTTTTTAACCAAAACTGTTTTAGTGCTTATTGTCAAAAACATAGATATTTCATCTTTTATGTGTAGTGAATTATATCCATACACACCATGCTTTAAAAGTGTTTAAAATATCTTGTTTTTGCATTTGGAGAAGTTTTGGAAAAACCAATTTGGAAAATTACAGTTTTTGTTTTTAGCCAAAATTTCTAAGTTACAAAAATAGTTCAAAATGTTTGTAACATGTCTTGATTTTACTCAAACATGTTTGTTTATCAAAGTATAATACTGAACCTATTTTTGTAGATTTTTCGTGAATTTATGGGATTTTATTTAAGATAAAAAGTCAACCTTTTAATCCCTAAAAAGATCTGTCCTAGCTTCTGCCGGTCGACCAGACCGATCGATCGAGTTAGGAGTCGGTCGACCGAGTCGGTCAACCGACGTGCACAAACGTACACGCCAGTCTGGCTGGAGGGCCGGTCGACCTATCCGGTCGACCGCCAGAGAGCTTCTGCTCTCTGGAAAGCCCTGGTCGACCGGGCCGGTCGACCGGCAGAGAGCTCTGCTCTCTGTTCCAGGCCGCGGTCGACCGGCCGATCGACCGAGGCTCCAACGGTCAGAAATCGACCAGGCCGGTCGACCGACAGCCATCAGGGCTGCTGATTTGACCCCAACGGCTAGTTTTTGTGAAGCCTATTTAAAGGGGCTTCCTTGCGGTGTTTTGTAGAAGATTTTTGGAGAGCTTTTAAGATAATTTTTCCTACTCTATTAAGAGGTTTTCTCCACTGGTTTGAGAGCAAATATTTCCAATCAAAAGGAAAGTTTATCAAGAGTGTTTTCAAAGTGGTTTCTTGTGTTTTCCTCCACAAATTTCATCCTTGTTTTTCTCACAAACACTTGAGCTATCCATTGATATATTCATTCTATAGGAGTGTTATTGTGAGATTATTTTTAGGTGATCAAAGTGTTGTGATCACCAAAGACTTCTTCTTTGCTTTGAGGAGGTGGACGTGTGTGTTCGCATTGTTTTGGGTTCTAGTGGGAACTCGATATTTGAGGTGCGGCCTCGGCGAGCTAGCGGGCTTGCGGTGTGTTTGTTCTTACGGGAACGAGTGAAGGGATTAGAGAGTCCAAGGAGTTCAGAGCCCTTCACGGGGAATCTTGAGGAATTAGTTCAGAGCCCTTCACGGGGAATCCGGCTACACTCTTGTGTTATACTTGGTGTTTAGTTTAAGAAGTTTTAGTTTGCATTAAATAAGTTTTAATTCCGCATTTATTGACTATTAGATTAGCTAGTCACCTATTCACCCCCTCTAGGTGATTACAATTGGTATCAGAGCCACATGCTCTTGATATGGGTCTAACAATCTTGAGTTAAAGATCCTCATTTTATAGCTAATCACAATATTTGATTCACACACTATGGATTTCATGTCACCTCCCACTTTTGACATTCTTAACATCCAAACTTGGAAGGTTAAGATGTCCTTATTCCTCAAAGCCCTAGGCATTCATGTTTATTTTGCCACTACTAGAGATTCTTATTGTTTAAATGGCAAAAATATTGAGGCTAACGCAAAAGCCCTACATGCTTTAAGATCTACCCTAAATGATGATTATTTATCTAGGGTTGCTAATCTTGACTCGGCTTTTGTAGTTTGGAACACAATACTCTCCCTTAGGGAAGAAGAACAATACTATGCGGGGAGCGACTCGGATGTTGAAAGTGACGCTTCCAACGTGTGCTACATGGTCCAAGGGGATAACCCCCTTGAGGTAAATACCGAATTCGAGATAGAAGAAGATGTTGATATGTCCTATAATGAACTTGAATCATTTTGTCAACAACTCCTAGAAAAATATGAATTGCTTAAAAAGGATAATAAGAAAATGAAAAACAAATTTGATGCTTAAAAAGGATAATAAGTTAAATGAAAAAGATTCTTTACAAGAAAAATTTGAAAATATTTCAAAAGAAAATGAATCTTTGAAAATGAAAATATTTCCTTGCTTTCTAAATTGAATGATATGTGTGAAGGAAATAATGCTTTGAAAAATAAAATTATTTTGGTGAAAAAATAAAAAGAAGTTGCTTTAAATGAAAACAACTCTTTAAAAAGAAAAATTGTTGAAAAAGAAAAAGAAAATGTTTCTAAAAAGAAAAAGAATAATGATTCTCAATCTCACCATGCTTTACATGCCACTATTAATCAAAATGAGATTAAATTTTTGAAAAATAAAATAGATTGTTTGAGCTCAACTTTGAGCAAATGTGCTTTTAACTATTCTAGATTAGAGTCCTTGTTTTTAAAGAAACAAACTCCACATATTAATGCACATCCCCACATCATGCATATGCACATTTTACACGCCATGATCACACTCATACACATATGCATCTTAGAGTGTACAAGTGTACACATTGCGGCCGCAAAGGCCATTTAGCAAGATTTTGTTATGATAGAATAAATTCTTCAAATTTTGCTAATAAAAATATTTGGGTTCCTTATAATGCTAACCCTTATGGACCCAAAAGAAAATGGGTACCAAAATCTCCATCTTGTGTATTTGATGTAGGTGCGGGCTCTCACAAAAGGTGAGAGGATTGGTACCTTGGTGGTGGATGCACATGGACTTGACGGACACACATTTGATGTACCGCTATCAAGGAGGTTTGGTGGGACAATCACCATATTTTGGAGAATTAGAGTGTAGTTCATGTGTTGGTATCTATCTCTAAAACTTTTAGTTTATTTACATGCTTTTATAATTGATGATTTTTATCATGTTCATGTTTTATGCTTCATGTGGTAAATACTTGTTTAAATGTAGTTTTTATTAAAACTTGGAAATATACTTGTACAAGTAGTGAGCGACATTTGATTCATATACGTTTGCACTTCATTGTTCATTTGTACTCACTATATGCACATATATAGCCTAGTTTTGATGATTTCCTCATTTACACTTGTTTTGCCTATTTTCATATTTTTACTTCATGTATATGCATTTCTATTCAAATCTAATAAATATACATGTATACCCCTTGAGTCATTTGCCTTCATGCAATTTATATTATGGACTCTTTTTATGTTTGGGATATGTATGCATATTATTAGTTTTGAATAAAAACATACATATACCTAGAAGTTTATTTTTAAAGATGAGAAATAAATTTTTATGATTTTCATCTTTATATGAAAAATAAATTTTCATGATTTTTATGATTTGTGATAAAATAATATTCATATTTGTTTTGAGCTTCATTGATTATCTTCATGAAAAATACTAATTACATGATTCTTGTACACTTTATTTGTTTATTCATGACTTGCTTTCATGATTATTCTTGAGCCTTATAGATTTCGAGTGTCAAACTTTATGTATTTAGTATGCTTCATGATATACATATGATTTGGTTTCATGTTTTTGAAGGATCTTTAACTAGTTTTTTAAAAATTATTTTAACTAATTATTTATTCTTCATTTGGTAGTGTTTTCACTATAAAAATATTTTCAAACACCTATTTTTGAAAACCCCTACCTACCCCTTAAAGGGAGGACGGATGGGTGAGTATGCCCTGTAAGCTTTATTGAAAAACCTTTATCTTGTGCATGTAAAGGGTGGTAATTATGAGTTATATACTTGATTTACATTGTTACTTTCAATTGGTATTTCAATTGATATTTATTTTGTATATACTCATATTTTGTTTTCTATATATGTATGTTTCATTTCAAATAATATCAATTTCTATTAGTATTCTCTTTTCATGCATATATATGATTTGTTTGTGCTTGATTTTCAAGATATTTACATGTTTAAAGTGAAAATCACCTAGAGGGGGGGGGGGGTGAATAGGTGATAATGCTAATCTAGAAACTAAATGCGGAAGCTAAAACAAATTTTGCAGCACACTTAATACAACCAACAAGTGTAGCCGAATTCCCCGTAAAGGGCTCTGGACTAACTCCTCTTGATTCCCCTAGATATGGGTTGAGGTGCTATATGAAGCTTTTGTCATTAAGTACAAGTGAGGCACACACACAAGCAAGCCAAGCATATAAGGATGATAAGCAATATGAAATATGCAAGGCACAAATGTAAGCAAGTATGAATGATATGGCAATATGAATAATGCTATGCACAACACAAATAAAGAGAGAGGGTTAAGAGACAATGGATCAAACGCAAACACAAAGATATGTTTCGAGGTTCGAGCCCCTAGCTCTACGCCCCCGCCTTCACCGAGAAGGATTTCTAATCCACTAAACAAGTACCGAACTCCTCTCTCAACCTTACAATGCCACCGAGGCAATACAACCACAAATCCACCTCTACCGAAGAGGGATAAGGCCCGTAGCTAACAACCAAACTCCACCTCACAATAGAGGAAGCAAACACAAACCTCAACCTCTACCAAAGAGGGAGCAACCAACAAATGAAGGGTTTACAACAAGTGGTATGTCTCAACCACAAACCTCTCCTTTTTCCCACAAACAAAAGATCTTATAGAATATGATAGAAGATATAGCTCAAGTGGAAAAACTAGGTGTTTGGAAAACAAAACTCAAAAAAATAATCTTGAAAAAACTCTTGATGATAATAGAATTGAAGAACAAACACAAATCTCCCAAAATACTATTTTCTTTGATTTTTTCAAAAACCTAAAACAAATAAGATAAATCTTTTTGGCACAAAACTCTTTTGAAAACTTGTTTAAAACAGTAGAGAATGTCTGGAAATTTTGACTCTAAAAATCTTATGTAAAACCCTAAAGAGATGGGGTATTTATAAGCCCAAAAGAAAACTAGCCGTTAGGCTGATCTGTCAGCCTGACAGGCTGGCGGTCGACCGGCCGGTCGACCGCCAACGGTCATATTTAAGACCGTTGGGCCATCCCGGTCAACCGCCCGGTCGACCGCCCAGATACAGAGAGCACTGCTCTCTGGTCCGGTCGACCGCCCGATCGATCGACCACTGTGCTGCCAGACGTGCACAGCTCTGTGCACGTCGGTCGACCGCACGGTCTACCGGCCCTTGGTGCGATCGACCGAGCGGTCGACCGACCGGGCCTGTCAGCCAGTTCTGGGTCAGAAACTGGGGTAGAAAAACATGTTAAAATATTTCTAATAAATCTTATAAATCTTGTAAAAATTCCCAAAAATAGTTTTAACATTTTGCATTGATATATAAACATGTGATAAAAATTTCAACTCAAATATCAAGCAATTTGAACTATTTCTGTGTCTTATCATTTTTACCAAAAATCAAAACTTGTATTTTGTAAAACTTAGATTTTTCAATAGGAAATCTGATTTTTCCTAAAACTCATGAATATGCATATCAAAATAAGTTTGTCTAAGATATGAAGCGTGTATGTATATCGAACACATCTAATATACATAAAACCATCTAAACTTGTTTTGATCTAAACTATTCATGAAAACCAAAATCCATAAAACATGTGTGTTGTGCACTTGAGCATATCAACTATTCTTATCTTTACACATGGATCTAAAACACACTAACTAAACTATGGATACCTAAGTCTTCTTGACAATCTTCATTTTCAAGTCGACCCGATCCAAAACGCCGTGATCCAACGAGCAAGGCTATGTAAGATCTTGATGCTCGGGCCCTGGAATCACCAAGTGAAAGCTTCCAACCTCCTCTTGTTGAAGCTATCACCAACTAATATCTTGATCAATGATCTGAAACTAAAATTTCAAGATTATTAGTAAACATAACTACATGAGTTAATCATCATCAAAACTAGAGAGGAAGGCCTCCGGCCAACAATCTCCCCCTTTTTGATGATGACAAAACTCATGGAGTTATATATGCATGGATTAAAGTTAAGCTTCAAAGAAGCTCCCCCTTAACTCATGCATAAAACAAATAAACATAAATATGCAATGAATGACAATGCAAAAACAATAAAAGGCTCTAGATACCCAATGAAATGTTCAAAACAAAACATGCTCTCGATACCAATTAAAATTAAACTAAATTAAACTTAATATATGCAAAACATAAATAGCATATATATAAAACTCAAAATCTTTCTCCCCCTTTTTGTCAATCATCAATAAAGGAGTAAAAACAAAACCAAATCAATAAATTTTTCTCCCCCTTTTTGTCTAAAACAAAAAATATCAACATAGGGGTGACAATCAATTAAGATATCAATTGAAAATATGTCAAAGTAGCATCTTGATACCAATTGAAAGTAAACATAGATCAATAAATAAATGGTATATGCTATATACATTCATGAAGAGGAAGATGTGAAGCTTCCCTACATAGATACATTACATAAAGGAGGGATGACAAGCCCTAATTCACATAACGTACACTATGTAATGCATAAGAGGAGATGTGAAGCTCCCCCTACACACGTGTACCACATAAAAAAGAGATGTCAAGCTCCTCAATACAAGATACACTCAACATGAATCTATATGTAGAAGAGATGTTAAGCTCTCCTTGCATATAGGCAATACAAATCAAAACTTTTGTATTTATTTTTAAACAAAATTTTGAGATACCAAATTTTAAAACATTCAAACAAACATCTTGATATCAAAAGAGAGTATTTTCTTTTTAAGTATATGATATCAATTTCAAATTTTTATTTTCTATCATAAAGCAAGGGAGTGGAAATACAAATACCAATTGAAATATGAAAATTGAATTTTCTCCCCCTTTATGAAATACTAACAAAAAACAATGCGTAGGCTCGAAATAAGATACCAATTGAAAATTGAATCAATTGAAACAAAGTTGAAACTCAAACTTTAGCATAAACACGATTTTGTGCTTAAAGATATAGTGATATAATAAGCACAAATAAAACATATATATGTATGAAAAGTTTAATACCAACCGAAATTGATACTATTGGAATTGAAAAACATACATACATACAAACATATATGAGTATATAAGAAGGGTCAAAATTGATACCAATTGAAAGAATCCTATGATACCAATTGAAACAACAATAATATCAAAGTATAACTCATATTACCTATCCTCCCAATCATGTTCAAGGTTAAAATGATTTTTAATATAAAGCATACATGAGCATGATCTCCCATCCAACCACCCTTAGATGGTAGGGGTTTTCAAAAAAAAGATTTGAAAAATAAGCTTTGTTTGAAAAACTCTACCATATGAAGAATACCGTAACTAGTTATATGAAAAATTTGTAAACTAGTACGAAATCCTTCAAGTAAGGAATAAAACAAAATTATTTTTCATGAAACATGAAATTCACATGATAATCAACACTCTAAGTCAATTAAGCATAAATATGACTCATGAAAACAAAACATGAGTAAATAATAAATGTGAGTGTACAAATAAGATGTGAAAATCATAATCATGAAAGATGGACAATAAGCTCAATATTCCTTGAACATGAAAACATGAAAATCATCAAAACTATTTAATCTTCAAGGTATATGTATGTCCTATACAAACTAAAGTATACATACATATCCAAACACAACGAGTCCACAAAGATATATGCATGAAGGCACGTGGCTCAAAAGGATGTATATGTATAACAATAATTTGGATAAAATAGACATATACATGAAGTTAAACATAAACACATGAAAACATGAAAAACTAAATTTCCATTAAAAACAAATTTCATTTCAAGGTATATGCATGATTTGTCAACACAAAAAGTATACATACATATCTCTAAACACAATTGAGTCCATATGTATAGATTTGCATGAAAAGCAAATGACTCAAAGGGTATACATGTATATCTTAAAGTTTGGCAAAATAGACATATACATGAAATGAAAACACATGATCATAAAACAAAAGCAAAATGGGAATACAAGTTTTAAAATGCATGGATCATCAAAACTAGACTATACTAGCACATCTAATGGGTTCAAATAAGCATTCAAGCTCAAACATATATAGATTTATTTGTGACCCACTATATGCACAAGTATAAACCAAGTTTTAATGAAAACTAACATCTAAACATGTAATCAACTCATGAAGCATAAAACAAGATAAAATCATCATAATAAATCTAAACATGATTATTATGTAAATTCACATGTTATTAAACCTATGATAAATATGATAGCTAAACAAAGGTGAGAACACAAAAATATGATCCATATTAAACATGAGTGTCTCAAAAGGCTATACATGTATGTCAAGAATCTAATAAACATAGCATTGACATAATAATCTATAAACAATAAAACATGATATAAACAATAAACATGAAAAGCATGTAAATAAATGGGAGTTAGGAATCGTTACCAAAACCTAGAAGGCAACTCTTCTTGTCTCCAAAATATGGTGGTCCTCTTCACCAAACATCCCTTGAAAGTGATGCATCTAAATATTTTCCATGAAGCTTGGAACGCATCCACTCCAAGGTACTGCTACTCTCACGTCATGCGAGAGCCCACACCTACATAAAAAAAAAATAGGGGTGGTCTTTGGTACCCACAACTTTTTGGGTCCATGGGGGTTAGTACCATTCCTAACCCAAACAAATTTATTTGCTAAATTTGAAACATGTATTCTATCATAACAAAATTTAGCAAGGTGGCCCTTACGTCCACAATGTGTATAAGTGTACACATGAGCATACAAGTGATGATGGTGTCCGTGAGGAGCATGTGTATGCCGTGGAGGGTGTGCATGGATAGATGGAACTTGTTTCTTTCGAAACAAAGTTTCCAAACGTGTATGGTTTGAAACACAATGGCTCAAAGTGGAGCCCAAACAATCTATACTCTTCTTAAGCAAACAAATATCATCATTAATCCTAGAAGAAGAGGTATATGCAATAGGTGAAGTGTGAGATACTACCCTAGCATGGCAAACATGAGAAACAATATCATTTTTCAAAGATTTATTTTTATTTAAACAAATTTCTAATTCTTTGATATAAAATCAATTTCTCTTTTCAAAGAATCATTTTCTTTTAAAACAAGTTCAACTTTTGAAGACAAAACATCATTGTTTTTCATTACATTATCACAATCATTTTTATTTTTCAAAAATTCATTCTCTTTTAGAGCAAGATCTAGTTGAGACCTTAATGAATCCCTTTCATTATAGATCTCCACTTTCTCTTGCAAAACACAATCAATTTTAGAAGACAATTTTTCATTTTCTTTATTTAAAGCAAAAGTCTTCTTTTTCAAAACTTTATATTTTTCTATCAATTTTTCACAAATAATAGAAAGTTCTTCATTCAAAGCATGGGCATCAACAATTCATCACATGAAGAACTAGAATCAAAACTATCTAGTTGAGTTTTCGATTGTACCTCAAGGGAGTCATTCCCTTGGATCATGAAGCATTGTGACTCGGATTCTCCACTAGACTCCTCCTCTAGTTGGATTGGCATTTAAAGCTCGGAGGTGGTAGTGGTTGTCAACTTGTTCCACACTGCAAAGGCGGAATCAAGGTTAGAAACATGCATAAGATATTCTTTAGGTAGCGTGCTTCTAATGGCCTCAAGGGTTTGTGCATTGGCCCCTATATGCTTGCTATCACTAAGGTAGGATTCCTTGGTAATGGCAAGGTGAACCTTATATCCTAGGGTTTGTAAATAGATGGACATCTTAGTCTTCCAAACAATGATGTTGGAAGGATCAAACATAGGTGGGGTCATGAAGTCTATGGGTCCAAACTATATGTGTGCAAACAAACAAATGCAAATGATTGATTAGCAAACAAAGGATCTCACTCCTAGGATGTTAAGCCTAAAGTATCAGGAGCGTAGCTCTGATACCAATTAAAAATCACCTAGGGGGGGTGAATAGGTGATAATGCTAATCTAGAAATTAAATGCGGAAGCTAAAACAAATTTTGCAACACACTTAATACAACCAACAAGTGTAGCCGAATTCCCCGTGAAGGGCTCTGGACTAACTCCTCTTGATTCCCCTAGATATGGGTTGAGGTGCTATATGAAGCTCTTGTGGTTAAGTACAAGTGAGGCACACACACAAGCAAGCCAAGCATATAAGGATGATAAGCAATATGAAATATGCAAGGCACAAATGCAAGCAAGTATGAATGATATGACAATATGAATAATGCTATGCACAACACAAATAAAGAGAGAGGGTTAAGAGACAATAAATCAAACGCAAACACAAAGATATGTTTCGAGGTTCGAGCCCCTAGCTCTACGTCCCCGCCTTCACCGAGAAGGATTTCTAATCCACTAAACGAGTACCGAACTCCTCTCTCAACCTTACAATGCCACCGAGGTAATACAATCACAAATCCACCTCTACCGAAGAGGGATAAGGCCCGTAGCCAACAACCAAACTCCACCTCACAATAGAGGAAGCAAACACAAACCTCAACCTCAACCTCTACCAAAGAGGGAGCAACCAACAAATGAAGGGTTTACAATAAGTGGTATGTCTCAACCACAAACCTCTCCTTTTTCCCACAAACAAAAGATCCTATAGAATAGGATAGAAGATATAGCTCAAGTGGAAAAACTAGGTGTTTGGAAAACAAAACTTAAAGAAATAATCTTGGAAAAACTCTTGATGATAATAGAAATGAAGAACAAACACAAATCTCCCAAAATACTATTTTCTTTGATTTTTTCAAAAACCTAAAACAAATAAGATAAATCTTTTTAGCACAAAACTCTTTTGAAAACTTGTTTAAAACAGTAGAGAATGTCTGAAAATTTTGGCTCTAAAAATCTTATGTAAAACCCTAAAGAGATGGGGTATTTATAAGCCCAAAAGAAAACTAGCCGTTAGGCTGATCTGTCAGCCTGACAGGCTGGCGGTCGAACGGCCGGTCGATCACCAACGGTCATATTTATGACCGTTGGGCAATCCCGGTCGACCGCCCGGTCGACCGCCCAGGTACAGAGAGCATTGCTCTCTGGTCCGGTCGACCGCCTGGTCGACCGGCCCACTGTGCTGCCAGACGTGCACAGCTCTGTGCACGTCGGTCGACCGCACGGTCGACTGGCCCTTGATGCGGTCGACCGAGCGGTCGACCGACCTGGCCTGTCAGCCAGTTCTGGGTCAGAAACTGGGGTAGAAAAATATGTTAAAATATTTCTAATAAATCTTATAAATCTTGTAAAAATCCCCAAAAATAGTTTTAACATTTTGCATTAATATATAAACATGTGATAAAAATTTCAACTCAAATATCAAGCAATTTGAACTATTTTTGTGTCTTATCATTTTTACCAAAAATCAAAACTTGTATTTTGTCAAACTTGGATTTTTCAATAGGAAATCTAATTTTTCTTAAAACTCATGAATAGGCATATCAAAATAAGTTTGTCTAAGATATGAAGCATGTATGTATATCGAACACATCTAATATACATAAAACCATATAAACTTGTTTTGATCTAAACTATTCATGAAAACCAAAATTCATAAAACGTGTGTGTTGTGCACTTGAGCATATCAACTATTCTTATCTTTACACATGGATCTAAAACACACTAAACTAAACTATGGATACCTAAGTCTTCTTGACGATCTTCATCTTCAAGTCGACCCGATCTAAAACGCCGTGATCCAACGAGCAAGGCTATGTAAGATCTTGATGCTCGGGCCCTGGAATCACCAAGTGAAAGCTTCCAACCTCCTCTTATTGAAGCTATCACCAACTAATATCTTGATCAATGATCTAAAACTAAAATCACAAATTATTAGTAAACATAACTACATGAGTTAATCATCATCAAAACTAGAGAGGAAGGCCTCCGGGCCAACATAAAGCACAAAGTATGTTTATGCTAAGTTTAATTCAAATCTTAATTTTTAATTGATTTCTCAATTGGTACCTTTTATATAAGCTTATGCATTATCTTCAATTGGTATTTTTTTTTACAATTGGTATTTTTTTTATCATATTTTACAATAACTTCAGTTGGTACCTATTTATTTCAATTGGTATCCATATTTTTCGTTGGTATCAAATTTCATTGTTATTTGAAAATTTAAATTGGTATCAAAATATAAAATACTTTCCTTCATTGGTATCAAAATTTCAATTGGTAAAATGTTTTGATTTATATTGCCTATATGCAAGGGGAGCTTAACATCTCTTCTACATATAGATTCATGTTGAGTGTATCTTATATTGAGGAGCTTAACAACTCTTCTTTATGCAATACACGTGTGTAGGGGAGCTTCACATCTCCTCTTATGCATTACATATTATGCGTTATGTGAATTAGGGCTTGTCATCCCTTCTTCATGTAATGCATATATGTAGGAAAGTTAACTTAACGTCTTCCACTTCATGAATGTATATCGCATATATCTTTTATTGATTGATTTGAGTTCACCCCTTTGTTGATTTTTTGTTTCTAACAAAGAGGGGGAGAACATTGTTTTGTGTTTACTTTAACCCCTCTATTGATGATTGATAAAAAGGGGGAGAAAGAATTTGAGTTTATATATGTATATTTGTGTTTTGCATATATTGATTTTATGCATCTTGTGTTTTAGAAAATGGGAAGAATGTTTTTAAAAGTTTAAATAAAAAGGGGAGAAAAAGTTTTTGGAAAAAGGATTTTGGCTTTATGTTTTATGTCTCTCTCCTTATTGATGCATGTTTAGTTGTTTAGTTTTATGTGATTTATTGCTATATCTTATTGCTTATTTGTTATGCATAAGTTAAGGGGGAGCTTCTATGAAGTTTTACTTTAATCCATGCATATATAACTCCATGAGTTTTGTCATCATCAAAAGGGGGAGATTGTTGGCCCAAAGGCCCATCACTCTAGTTTTGATGATGATCAACTCGTGTAGTTATAGTACTAATAATCTTGTATTTAATTAGTCTCAGATTTATGATCAAGATCTTAGTTGGTGTTTAGTTTCAACAAAGGATTTAAAGCCAAGTTTTGGAGCTAACACGGTTTGATTCAAGAGCCTATGTATCAAGACCATATCAAGTACTCAAGAGGAGTCTAACTCTTTGGATCAAGTTTGGACCAAGTCAAGAAGATGTGAAGACTTCAAGTGAAGACCTTCAAGATCAAGACTTGAGTCTAGGTTTGTTTTGTTAAGATTTTGTTTTTAGTTAAAATGTAAAGGATAGAATAGTTGGTGGATTGCTTAAGTATACCATACACACACACACTCTTAATTTAGATGAGTTTTCATAAAAGAATTTTCATTTTGGAAAAGACTTTTCATTTTGACAAAATACCGGTTTGATTTTTGGAGTTTATTATATACATGTGTTTTTAACCAAAACCGTTTTAGTGCTTATTATCAAAAACATAGATATTTCATCTTTTATGTGTAGTGGATCATATCCATACACACCATGCTTTAAAAGTGTTTAAAATATCTTGTTTTTGTTTTTGGAGAATTTTTAGAAAAGCCAATTTGGAAAAATACAGTTTTTGTTTTAGTCAAAATTTCTAAGTTACAAAATAATTCAAAATGTTTGTAACATGTCTTGATTTTACTCAAACATGTTTGTTTATCAAAGTATAATACTGAACCTATTTTTGTAGATTTTTCGTGAATTTATGGGATTTTATTTAAGATAAAAAGTCAACCTTTTAATCCCTAAAAAGATCTGTCCTGGCTTCTGCCGGTCGACCGGACCGGTCGACCGAGCTAGGAGTCGGTCGACCGAGTTGGTCGACCGACGTGCACAGACGTGCACGCCAGTCTGGCTGGAGGGCCGGTCGACCGACCCGGTTGACCGCCAGAGAGCTTCTGCTCTCTGGAAAGCCCCGGTCGACCGGGCCGGTCGACCGGCATAGAGCTCTGCTCTCTGTTCCAGGCCGTTCTGACCGTTGGCGGTCGACCGACAGCCGTCAGGGCTGCTGATTTGGCCCCAACGGCTAGTTTTTGTGAAGCCTATTTAAAGGGGCTTCCTTGGGCTGTTTTGTAGAAGATTTTTGGAGAGTTTTTAAGATAATTTTTTCCTACTCTATTAAGAGGTTTTCTCCACTGGTTTGAGAGCAAATATTTCCATTCAAAAGGAAAGTTATCAAGAGTGTTTTCAAAGTGATTTCTTATGTTTTCCTCCACAAATTCCATCCTTATTTTTCTCACAAACACTTGAGCTATCCATTGATATATTCATCCTATAGGAGTGTTATTGTGAGATTGTTTTTAGGTGATCAAAGTGTTGTGATCACCAAAGACTTCTTCTTTGCTTTGAGGAGGCGGACGTGTGTGTTCGCATTGTTTCGGGTTCTAATGGGAACTCGGTGTTTGAGGTGCAGCCTCGGCGAGCTAGTGGGCTTGCGGTGTGTTTGTTCTTGCGGGAACGAGTGAAGGGACTAGAGAGTCCAAGGAGTTCAAGTGTGAACTCGCCTTGCAGGTGTTGCGGCACCGAGTGATCCGGTGGGATCAATTTTAGTGGAAATCCTTCATAGTGTTGAAGGCGGGGACGTAAAGCAAGTGTGCTCAAACCTCGAAACAAATATCTCGTGTTTGCGATTGCACTCTCTATCTCTTACTTGTTTATATCTTGCATGCTTATATTGCTTTCATCTTTATATGCTAGATATATATTTGTGCTCACATTGTTATATGTTTGGGGTTTATTTGCTAACACTAGTATTCAACTAAGAGAGCCAACGCGACACCTCAACTCTTATTTAGAGAAATCTTGAGGAGTTAGTCCAGAGCCCTTCACGGGGAATCCGGCTACACTCTTGTGTTATACTTGGTGTTTAGTTTAAGAAGTTTTAGTTTGCATTAAATAAGTTTTATTTCCGCATTTATTGACCATTAGATTAGCTAGTCACCTATTCACCCCCCCTCTAGGTGATTAACATGAGAGTTGTGAGAGAGATATATATTCTTGTAACTCTTGTATTTTATTCTCTGTTTTTAATAAAATTTCTCTCCTCCTCCCCGTGGACGTAGGCATTTTTGCTGAACCACGCTAAATCTGGTGTTCTTTCTTTGTTTGGTGATTTATCTCGATTGCTTACTAGTGGTAGATTTTCTATGCTCTCGCTTCCACTGTCGAGTTTTCAACTTAGTGTTTCTCTCTTGTTATATCGGCGTTGATCACAACAACCTTGTCTTAAAGCTCGAATCTCCAATCTCCCAATTTAACCACTTTACCACTGAGATAGAGCTCTCAGTGGCTCTACGTTGAAGTTTTGGTAGGGTGCAAGTTGAAACAGGAGGAAAAAAATGTGCTTCAAGGAACTTATTGGCCCTTTTTCTTGGAATTCAATGCTGGAACCTTTTTGCTGGTATTTATTTGGTTTAATCCTCTTTCTCTTCATTATTACCTTGTACAAAATGGACATTTAAGACAAAGAAATTAGCAGATTTATTACACGATAAATATAGGAGTGTAATGAAAAGAATGCAAAATATGTATACGATCAATGGTCTAAACCCCAAATAGGCAATACGTTTTTTTCTCTGGTGTACAGGTGTGAAGTAGTCATACCCTTGGAGATTCAAATACCATACTTCGTGTTGCTCTGACGATCAAGATGACTAATAAAGACAGCCATTGGTTACATCTCCAAGAACTTGAAGCACAAGATGAGAAGCGGTTACAAGCTCAACAGCGTATTGAGCTTTATCAGGCTTTATCTCAAAGGCCTTCAGCAAAAAGGTCGAAGAGAGAATTTTTCAGAAGGGAGTTTTAGGCTTAGCTGTCAGATGACCTATGGCCATGACACATAACTCCAAAGGTAAATTTCAACCAAAAGGGAAGGACCATTTGTAGTAGAGACAGTCTACTCTAATGGAGCATACCGCCTGTCAAATATGAATGGAGACACATTTATGATGCCGATCAATGACAAATTTTTGAAGAAATATTATCCATGATCAAGTTAACATTACACCTCTGATCATTTAGTGTCGCCTCGAAGTCAAGCCGATTGAACATCAGGAGATAATGTTGCATGATGTCAACATTGAAGACACCAGAAAGGATTCCATAAGGAACATTAGTTTCTAGCTGACATCCCCACGGAATTTTTTTTTTCTCTTTAACCCTTGAAGGATTGTAGAAGAGAAATCCCAATAAGTGCACCATGTTACATAAAGTAACAAAACGATCCTATACCTCTAACGGCCAAGGATAGAAGAAAATGATGGTTTTTAAGCCCAACGAAAAGTCCTCGACGACTCATCATGCTGAGGGGAATAGCACCACTAGCCCAACTTAAATGGTAGTTGGAAAAGGCATACTAAATCTATTGGTAGCTGAGGATTTGCTAAAAATCTTAAGGGGCCTGACCCCGTCTTTCCCACCAAAGTCCCTAACCAATTCTCGTCTATAGAATGGTAGGACCACAAAAGGTTGTATTCATTTTCCCAATGAGATGAATCATGTTATGTTCAAAGTTCACACCTCTAACAAAAAAACATTTTGAATATCCTTGGCGAATCTTGCTAATATCCCTAGCAAATCAAACTCAACTTGCCATTCTCTTCAATAGAATGACAGGTCCATTTAAATTGCTATTAAGTTCAAACGCCTCTAACAGTAAATGAATCCTTATCAAGTTAATTTCTTACCTCTGATAAGTTATTTCAAATCCTCGACCGTGAATTTTTCACGTTCACTTTGGACAAAATCTCTTTCTAATTCCCTAGTAAGAAATTTGGTTGTTACATAAATGGTTACCTCTGACAACTTTTTAGAGAATAATTATCTCCCTATTAAATTCCCATAGAGTTCTTTATGCCACGTTAACGATTACCTCTGACATCTTAGAGAGCACTAAACTCTCTATAATCTCTCATGGGATTCATTTTTTAACTCCCTAGCGAGTTTCTAATAAATTCCCCTCAGAATCTATGATTACCCTTTTCAGCCCCCAATGGACTCTTCGGTTGACATATTAATATTATACCTTTGATAATTTCTTCCAATAATTCTCCAAAGAAATGCTAATTTTTTACTGAGTTTATAATCAAATCACATTTCCTAGTGGAATAACTCTTTATGTCGTCATGTCCAGTTCATCACCTATGAATGGCAGAACTCTGAGCTTAGTGGCTTCTCATTGGATATTTTTATGATTTTTTCTTATTTTTCAAGAGGAGATGATGGTCCAAGAAAATCCAATTGAGTTGGAGAAGATGCTGGCTTGAAGGAGAAGAAGTAAATCAATGTGAAGCAGTTTCCTTTTCAGGCAATTGCGAGTTTTCTTTTCAGGAGGAGTATGAATAGAATTCAATTCGTATTCAATAAAGATTTGTTTCTAAAGATTAAAGGGTCTAGATTCTTTCTAGATGAAGGAGATTAACCCCAAATAAATACCAATTATTTTAGCATATTGAAACAGGAGGAAAAAAATGTGCTTCAAGGAACTTATTGGCCTTTTTCTTGGAATTCAATGCTGGAACCTTGGCGACAACTCCATTTGGCATCCAACATCAAAGTTGGGACCTCTCTCTCTCTCTCTCTCTCTCTCTCTCTCTCTCTAAACAATCAATCTTGCCTTAATGCAATCTCAATAACTTGGATATCCTCACTAGGGAGACTGCTATTCCCACTAGCGTTTAAGGCTTCATAAAGACTCCTTTTACAAAAAGAAAAGGCAAAGTCTTTTTTTTTTACCCTTTCTTTTTTCTTTTTTCTTTTTTTTTGGTTGGGGAAAAGTTATTCTCTCCACATACAAGAGAACATGGACAAGGAGCCAAGGACATAGCCCCCCCGTCATCTCAACCCTCCTTTTTTCTGCACATATGCTCTCCACAAACTTGATCATGTATCTCCATTCTAATGTTAGAAGCCCATGCTCATGAGAGAGAGAGATATAGAGAGAGAGAGAGAGAGAGAGAGAGAGAGAGAGAGAGATTTATTTTGTGATGATAAAGAAAAGAAGGGCCCTTTCCTTAGCCTTAGACAAGCTTGCCAGGCTTTATGGGGCAAGTTAACACAAAAAGCTTTAGTTTACGAAGGGAAGAGAGCATCTTTCACTCCCTCTTCCTTGTTTTTTCATGCCCATATGCTTCATTAGTCTAGTGCAAGGAAGAGTCATTAGAAAGTGCATGAATGTTAGTAGAATAATAATAATATCTAGTTCACTTAGTTGGGTGAGAATCTTTTGAGCATCAAAAGGCCTGCTCTTTTATGGAGGCTCAATGGAGTATCTATCACCTTTAAAGTTGGATAATTGCTCTAGATAAACTAAGTGTGGGGGATTGCATCCACCAACAACTCCATTATTATGATGAATCCTATGCCTTTCTAAAGTTCGTGGGGTGTGATATTGATTATTGCATAAGTCATGACTTCTACAAAGAAGATAGGCGCGCGCGCGCACACAACAACAACAACAACTAAGCCACTTGTCCCAAATATTTGGGGTAGGCTACATGAACCAAAGAGAGAATTACGCCGGATTAGGCACATGGATCAACTTTCTCCACTCATTCCTATCGAGCAATATGCCTTCACTAAGACCTTTAGCCTCTATATCTTGTCGTATTACTTCCATCCATGTTTTTTCGCTCTCCCTTGCGCTCTTTTAACTTGTCCTAATTTGATACGCTCTACTCGCTGGAGTGGCGCATCTGTAGGTCTATATCGCACATGATTTTGTCGGTTTTCTCTCATTTTCTCTTCTATAGAGGTTACACCTATCTTAGTATGAATATCTTCATTTCTCACCTTATCTCTCCTCGTGTTACCACACATCCAACAAAGCATGCATATCACTTCTACACTCATCTTTTGGGCATGATAACTCTTTATAGCCCAACATTCTGTGACATATAACAAAGCTGGCCTAATAGCAGTCCGATAAAACTTTACGTTCAGCCATAACGGAATATTACAATCACATAAAACCTGTTGCGCTCCTCCATTTCAACCAGCCGGCTTGAACCTATGGTTGACATCATTATTGATCTCCCCATCCTTTTGAATAGAACCCAAATACTTAAAATAATTGCTCATCAGTATTTCTTGACTATCTAGTGTCACAATACTATAATCTCGGATTCCCTATTTACTGAATTTACACTCCATATACTCTGTTTTGGTCCTACTTAATCTAAAATCTCGAAATTTTAGAATTTGTTTCCATAACTCTTTTATATATATGTGTGCGCGCACGCGACGTGGGTGCGTAAAGTGTGTTACATATATAATACATGTGTGTATTGTTCTTATATATACTATGGGCCTTGGTCCATACTTGTTGGAGACTGATCATATGTATGCCATGCTGGCTTGTCTGAGGACAAGTCATTGATTAGGTGAGGCAACATGGTGATGTGGTGAGCTACATATTGGAGACTGCAGAGTGGTATGGTTTTTCTTTTGCTTGGAACTTGGCACAAATTGAAGATGGATCTCAAGTTTTTTTGCTTTGGGATTGCCAACAATTAGCACAAATGCAACCTTCTCTTTCTAAAATGCAAAAAATAAAAAAATAAAAAAAAATCCCCAAGCTTGCTTGCATGAATTTGTGTCCAGTTGAGAGAAATGATGAATGAAGTTGAAACTCACCAGAATCAGAATCCAAATTGACAAGATATGAATGCCTGATGTGTAGTGTATGTGATGGCGTCCTTGTCGATCTATGACTTGTCTAGTCTACAAGACGAGATGATAAGGCGGGCGCAGCAGTTGGTCTACCCGCTGACTTCACTGGACCCGATCCACTATCTCAATGTCTTGATAGTGGATCGGGTGATATTGCGTCGGTAGGTTCTGACCCACTCGAGTCCCGGGCTCCACAACAATGCCCGATGTCGCTCCGGGTCGGATCCTACAAGATGTAGGAGATTGATTTGCGGTCGTGAACGCGTATCCGTTCTAAATTTGCAGGACCTACCCGAACCCAACCAAACCGTAGACGGTAGGCCAAGTTGGTACGATTTGGATCCGGTTTGGTTCGATTCTGTTTGGATCCAACCCATTTGTCAACTAGCCCGTTTTTATCGCAAGTGGGGATATAAATTGCGATTCTACTTGTTAGTGAAAAGGTGGCCCCCAACAAAAGGTGATGCTGTGCACGTGAGTCAGGGGGTGGGGGAAGTTTGAGTTCCACAACAACAGCACAGCAGCAACAACATCATCATCATCATAGGGACCAGATGCCATTTGAACCCCAAAGTCAGAAGCCCACTCATGTCTCTCTCTTGCTTCAAGCCAAATCTCTTTTGGCCCCTTCTCAATTTGCCCCCATCAAATAATTAATAACAATAATTACAACAATAATAACTAAATATTAAAAAAATAAATTTAGTTGTTGGGATTTTTTTTCTTGAATCAAATCAATGGGCCAACGGAAAGAGGCTCCCCAATGTTTCAAGAAAATGATGATGTTGATGAGAAGCTTAAGGTCAATGCCAAGGTATCTATCAAGTATTTATCATTTATCATTATAGTCTCTCTCTCTCTCTCTCTCTCTCATAATTAAGTCAAAGATATCATAATAATAATTAAGAAGGAGAAAGTGCTGTACTGCTGTACATTTACATAAAATTTTATATATTTATTGACATAGTTGAGTTTGGTGAGTTTCCCTGTTGTTTCTCTCCGCACATGGGTTGCACGTGCAAAGTTTAATAAGTATGTGCTTAGATTTATTTTAATGGGAGCGTAATTATTATTTAAAATGTAAAAACAATATATGCAAAAAGAAAATTAAAAATGAGATTAAGAAGAAAAAAAAAAGCTAGTGGGACAATAAAACAGAAGTCAACGTACGAGAAGTCTCGGGTTTAAGATCAGATTATATTTCATGTAAAAAAACAAAAACACGAGGGGGAACTGAGAAAAAACACCTTCAAATTTGCAAAACAAAAGGATGTGCAATGTTCCACCATTGGGCCAAAAAAAAGAAGAATACGCATTGTTTGACCAAAGATATTCGTCAACGAAGCTCCCCATTCAAGGTATTCTTTGTTTCCATCTAGAGCTCTCCATTTGAGGCATTTTGGACAAAAGCAGTTCTTTCTTCAAGGTGATGGCGAATTTTCAAAAGTCAATTATCTCTGCGATTGGCTTAGACAGCTGAATACGCATCACACACACACATTTTTTTTTCCTTTTTATAAGTTTTTTATTATTTATGCAACTAAATGATCCTATTAAATTGCAGAAAACTCTAATATGGATGGAAAAAAAACATATTCAATTGAAATAAGCTACGAAACCCTTTTTATTCTATTGAATTACCAGAAAAAATATGTATTGCTACAAGATTAACAAGATCATGTATTAGAGACAATTCTGCATATTTACATAACTCAAACCAAATACTAAAAGCAAAATAATAAAGAAGAGGAGGAGGAGGATGAAGAAAAAAATATGTGAGACAACAAAATTTTTTCTCTCTCTTTCTTCAATAATAAAAAAAGAAATTATTGGAAAAGCTTCAACGCAAGTGCAAACTATAAAACTGCAAACTTTTCCGTCCTTTAACTTAGAAAAAACTCATGTATTTTTTTTTCATTCATGCGAAAATTTACACGTCCAAAATTCCAAGTTTTAATAATGGAGCAGTTCTTCTCATATCATAGCTGCTTGAAGTTATTTATCTCCTCCATCTTCAGAGGCAAACTGGGACACGTGTCTCTCACGTGAGTGCCACGTGTCCTGCCTTGCCAATACCAAAAGAGCAGGGGTAGTTTCGTCATTTAATAGATGATAATGGGTGGGCTGGGCTCCATCTTTTAAACGAACCACTCCTTGAGCCCGCTCCTTAAAGGCAGCGCCGTTCTACAGCTAAAAAACTTGTATGCCCTTATTCTATTGTCACCCCTATTTCCCCCAAACTCCACTCTTATTCAGAGACTACCGAGTGCAACATAAGAAAATAATTTAATTAAAGGGTGTGAGAACATCGGACAGCCTTTGTTTCTTCCTCTTTTTTTTTTTTCGCATTAAATTTCCCCCCTTCAATCATTCTCTTCTCCTCATCTAGGGTTGAAAATCTCGTGCTCCGCTTTTCACTCTTCCCCCTTTTCGGCTCTGTCCGCGTCCTATTCTCGAAAATACCCCCAACATTTTCAAAGTATTACCGTGTCTGCCTGCTCTCCTCGCCATAAATTGCGAATCCCGCCGAGGGCATTTCTAGAAGAGGCCGGGCTATATATCGCAAGGTCAAAACCACCAGATTTAGCCTCTGCCTTTCCCTCTCTAAAAACCTCTCCTTTCTCTCTCTTCAATGGCGGCCCGACCGAGTCCCTTGCTGACTCAACGCTAGGGTTTTAAAGTGCCCTCAATCTCTCTCTCAATCTCAGAAACAAAAGGAAGGAAGGAGCTTTGAGATCTCGAGACGAACGCGAAGCGAAACCCTAGGTGGATCTATTACGGTGGAGGAAATGGGGAGCACGTGGAGGAAGGCGAAGGTGGCGCTGGGGCTGAACCTGTGCGTTTACGTGCCCAGGACGCTGGAGGACGAGGAGGACGAGGAGAGCACAGGGAGGGTCTCCAACGCGGCGGCGGCGGCGACGGCGAGCTCGCCGGTGAGTTCGGGGTCGGTGTACCGGGCATTGATGCCGTCGTCTCCCACTCATTCTGGCCTCAGGATGTCCAAGTCTGGAAGCAGGTCGTCCAAGGTTTGATCTTTTTTCTTTTCACCTTTTTTTATTACATTTTGCTTGATTTTTATTTTGAGGCATACGAGTGTTTCACCTTTTTGGTGATCGTCCAGTTTTAATTTTTTTTCATCAAATGAGTATTTTTACTGCTAAATTAGAGGAAATTTTAGTTTTCTTTTTCTACTTCAGTATTTTTTTTAAAAAACAATCTGGTAGGGTGTAGATCTTTCCCCCAATTAAAAGGATTGCAATAAAAGGCAGTCTTTTTAGTTGTTTGCGTAAAAATATAATTTTTAATATATATTTTTAGAGGAACTATGATTTGGAAAGAGGTTTTGATGCTAAATTTGTGAGCGGATCATTACAGATCGGATCTTTCGTTTTCCATCCCTCATTTGCCTTTCCTCATTTGGGTGTTAGGAAATCTATCATCTTTGCATGTTATTAGCTATGGGTTTATTATGTAAATTTCTAAATCCGGAAGCAGATCTTTTATTTTACATTATGATTCTGCTAATTTTAGAAACTTCTTGCAATTTATGTAAATACCCAGGCATTTTAGGTAGGTTGGAACTAATTTTTTTTTTTAATATTCCATTTGGTACAAATAACTAGACATGTAAGGAATATGTTTCGTCTTCTTATATTTGCAAATTTAGGCGTTTATTTTGCAAATCAGACCGGTTTCGTTGTCAATTATTGCAGTTTACTTTTTTGGGGGCAGTTCCTTTTTTCTCCAGCTGTAGTCTCAAATCATGGGCCTAGGGCAAGATGATGGTGTCCTGTTATTTTATTCAGAGTCCCTCTCTTTTTCATCCTTTCTGTTGTGGAGGATAACGTGCGCTGGTTCCTTGATGACCAGTGACATTTTGGCTTATTAGAAAAGGGAAAACTTGAGATTGTCAATTTCCACTTGCTAATTCCTCTCGTCACCTGAAAGGGAAAGTCTGGTTGTTTGGTCAGCAGCCATTACTGTTCCTTCTACATGCTTTGTGTTCTTTTTGAGTTATTCTTTTGAGATTAGAGTTTTGTTGACCATTCTTGGAAAATATTCACAAAGCTAAACTCCACTGGCTGAAAAGTGAACCCGAATCACCCAACAGCTTAATTATTGTTAATTAAATACGTTACTTGTGCTGATTCCCTTTGAAAAACTGATCGAATCTATTAAAGGTTATTCCATTTGTTCCAAATTGGCTGCTCTTTCAGTCTTTAGGAGAATACGGCTGCAATTATCTGCCTTTTTTTTAGTTGGCAGTGTTTAGTGTTACTAACAAGCCGCCTATAGACGAATTTTTTGTGGTCAACATCTAAAATTTGGCCATCTTCAGTTGAATATAGGGATTAAGAAGCATATGCTACGTCTCACGGGTAACTTAAACCCGTTTATCTCAAAAGTAGCTTCATTAAGAATTTAGTTAATAATTGATTGAAGAGATTCATTTTTATCTTAGCTTATTGTGGAGTTGTTTTGAGAATTTTTGTTTCTCTTTTGATATTAGTTGTTTTTGGTTGAAAAAGTTGCTCCTGAAGCTATAGCTTCGTAGCAAGGAGTTGCTAGTTATTATCTGCTATGAAATCTGTGGGCTCTAAAAATGATAGCTAGTATTTTCTTAGAATTTTCTTCGCTGCAAGTTGTTCTGTGAATGCAAAGTCGTTGAGTTGATTTATCATTACAAACTTGCTAATTTAGACTTTATGAATGAGCTTTATCTTTTCTGAGACAGCTGATAATGACATTGTTGCTCCACTACTATCCTTTATAATTATGTGATGCTTCAATTATTTCCTTGTCTACCATCAAGACAATTTAATCTTGACTGGTAACATTAATTGACATGATCTGTTCCTTTCTTCTATTGAAAGTTATTTGACTATATGCCATTCATTTCTTGACTTCTTTTTATTGCATTGCATTTGCAGCAGTTTGTTGGCACAGAAATTTAAATAATATAAGCTGTATATGATCAGAATCACCGTCCAAAATAAGATAGGCAGCCTAAGAGGAATTGACTTTCTATTCTAGTGAGAGCTGGAAGGAGTTGTAGATGTTACACAATTTATTTTAGTTTTACTTATTCAGTTCGGTGACAGCTAGCTAGGAGATATGAGTTTATTGAGTCAATTATGTTCAGTCACATTTAGTTACAAATCATATATTTTAGTGTTCAGACAGTTTCATTTAAAAGTTGATTACTGGTGTATTGGCGCATTAGTTGTGAACATTTTCGTGCTGCTTGGTTTAGAGTTTTAAAGGAAGATCTGTCCTGTATCCATAAGGTGAGAGGTGCCAAAATGTGTAACTTCCTCTGGGAAGTGAATTTCCAATGTATAAAACGTTATTATTAGTATTTAATAATGTTCTCTACTTTACAACACATAATGTTTACAATATGTTTTTTTTACTATTGATATGTGTTTAGAGTAACTCATTTCAACAATTGATATATGTCTACAACAACTAATTTCAACAATTGATAAAGTAATTACATGAAATGGTGATAACTTTTGCAGTATCAAGACATAGAAATAGCAGTCTAGCAAAGTACATAGTATTACATTATCTGACTATTGTGTGTCATGCATCACCTATCAATTAAAGTTTCAAATACCAAGTATGCATCTGACACTCCAAACATTAATCAGATTGTCAAAGATACAAAGTAATTAAGAGTGGTAAAAAGAAAATATATCAATTATAAGCGCTATTAAGTAGTATCTACTGACATAATACTTCTAGTGATTTTCCCTTCTAGTCTAAGTACTTGCAGATGATAACTTAAAAACACATCTCAAGTGTCTTCTTCAAGAGCATTAGAACTACGTTCCTGTGTGCCTCTAGTGCCGGAAGTGTTCGCCGCAATCTGATTTAGAAATTAATACTTTGATATTTAAGAAACTTCTGACTCATTATTTTATCAGCATTGTTTTTTGAGGAAAGGGTACCGAACATGACTTGGGTGGTCACTTTGTTCATTCAGTGGATTCTGCTTGCATATTCTTGTGATTATATGTATATCTGCTTGCTCATGTGTTAGATTATGCATACCATATGAAGTTGGTAACTAGGTATGACTACTACTTCTGCTAGTGACTAAGCATCATAGCTATTTTCCTTCAAATATCAAATTATTGATTGTTATGATTGTCTTGTTGAGAATACCTGTGCATGGCAACTGCATGAGATCGAGTTTTGTTGAATGCCCCAATGTGATTTGGTGTTTCACGATCAATATTCATATGTTACTCACTTTATCATAGCTTTACCGATCCTCTTTTCAATTTTTTTTCTTAACTTTGCAGAAAACTTGTGCAATTTGTCTGGGTGCCCTGAAAGCAGGCCAGGGCCATGCTCTCTTCACTGCTGAGTGCTCACACACCTTCCACTTCCATTGCATTGCCTCAAATGTAGAGCATGGGAACCGAGTGTGCCCAATCTGCAGGGCTAAATGGAAGGAAATACCTCTCCAGGGACCGCCAACCACAGAGCTTCCACATGGAAGATCCCGGTGAACCCAGTTGGTTGGACCCAGGATGATGGCTACATGAATCTCTTGCGCAGGGTCCCTCGGTCTGTCTCTGCAAGTCGACAGCACCATCATCTCTCAAACATCTTCCATGCCTCAGAACCGAGTACTTATGCTGATGATGAGCCTGTAGACTTCCAGGCTGAAACTGGTAGAGATACCCAACAACAAGGATGCATCAGAAAACTTGATATTAAAACATATCCAGAATTCTCAGCCATTGCAAAATCATCTTCTGAAGATAACTTCACTGTGCTTGTCCACCTGAAGGCCCCACGAGCAGACACTAGTACTACACCAGGTAGAAGCCTCCATTCGAGTAACACAAATGTCTCACAAACCTCTCGTGCCCCAGTAGACTTGGTCACTGTCCTTGATATCAGTGGCAGCATGGCTGGTACCAAGCTTGCACTTCTGAAGCGAGCAATGGGCTTTGTCATTCAAAATCTTGGACCATCTGATAGGCTATCAGTTATTGCCTTCTCATCAACTGCTCGCCGGCTCTTCCATCTGCGTAGGATGTCTGAGACTGGGCGGCTACAGGCCTTGCAAGCAGTTAATTCTTTGGTATCAAGCGGCGGGACCAATATTGCTGAGGGCCTCAGGAAAGGTGCCAAGGTGTTAGAGGAGCGACAAGAAAAGAACCCAGTGTGCAGCATCATTCTCCTCTCTGATGGCCAGGACACATACACCGTCTCATCCGGCAATGGTGGAGCTGATGGCTCAAGTCCAGACTATCGGTCACTTGTGCCATCCTCCATACAAGTTGGCAACGGCACAGGCCACCAGATACCAGTACATGCCTTTGGTTTCGGTGCAGACCATGATTCTGCCTCTATGCACTCTATCTCCGAGAATTCTGGTGGGACCTTCTCTTTCATTGAGGCTGAGGGTGTGATCCAGGATGCTTTTGCACAATGCATCGGTGGGCTCCTCAGTGTGGTGGTGCAAGAGCTGCAAGTCAATGTTGAATGTGTGCATCCTGGAGTCCGTCTTGCCCCTATCAAATCAGGCAGCTATGCCAGCCGGCTTGCAGAGAATGGTCGGACTGGATCTATAGATGTGGGGGATCTATATGCGGATGAAGAAAGGGATTTCTTGGTCTCCGTCAATGTTCCAGCTGTTTCCAGTGATAATGTTGTATTGCTTAAGGTAAATAGTTCTTATAAAGATCCGGTGTCTAAAGAATCAGCCTGTTTGGAAGGTGAAGAGCTAAGAATCCAACGGCCGGAGTCTGTTTTAGCAAGAACTATGTCAATTGAGGTGGATCGAGAGAGGAACAGAGTGAGGGCAGCAGAGGCCATGGCTGAAGCGAGGGTTGCTGCTGAGCAGGGAAACCTTTCTGAGGCGGTTTCAATACTGGAGGCTCGTAGGAGGATACTGTCAGAGTCCTTAGCAGGAAGGTCTGGTGACCGGCTATGTGTGGCTCTGGATGCAGAGATGAGGGAGATGCAGGAGAGAATGGCGAGCAGGCAGAGGTATGAGGCTTCCGGGAGGGCTTATGTTCTGTCAGGACTGAGCTCTCACTCATGGCAGAGAGCAACAGCTCGTGGGGACTCGACTGACAGTGCCAGCCTTGTGCACGCATATCAAACTCCGTCTATGGTTGACATGGTGAACCGTTCTCAGGTCCTCTCTCCAGCAGCTTTTCGGCCCAGTCCTCTGGTTCGGCCAACAAAATCGTTCTCTTCCTCGTTGGTGGATCCTAGGTAATAATCAACACTCAAGTTTTGAAGAACAGGAAGAGAAGACTTCTAGTATTTTTGTTTTAGGTGCCTCTCTTTTTTCTTCTAATTTTGGGGTATTGTGTTGGGGGGTATATTGGAGGAGGAAGTACAGATAACTGGTTTGGGTTGGGGGTATACGAGGTGGTGGGCAGGGGTATATTCCTTTCCTGTGAATGAATAAATACTGGTGGATGTTGGGGGTGGATGGGGGGGTATAATGGTGCAAGGGGTTAAAATGTGAAGGGTTTAACTTGGTTTCGAATCTTCTTCTTTTGTCTAAATTTAATCTGTATCTTTTCCTTCTGGTTTTGGTGTACACAAGGAGAAGGTTTTGCCTTGAAGTTGGGTATAAACTTTGTAATCTTTTGGAATTCTTGGGGGTGCATTCTTCTCTTGATAAATATATATATATTTGTTTCTCTCTGCAATTAATCTTTCTTCATTTCAACCCTGCGAAAATATGGTTACATGGTATCCTTTGACAGCATGCATGATCTGTTAATTTGTATCTGTAATATGATCAATTGTTGTCACAAGGATGCCTTCTTGATTGATTGAGCTGTGATTAAACTGAATTGTGCTGCATTCTATTAGAAGTGGTATATAATGAGAAAATTAGGATTGAGACACTGAAACTTCCATTATCAGTGAACAGAAATTTGTCTATGTTTTGGTGATCTCTTCTGTTGAGGTGTTATAAACCTGAACTTGTATGTGTTCAAGCTTCAAAGTTGGAGGAGATAAAATGATGGATTTTGTGAGTTAATAGTTTGGTTTTCATCTTTGTGGTTGTTGAGCCTGGAAGGTTTCAGTGATTGACTGCATTGCTCTACTGCAGGGCTGCACTTCTTTTGTATGCACTTGCTTGTGTCTATTTTGCTTTCAGATCAAGAGTGTTTATTTTGCACTGAAACCTTGGGACAGTTTGGACAGTATACCTTGCATATCTCTCACCAAAAGTGATGGGAGTTATTTGAGAAAGTGTAGTAGACTGATGTGAGCATGTGGCATGTTCCCTTTGTAACTTGATATAATTCTTACAAAAGTTGTGCAGGAGTTGACCCTGCAGTTACTATTTATTTCTAATCACAGCTATTGTCATTTTTTTTTTACTTTTACTTTTTTTCTTCACCTTTTGGAGCTTTTGATGTGTAAACAAAGTACCTGAGAAAAAAAAAAAAAACTTGGAAGGGTCTCTCTCTCTCTCTCTCTCTCTCTTGACTTTTGGAAATTTGTGTCGTATCTCGGGGGGGGGGGGGGGGGGGGGGGGGGGGGGGGGGGGGGGGGGGGGGGGGG